>VZTY01002575.1:281923-377796 GCA_013400935.1 Turnix velox | reverse complement strand
CTAGCTATGACTATATAGTTACTTTAAAATCACATTAGTATCTGCCTGCTTCTAATTTCATAACACACATCATCCTCTTTATTTAAATCTTCTCATAACAATTAATGAATGATGCCATCTTCCAAGTGAGGAAATATCACTAAATGTATTTCTGATGCAAACTCGTTGAAATTTCTGGAAATTCCGTTTGACTGCAGTGCCCTTTGGATGATGTCCCTGGTGTGTTTGTCTAGCTTGAAATTGTTCCCAAGGTTGTGCTGCCCTGAATGAGGAATAAAGTAATTCAATTCCAGATATTATATAGCTTAGCAGAAGGTAGGGAAAAAATTGAGGTCATGGTGTGGTTACAAATTTTTTGGGTTTTTTTGCTACTTTTGCTCAGTGAAGAAGTAGGTAAAGCTTTCATCTCTTCTGAGCTAGAAGTTATGTGGATTAGGTAATAGGAAGAATTTCATTTAATCAGTTCAATGAATTTTGCCTCATTAGAAATTCATGCAAATTGGCAAGTTTTAAGTCCTCCTGAGATTTCCCTGTTTTTTTGAGAAGCACACAGAAAGGCTTTATCCATAGACTGTTGGGTTCAGCTAATTACATTAAGAGCTAATACGATTTTCTTGTTTATGGTGTTTGTATGGGAAGATGACTGTCTAATCCTTTAAGCAGTACATTTAATTTTGGTTTCTATTTCAAGTCTTTAAATTGTGTTAACTACCTCTCTTTCTCAAGGTAAACTTAGTTTAAATCTTAAATGTTTATTTCTGAGTAGCTTCAAGGATGAAACTTCTCTGGTTTCATTTCAGACATGGAACATCATTTCATGCCCATTGGTTCTGAGCTGGAGGGCAGTGGTGGAAGCACGAGGGAGAGAATAAAACTACTGTTCTACAAGTTCAGGACTTCATCTGTAAAATCATCACACAGTGGATGGCAGAACTGTTCATTGCTACATTGCAGCTATTATCACTAATTATCTGTCTGTCTGTCACATATGTCTAATCTGGCCATCCATCTCTATCTAAGTATACTGAATTTGCATTTGGAAGTACATAATAAAATAGCATTTGGCCTAGCAAATATATGCATAATAATTACATTTCCTCTCTTTGGAAATTATCTTACCATTGAATCTTTGAAATAATACTGGAAGAAAAAGAGAGTTTAAAAAAATTCTCTTGAGAAGCAGATAAATAAATGTCACTGCTAAAATTGTGTGCAGATAGCATTTTCAGGCCAAGCTTGCTTATGTTTTTCTAGTTTTTATTAAGAAATAAAAACTAAATAAAATTAGGGATGGAGACAACTGTCAGTATTTAGCCCTGGAATTTTGAAGGGAGTTAAAGTTCCTTTTTGTTCTCAACCTCTTGTATTTCACTATTGATCCTTATTCATATTCTGTGCTTACATTATAAATATCTGAGCTGAAATGAAGTGTGGTGTCTGAAGGTGTCATCACCCAAACAATAATACCTCCCTTCTCTATGACATTTCCCATAGGTGTTCTCAAGAAGATCTTTCAACCCATGATCTATTATTCCTCAGCAATACATGACAGATAACATTGAAAATAAGTTCTTGTAATTTATCAGAAATCTACCTAATCCAGAAAACTAAATGTTTGGAGTTAACCCTGGAAAATTTGTGGGAAGAGTCTTTAAAAAAACTACCCTGAAATCCATTAGTTTTTACTATTGCCTAAGCACGAGTCTCGTGTGCAGATTTTCCCAGCACAGACTAATGTAAGGGAGACATCTCCACTTGAGCTCACAGAGGATGTACTTTTAGGATGTGTGAGGAGAGAGATATGCAAACAGAGATTTGACTTCATCTGTTGTTCCTATCTTAGATGGTTTTGATTAAAACACTTACTTTATTTTCATTTCTACAGAAGAGAACCTGTGACGCTGCTTCTCTTTCCCATATCTTGCATATTAGGTGATAAGCTCCTCATGTAAAAGACACATGCTAGGTTGGACATCAATCATTTGACTTAGTTGCACCTAGAATTATAGAAAAGCTCAAGTTAGAAGGTATTCACAAGGATGGTTGAGTCCTACCAACATAACATTTTTTTCACTGTGGCTACAGGATGCACCCTGAAATTCATATCCTTGATGGCTTAAACTAAGCTACAATTTACTAAGCTACAAATTACTAACTTCTCAGGGAATGAGAGAGAATTCTTTGTATTAATCAAAGAAGATTCAAATGAAAAAATAGTATGCTAGTTTTTGAAGGAGAATGCAGAAGTTACTGTGGAATTCCTATCAGAATGTGTGCTGAGACACCCTAAATGTACAACTTCATAAGTGATCTGGAAAAGTGCATCTTGGAGTAAAATTTTGGAGAGGCAAAACTGAGGTAATTAAAACTGGAGAGAACATGATACTGAGTGAGATGATGGTAACACCACCAGTGGAAACCACCAGAAAATAGAGCAATTTGGAACACTCATTCTAGCTGTGTATTTTTAGTGGTGGGCTCAGCAGGAAGCTTCCAACAAATTATCTGAGTGCCTTGATCTTGCCCCTAGTTAATCGCATCCACCTCCTCATTCCTTTCAGTTGAAAAAGACTCTTATTTAATGGTTGAGTTTTTATGACATTTTTTAGTTTCCAAGTATTTCATAGACCTTGGTCAGAGTACAGAAAGAAGAATATTTAAAGCAGAAAACCAACAAAAGGTAACTTCTAGTAGGGGCAAATCAAAGAACCAGAAACAGGTAATGAAAGGAATAGCAAAATAAATTTGCTGAAATGAAAATTGCTCATAATACAGTAAAGAAGATTATGGTGTACATGTGGAAAATGTCAGACTGTTGGTGAACACAATAATTATTAAGAAAACTGTGGAGAACTAAACAGAAAATGCTGTTAAACCACAGCATACATCTAAGGTGCACCATCGTCCTGGCTCCTGAGAATATCTCTTCTTATTCTACATCAAAAGGAGCATACTCAAAGGGTCACAATATAGAATGACAACTTAATCAGGGAAATTGGGAAGACAGTAAAGACTCTAAAAACTTTTTAGCTTCTGAGACATGACAGAAATGTTGAGTATACAGTCAATTCTCAAATATTATATATTATGTAAAGAAAAAGAGAAGAGCAGATAACACACAGTACTATTATTTAGTGTCAGAGCTTACAAAGATTGGAAAGGAAGAACATGTCCCAACACATAACTAAATCACAGAGCTTATTCACAAAGTATTTTACAGGTGGTGAAAGTATTAATAGATTAAAATAGAAGATATAGCCTCACTGGTGCCTAGTAAATTCTTTAATCGGGATATAACTTCTAATTCTGTGTTGTCAGAAACTAGAGGGTTATATCACAGATTTTTTCATCACCTGCTGTTACCAACCAAGAAAGAGAATGGCTGGGATTTGATCTGATCTACATTGGGTTCTTTTTCTTAGATGTGTATTGGAATTATTCTAGTCATTACTGCATTATGTTCACAGAACACCGAGCCCTATATCTGTCTTACAATGATAAGATTCATTTATCTTTATCATATTGTGTAAATGAAAGACACTGCATTATAACTGTTGACATGTGTTTTACAGAATCATCACTGTCACTATCATCAGAACCTGCCATGAGTTTGGTTTTTTTTATTTGTTCAAAGAAAGGTTGATATCTGTACTTTATATCTTAACTTGTAAGGATTTTTCATATTGCCCCTTTATCAGAGGTGGAGACACAAAAAGGAAAACAAAAATTTCTTATTAACTCCCTTTCTCATCAGTGAAACCAGATGAAACATATTGAGCTGGTATTAAGAAATGCTGTTCAAAGCTAGATTAGATTGTTGCACATTTCTTAATGATTTCCTGGTTGAGATAACAAATCACACTTTGATATTCTTACATCTTCTTCATATGTAAACATAAAGCTGCAAGAAACTGGGTGATGACAACCCACTTGTAAGTTATTCTTTACCTGCCATTGAAAAAAGGATCTATAGCAGTGTTTTTTTCCCTGTCAGTCTTTGGAAACTCAGCTTTACAGGTGCAAAATCTACTGAATGTAATTTTCATCTCCACCTCACTCCAAGTGTGAATTAAAAACATATTAGCTTGATGGTTTTTACCCTGATCAACGATGGACAGCTAACCTGGTTCCAGCTGGGAAAGAGTTAATTTCTCCTTCTAGTCAAAGGAATGTCAATATCTATCATTTTTAGTTGATGCTAAGTGATGTTCACACTATTCAAGGCCATTTTTTTAGCTTCCCGTAGAGGTATAGAGAAAAGGATGAAACATCCAATGAAACACTTTCCCCCATAAATGTCAGGCTTGGTATATAAATGAGGGTTGTCCAGGGGAGGGAAACCTGAAATCACTGCTTGGGGTGATGTCAATTCACTGAGCAGTAAGAGTCTGGTATTACTATTATTAATTTTTTTCCTTTTCTGATTTTGTTCTAGTAAACTCTCTTTACCTGAAACTATCAGTCTTTTTATTCTTCTCCCTTTCCTTTCCCTCTTTTCGGGGGAAGGAAGAGCGAGCAAATGGCTGCGCTCTGGGCTGTCCTGCCAGACTACAGAACAGACCAAAGAAAGCCTTTGTCTCATTCTTGCTGGCAATGTCTCACCAGCAAGGGAGAGCTAAATACCAGCCTTCTGCCTCTGATAATCATATTATAAACCCAGAATTTTTGATAAGCCACAGTTTGTTGCAAATGATAAAATTGACAATTTACATCTTTGATATCTCTTCAGGACACCACAGCACCAGCCAAGATTAAAAAGGCGGAAAAACTGATACAGTAATTCAGGAGGCTACTTGGGTGTACTGCAAGTGCAAAATGTCTTATCAAGGACACTGGACATTCAACTTTATTTCCAAAGTCTTTTGGAAATGCTGTTTAAAAATATAACCTTAGACTGAAGGTTGAAATACAGACCAAACAGTCCAGTTTGATTACATCTTGCATCAACAGTATTTTTTGTGTTCTTTTCAAATAGGCACAAAATTCCCCTACATTTTGAGTATTTTCATGTAACTCCTAGATACAGAATTTTCACTTTAGTATTTAAACCACAAAAAATTCCACTGCATTTCTATGTAAGTACTAAATTTGTAGCTAA
The DNA here is from genome assembly GCA_013400935.1 of Turnix velox. NCBI lineage: Eukaryota > Metazoa > Chordata > Aves > Charadriiformes > Turnicidae > Turnix > Turnix velox. Next base: position 372,698 of record VZTY01002575.1, on the reverse strand, counting down.
AAAATATGGCACCTATTTTGCAAATTCAACTCAATATCTGTTTAAATTCATGTTGTACTTTGAGTTGACTGTTTTATACTTACTACTTATATCACTAGTGGGAATAGCGATACAGAAAGGATATTTCTTGGAACTACTTGAGTGATTGTTGGGATTTTTCATAATTAAAATTATATCTAGAGATAATTTTAATTAACACATAAAAAAAAAACATTTATTTTCACTTAAAGACTGGTTTGAAGGAGGGAAGAAAAAGAATTGTTGGGAAGATTTTGATTGAATAATTTTTTTAGCTAAAAATCTGATTTATTGGTAAAGTAATAATCTGTTTTGTTAAAAAGACATTTTTCTTCAAAATCACTATGTTTTTATTGATCTGCTTCAGAATAATATACTATATTTCAGTCCAGGGAGATTGACTCTACAACACATCATAACTTCAGGAGTATGATATCTCTTGTGAACACAGAAAACAAATTGATATGGTTAACTCCTCACACTCTCATGATTAACAAAGCTTTTGGCATCCTTTCCTCAATATCTGAAGGACAAAATAAATAAATAAAAGAAAAATTAAGAGGCAGCCAGAATTGATGAAGATTACTGAGGAAAAGAGACTTGCGTTTCACTTCTTGTCCATCTGTGACAGTCCTGTCTTAGCATAAAGATAGCAGGTTATAATTTTCAAGTGAAATTAGACTGTATCTGTACTCTAAATTTTAGTATTTTGCACAGTGTTATGTTTAGATAAAATATATTGTACATGTCAGCTTGCAAAAGCCATGGAATTATGATAGTCAAAAAGCCATCAATTCCTCTGAATTACCAACAAAAATATAAATTTTTCTGGTCATAGAAAATGGTTGGTATCTCAACATGTTGCACCACAAATATAAGCTATTTTACATTTATTTGCAGGAATTCTGATTTCATGAGGACTCAGTGCCACAGCTAGTAAGTACTATATACACATTCTGATTACGGCTGCATGCTCATGTTGTCCAGAACCAAATGCATCAAGGTTCTTAAGACTAACAGGAGTTCAGTTATCTGTAGAATAGCAGCCCCCATGTCAGAATCAAGCCTCAGACTGTGATTTAGCCACCCAGACACCAGGAAGAATTTCTCCACCAGGAAGAATTTCTCTTCTGCATAAGTCATCTGAAAAGGGTAAATTTTCCCTTGTCTGACTAGATGCCTATCTGAAAGCCCGATTATTTGCAAATGACTGTATTTGATGGCAAATGATGCTCAGGCAAGAGGGTCATGGGGAAGTGCACTCCACAGTTATGGCAAAAGTCTCATCTCTGTCCTTGATACTCAGGAGCCAGAAAACCTGCATTGTTCCATCCAATAGGACCACAGGAATGCACTTCTATTCTGGGAATGGCAAGTCACAACTTTTCTCTCAAAGAAGGGAATTACTTGTGAAAAGCAATGTTAACCCTAAAAAATATTTTTCTTGCACAGCAAGGGCTCTGGTCTCTGTAACCTGTTAAATCCCAAGGAGACCCATGACTGAATTCAGTAGCATTTCTGTGACTACAAAGTTCATGACATTACCACGGCCCTATTTAAGATAAGAGAAACTTTGTAAAAGGGAGATTAGTCAGCACAAATTCTGCCACAGATCTAGGCTCAGGATAGATGTAGCTTTTCATAAAAATATTCAGGCAGCTTCTAGACTCAATCCCAGGGCTATGTGACTGCATAGTTCTTCCTCAGAAAACTGTGGATGAACAACAGTCCCAGACAAATCCTAAGATTAAAGGAGACTTCAGGGAGAATGGATTGAGAGCAGCCCTCAGGACCTGTCAGAGCAGGGCCAGAGGAGGGCCACAATGATGATCTGACAGACATCACAAAAAATTCATCAGCCCAGATCTGACAGACTGCCCCAGCCCTGGAAGTGCCCAAGACCATGCTGGACACCAGAAGGTCTAGTGGGAGGTGTTTCTGATCACTTGAGAAACAAGTGATCCGACATTTACCTACAGAAAAACAAGATTTAACCTATCCAAATCAGCAGACAAGTAAGGAGCCATGCTTTTCTCCTGTGTCCTGAGTCAATGATCTATAAAATGACTGAGAAAGGTTGCTTCCCCTGGTATACTCCTTCTCCAGGGAGCTGATACTAGCTGGACTGCAATTCCGAGAGACTTCACTATAGATTTACCCAGCTTGTCTCCTTACCCCTTTGGGAGTAGCCATCCTCCACAGTAGCTAAACATCCCTTCCTCGCTGTCACTTTTATGTCCTGGATTACAGAGAAACATGCATTTCTTCTCTTTTTCTAGTCATCACAGCAAATATCATATTAAATCAACACCAGCTGTAGAATTTCAGATTCTGGCTCATTCTGGTTTGCCAATACTTACAATCCAAAATCCCAGCCTCAGCATGTCTTTCAGTAAGACTAAATCATTCCTGGCAAATAGATGCTTGCAGTAGCTGATGAAAAATGGATGCCCTGTCTGACATAAACAGGGGTTTGGAGAAGGAGTTTAATGACTGGTTTGCAGAATTTCTTTTCTGGTTGAGAATTCTGGGGTTCACTGCATGATTTCTGAGTGCTTAACTCATCATCTTTCTAGATTTCTTATTCAACTTTACTCATTTTGCCCTACCTCTTCTTCCTTTCTCCTCTTTACTCCTGTCTCACAGTTTCTGGTGTCAGAAAGTCTGAGTGTCAAAATTCGATTTTTCTTCCATCTTTCAAGCCTCCAGGAGGCAGAGACCCACTCATCCAGAATATTTTTGAAATGCACTGATGCCAACAAGTCTCAACCAAATATATTCTGCACTGGCTGTGCTGCAAGTAACTTCCCCTCTCCTTCCTTTTGATGTGATTTTTATGAAAGTCATCAGCAGGAACTATTTGAGAAGTAAATTTTCTGAACAGAATGAGGGAAATATTAGGTCACAGGAGAGAAGCAAAGTAAAGTTTCATGAATGCAGTCTTCCCCTTATGTCTGAAAATTACTCCCACCCCCCAGATGTAGAAACTAGAAACTCCATTGTGTTACTCCCCCTTTTAAAGGCATCATGATGCTTTTTGATTAGGTCTGAATGGCAAACAAAACACTGTGTATTCTGCAGAAGAAAAGAACACACGCCCTTCCCTAAAAAAATTTAACCAACAAAGCATGACATGAAATTAGCTTAAATCCTTGTTCTGTAATTGTTTTGTCCCATCCAGAGACATCCTTCAAGCAGTCCCCTCTGCAAGCAAGACTTCAAAATAATTAGTATTGATAAAGCACCCATATAAAAAATTCACAAAGATGAAGCTTGATGTGAATATACATCAAGGGGACAAGATCAGCAGACAGGCTGTATCTTTGTGATGGAAAGCTTCATATCAAATATACTGTAAATTCAGGTTTTGGAAGATCATGCTGCCCAGCCTGCTGTATTTCACAGGCACAGAGGGATGGAAAAGGAAAAGCAGCAGATGTGTTTTGGTCAGGGCATGGAAAATGCTTTAAAAATGTAAAGAAATCAACAGCCACTGGTGTCTGTGGGGAGCTCAGTCCCAGTGAGATACCTGTGGCAAGCAATCACAACCTGGCTGTGCAGACTCACAAATAAAGGTAGAAAGGTGTCAAAATGGGATAGATTTTACACTCAGTAACTCCATGAGGTCTCATAAACAATACCCAGGGTGTGTTCTTTCTGTCTGTCTCAAAGGGGAAATGTGAAAACTTGTGCATTTTGAGGGTGTCAAGATACAGTCACAAAGGACGTGCACCTTCACACAAGCTGTTTCCTAATTTGAAAGGAGTGTGTAACTCTCAGGAGTCGTGTGTTTTCCCACAAACTCCTAAGTGGTAAGGAAGACATGGCTGTTATGGCATGATAAATAAGTTTTCGAATAATAACTTAAAGATAATCTTTTAAGATTTGTAGCAACCTCATTATACACACTTCTAAGTGACTTAACTACAAATTTTAATTAGTCCTATCTCTATCTTGCAGTTTCCTCATGAAGCCTTTCAAAAATCCCCATGCAGCTCATAGCTTACCTGGGAACTTGCAAGTCAGAAGCTGTACTTCAGCTTTGGTTGACTGGAAATAGGTCTAATTTGATTGCTTGCCAACCTTCACAGGAATGAGAATACTGAACAAATAACCCCACAGGCGGTATCACATCACTTTTCCTGCCAGTCTCAATTTTAACTCAATTGTTTCTTAATGCCATAGGCAATGTCAAAGATACTCAGGACAACATGTTGCCAAAAAGGCATGAGTCAAAGAAGAATAGTCTCAATTATCACTCTTGATCCTAGTTTATATAGATGTGTAAATATTACATGTAAGCCACAGACAGGTTCTGGTGGGGAAATTCAATAACACTCATACTTCCCAGCTCTAAGTAGTTAATGTGCAAGGTAGGGGAAAGACAAACAGGCTGACAGATAAAAAGAGAGAAAGATCATGAAAAATTAAGTGTTTTCTAATGTTCTTTTTCACCTCTGTTCTTATAACCTGAATTAATTGATTTTTTTTTGATATTTATCTTACAGTCTTGATACTTTCTTGACCCTTTGCACACAAAATGAACAATCTGCCAGGCCAAAATGGAAGATCAACAAGGAACTATGGCCAGAAGACAAAACACGGCAGCTGAGACCATCTTTTTCCTCTTGTTCTGACTATTTCTTTCTTGTAGTAGTGAAGTGCATTGTACAAAGAGGGAAAGTTTAGTTTGACACTAAAAACCATGTAATCCTTTGACTTCTCAGGGCAGCAGTTATAAATTCAGCTGCAAAGGAATCTCAGTGAACGAACTAATTTCTTGAGTTGAGAGTGAAAGGAAGACAAAACACAGCTATGTTTTTTTTTCTATTGCACATACAGAAAAGGAAAACATTGTGAACTACTCTTATATATTGGGCTAGATAGCACTCTCTATGTAACAGCTTTGATCCCTATCTCAAATGCTTCCTAGCATTGTGTTTGACTTTTTAATGTGCAGCATCACTTGAACTAACAGTCATACTTGACTCTTGGGCTTATTCATATCCTCCTTGCGTTGATTCTGCCAGAAAAAATTCTGGTTTTTAACATTCTTAAGTTCCTAAACACATTTTTAATGTATTTTTAATACATCACATATTGTTGATTCCATCCACTAAGACTCTAGTCCTCAAATTCTTCCCATAGCATAACATGACCATCTATGTTAACAGTACTTTCCATCTTCATTTCATCAGCAAATTGACATAAGAGGTGGGATTGTATTAATACAAGGTTATCTCTGAAAAGTTAGGTACAATCAGCTCTGAAATATGTTCTTTTTAAACTGTATTTACTACTTTTTTCAAGAGTTGCATACGTCTTTTAACACTGCTTGTTGTGTACTAATTTCATAATCCTTCACCACAATACTCTGTTAAATTGTCTTCCCCTTTTCTTTCCCTTCTCCTCTCCTCCTTCCTCCCCCCCTCTTTTTTTGAAATCTATAAAATACCTGTTTTTCCTAAAAGTGAAATTCCATCATTAAATAGACCTATGTCAATCTTGGTTGATCTACTTTTGGGTTACCTATATTTTACTTGATCCCATGTTTCAGCTACTCTGACATCTTGAATTGCTCTTTCTTACCAAAGTGTTTTAAACATTTGAAGGCTACAAAGAACTGAAAGATGGGCCTGCATCACCATTTTCTGCTTGTTAAATAAATATGCCCTATTTGTTCTTCCCCGGTCTTACACCACATCCTCCTTACACAACAGACTAATGAAAATAAGTCTCAGGAAATTAAAATGCATTGGAAAATCTAGTCTCATTCATGGCCACTTTCATGAGAAATTATATAGTGATGTTTCTTTCCCCTTCTTGAACCCAAACAAAGGGGACTTACCCCAAGAAATAATCAAACATATCAGCACAAGAAATTCTGCATCTTAATTACTGAATTTTCATATCTTGTATTTAGCTGATTAGATAGATGAAATAAATCTTTAAAGCACTACAGAGCTTGAGATTTTATTAGATTAATCTGAGAAAAGGAACAAGTATGATCCAATGTCTTTCAACCTCATTGCCTGCCTATTAGGCTGCAAGAAAAGAATATTTAAGTGTCTGTTTATTAACTGATTGTCAGAGGCCTGATTATTTCAAGGCGATAGCTTTGCACAAGAAAGAGTAAGATGAGCTGAAGAGTAACAAAATGATTGATTCATTTCCTTTGAGGGAGGGGATAAAATAAAATAATGAAACATAAAAGTGTCAGATCCATTTATACAGGATTGATATTTAATGTAGATCCTTTTGAAGTTGAAATTAAATTTTCTTAAGAGGTATTATTAACAGGGAGATGGGATGTAACCTTCCATCAAGACACCATTATTTAAAAAATGAACTTTTTTCTCTGAAGTGTGCTAGTAAATTGATTTACACAAATCTAAGCTGCAATTATGAAATGTGCTTATCTAGACACCTTCTGTTTCTATTGAACCTACATGTTATTGTGATGAAAACTCATAATTCATAGCATTCCTGATGCTTAGAAGTGTTGGAATTATTTATAACTTGCAGCTCGAGTGTGCTGCTGGAGAAAAGGAGTTTGAAACTGATTTGCAATGCACCTGATTGTCTGTTTTCAAGCCCCGAGTGCAGATAGTTACAGCACTCTGCTCTGCCACCCACAAATAGGGAATGAAGCACCACTGCAAAAAACAAGACCATCGTGGGAAAAGGAAGTTCCAGTCTCTCCACAATTTTCAGACCAGGAAAATAGATAAAGCCAGGAGATTAAGAAAGTTCTAGAACTGTTGCAATAGACAAAACAAATGTGATGTGTGCTGGGAAGAGAAACTTAAGTTTGTCCTAATGCTCATCTGCTACTGACAGCTACCTCTTTCAACAGCCTGTAATGTCTTCATTTCTCCTGAGATTTTCTCGGAGCAAAAACCATCTGTTGAAGTTGTAACTGTGACCACAATTAGAAATTGCTTGGGAAAACAAACAAACAAAAAAGATTAGCCATTCCTTCTCTGAGCAGAAATAACTGAACTGAAAGGTTCCATCCTTACCTCAATACTTGCTCCAAAAATACCTCCTCATGGGGCTCCATTGCTGGGGAAGATGTCCTGTGTCAATCCTGAGAGCAGTTTCCTACTGATCTGCTAGCATCTGGATCCCACACAGCAGGCTGCGCAGAGGAGGCAGGTTCCATTGTGTGGGTTTTCTATGAGGGAGGACTGTGGGGAAAGAAAATAAACAAAAAGTGAGTGGGCAAGAGGTTTAGTGAATAGCCTGGTATCACTCTGACCACAGCCTAGTCCATAGGTATGTGAAAGAAGTATCTAGGCATTTGGCCGCTCCTTGCACTGCTACTGTTCCTTCTTGTGCTTTTCATGAACAAACACCCCATTATTTGTGTCTCTGCTTTCCCATGACTGATTCCAAGAGTTAGTTGGCATCTCTTTATCCTTTCACCTCTTCAAAGATAAATCTTAGCATAGAATCTTTGGATACTTTTTATATCTGCAAGAAGTTCATATGCCATGACAATATGAAGAGATAGTGGCATTTTTGCTAAATACATTGCTCCCTTTAACTGGGTAGCAGTGGCAGCAGATCTAGACCACAAAAGGAACATTCCCAGAGACACAGCTATAGCAGCACAACCTGACAGCCATCATACTCACTGTCATTTATCATTATGGTACCAACTAATAGCTTCAAGGATGTCTCAAAAGTCCCTTTAAAGATAGGTTTCTAGACCCATAGCAGAAAGAAAGCTGGTCTAAATTACCATGGAGGTTATATTTGTAAATTCCTGGTCCACATCTAAATACAGAGATGCACAAAACAAAATTGTTATTTTCCTGCCATTATTACCCCTTTGAATGCTACTTGACATCAGGGTGGGGACACTTTTCACCATCCAGACAGCACTCTCAAATAACTTTGGTAGACCTTCCACTAATATGCACCTTGGTGTTATCCAGAATAAAATTATCATCTGCCACAGGCTCTGTGAAACAAAATTGCCAGCCACACAACACTCAGAGACTGTAAATTACCCACCTCTCAATTAAGTAGAACAAAACAAAGCATATCCAGGGAGCTGTCAAAAACATATGAAGCCACTATGATACACAGGGCTTTGTCTGTGACCACATACAGCCCAAAAATATTCTAAAACAATTCCACAAAGAAGTGTGTGAATGGAAGAACAATGAATTATAAATACCAAATAGATTCACAGCATTCTTAAAAATACAATAGAACTTCTTAAACTGAAAACAAATGGCCTCCCTATTGGCAATGATCTTCACATTTGAAGATTACACTAGATCTTAACAGAATTAGGAAATTGCAACTGGTCAACAAAAACAAAAGGAATGAAGCCCAATAATGAGCATGAATCCCAAGGGTCACTTATATTTCTGTTCAGTATGTTGTCACACACTCCACCCAAACAGGTGTTGGGCATGGCATTTACAGAAGGGATTTAAATTCTAAAGAAGTCAAAATTGCCTTTATTTGAATCCAGTTATTCTTTGTCAGAAACAATTCACCCTCAACATTAGAATTTTCTTTAGATGTGACTGTGTAGCTGAAATTTCATTTAGGAAAAAATTTGGAACAAAAGGGATTTTACTGTTCTTTGTCTCATAATGACTTATTTCTAACTCGATTTTCTAAAAACTGACATTCAAATAAAGAGAACAAAAGAGACAAAATATGTTCAAATAATTCAAAAAACTTAAGCTGAGATGGCCTTTCAGGATCACTCTCGTGGGGCTTTCAGATTAATTTTAAAGCATAATTGAATGCTGTACAAACTTTATTCTGGAAATTGTTTTGTGTCCTACTTCTTACAGTGAACTTTTATTTCTAATACTATATTTGATCTGCCTGTTTTGCAAGCCCCAACTTACAAACCTGCTCTTATCCAATGCTAATCCCAAAATAATACACTCGGCCACCCAAATTAATTCACACAAGGCTGATTAACTCAAGACCAACCTTGCAGTGGGTACCCAGACATTGACCCGGAACATGACTTGCACATGCTCAGAGAAGAGGTGGAAGAAAGACAGGCTTGGGATGTGAAAAGCCTATCTTTTATCACTAATTTACTTTTTTTGCCTCTTTCTCTGTGCCTTATTTATAAAGCAGAATGTTTTTCAGGAATTTAGGTGTGGGCTGTAGCTGTCACATCTTTAGCCAAACAGAACTTCATTGTGCAAGACACAAGGATGTAGGAAGTGAGACTATAACTAATGGGGATATGGCCTGATCCTCATCATCAAGATACTAAGGGTCTTTGGTGGGCAGGAAACATTGACTATGTTTATAAATTCACAAGAAGTTAATGCTTTAGGACTAATTTACTTCTCCAAAATCACAGTTTCCCTGCCCCCACATCCTTCAAGGTCAACTACATGAACTCAGGTTTCCCCAACAGCTTTACCAGAAACATACTCTGAACTTTGAATAACACTTTTTTTCATCTTATTTCAGAGCTTCTTACTCATTCCATCTCCACTTACAACCTTTCTCCAGTGCTTCCATTCCTGGTCACACTATTTGCAAATTCCTTGAAAATTAAATGGACAATGAGCTCTTTTTCTTTTGGGGCACAGGGGGATGGAGAGAAGGAAGTAAGGAGAGGGTTATTTGAGCAACATGATTGTACAAAAGCTCACCCAAGAACACAATAATGAGATTATTTGCTCTGATAGCAAGGAAGCAGATTAAAGGCTGAGCACTGAAGACAGAGCCAGGGGCTGGGAAAGTTGATGAGAACTGCTCTTCCCTTGCCTACTGTTTCCTACATTTTGTATTAGGTCATTATTGATCTTCAATTGATGTTGCTTGAATAGTAAAAAGAAATAACCATTGAAATTTAGAGCCAAACTGCTTGTGATTATTTTAATGTATATGGTACCTTATGCATCACAGGGAATCAGCAAAGAAAGGAAAACCTTAGCCTAGGGAAAGAAACACCCCTACATGGTGAAGTACAGGAAGCCTCTCTCACAAGGACAGCCATAAACAGGATTGAGGTTGCAGATCTATGGCCAGCGTGGCCCTACAAGATTTGGCATAACACTCCAAAGAAGTGGATGTCATCTATGTAGAAGGAAACTTCTCTCAGAGTTTAGAAAGTTTTCTTTAGAACACAGGCCTTAGGACAATTAGATCTCAGATCACCCCAGGGGGCTACTGTCAACAGGGGCTTGATTTGCTGTCCATCACCAGCCTGATGTATTTTCTTGGAGACTGTTCCTTTCAGGCTAACTCCTTGTATCATTATATGCCCTGAGGTGACAAGGAACTATTGTGAGAGCAGCGAGGAAAGGATGTTGCTACTGAAGAGGTTTGGTACAGACTTTTGGTGAAGTACCTTCCTGAATTGGAAATTGCTTGTGTTTCAGGGGCAGAATCAGATGGGGTATAGACTGTAATTCTTCATACTTACTTTCTTTGCCCAGAGTGAATAGCCAGCTTTGAGGCATCTATTTCAATGTAGACATTACAACATTACCACTAATGCAGTTGTGCATAAGGACATGTCCTTTCCTTACCTTCCAAGAACAGGTCACAGAACTTTCTGGTAAAAGGCAAAAGTCTAGAACAGGAATACCAACAACTTGACATTTCTGGGTGCTGAGATCTCAGGTCAGCTTTTGCTGCTCTTTCCACATCCTGTCTGTTTCTATGTTGTGTGGAAATAATAAGGCCATTGAGTTCAATACAGCCTTGTTTAAAGGGCAAGCACATACTGCTAAACAATTATGGATGCTGAGAAGTAAAATACTTGTTTCTCACACAGTGTTAACAACAGCCACAGCATTGTGAGCACACAGAATACACTAGACACACCTTTCATAGCTATAGATGCAATCTAGAGTTAGTGAAAAATCAAATAAACCAAATGGCACCTGAAAAAAGAAGTTAGAAATGCATAATTTCTAAGCAGAAATCTAGCATTAAATTTCAAAGGTCAACTAGAAAAGTGGCAAGAATTTTTTCAGAGTGTTCTTAGTGGACATACCCACATATACAGGAAATATATTTCCATATATTTCATATCAATCAAAGCGTAAAGTGATGAAACTGAGGTCTGTCTTCTGCATGGGTTCCAGTATTCAAAAGCAAAAGAATCCTGTTTTAATTCCATGTTCTGCACATGGTGCTTTCCACTTGTACATCCTCTCTTTCCTCTCCTTTTGTGTATTCTGCTCCCATCTCTATCTCTATTGTTGTCCCTGCTTTTGCTCTCTCTCTCTCCCATTGACACCTGTGCTGTAAATAGGACCTGGTAAAGCACATCCAAACAGCATCTTTACTCCATGGGAGACATGGAAAGAAATTCTTTCAGTGTAGGCAAGTGCTTCTGCCAACTCTACCATAGGCAGAAATACAGACAATTCTTCTTACAGAATATGCAACGTGACTTGCTAAATACTTGTTTGATTCACACATCATTAAAATATGCATGTGTAAAAATGAGGAAATCCTCTCTTCTACAATCTATATTTACCTGTTCTAAATTAATTTCATTCAACCCTAATCTATTGTTATTGAAGGGCTATGGGTTTGTTCTGTTGGTTAGCTGGTTGGCTGTATTTTTGTTGGTTGGTAAAAAGTTTACAGCAAAAACCCTCTTACAGAATTTAAGCTAAAGCTGCAAAAAGTTCTCAGAGAAAATAAGTAGTGGACTGGTAATTACAACAATTGATACAGACTCTGTCTGAAAATCCCCTTAGATAAGTCAGGGTACTAAAATGGGACAGTTTTACCATGGCTGATACTAGATTCATAACAAAAGTTCCTTGGCAATGTTATTGGATGAATGAAATTACTAAATTATTAATACTTGTTCCAGACATTTGTCATGGTATGGGTTTTTCCAGTAACCAAAAAGATAGAAGGTTAAAAATTATTTTTATAAGTACTTTATTTAGCTTTGTAATAGCTTAGCAATTAGTGTTACCTTGACACACAGTGAGTATGTCCAGCACCCAAAAATTTATTTTACATTAGGTAATTAAGGGAAGAGCCTTTGTCTTTCTCACCATGCTGAAAGTACCACAAGTACTCTATTGCACTTGCATGCTAATGTTAAACAACAGAATTTATTCAGCATAAGGTCAATGCAGAAAGACTATTCCAGAAATGTTCAAAGACCCTTTTCCCCTACCTGAAAACACTGCAATTTCCTGCATATATTGTGTCACCTTGTGTCAGGTCATGCAAGCTAAGGTGTCACAGCAATTTCCCCATTAGTCACTTTTGAAGCACTTCATTAAGGAGCCACTTAAAAAACCTGCCCCTCAACAGACCCATGATGGTGTGAGTTCTCTGTGGATGAGCAGAATTTATTATTTTAGGCCCAGAGGTATTTCCTGAAGCCTTCTAGTTACCTTTTAGCAATTTTGCTGTAACGTGATGCCCAGCTTCTCCTCTGGATACTTCCCTTTTCCTCTTTTTCTAGTTTAAATGAAAAGCTTAATATCAATAACAGAAGTACAATTAATCCAAACCAGGCAGATAAGTTGAACTAGATTTACTGTGGGATGTGGATTCAAATACAGTGGGGAAAAAGGAAACACTGAAAACTGAAGATCTATACATGCAAAGGTACAAGTGGCAAATTTTCTGTCTGGTTTCTGAGTAGCACTAGACTTCCCCTGAAACCACGAAGAAGAAATCCATGAGGAGGGAAATCTGTCCTCAAATTTTTCATGAAGGAGTGTGCTCCACTGTAAACAAATAACAGTTGCAGCTATGTCTATCTTACAGAAATGGAAATTACCTCAACTTTCTTTAAGATGCAGGTCCAGCTGTGTGCTGGCTTTGGATATTTTGTTTCTGTCTGTGATTTCCTGTGATTCCCAATATGCTCTGTGTGCCTTTCCCAGCAACTCAAGTATGGCTGTTTTGCCTGCCTTTTCTCTTAGGAATGTTTCCTTTTCAGGCAGAGCAACAGTTTTCCCCAGTCTCTGCATCTCACTCAGACACAGGGTTCCCGGGATTGTGCTTTCTCTTCTGTTCTGGTTATCTCATGTGAGAAGACTGGCAGCTTTACTAATTGAGCTAAGAAGTTCCTTCAGGGAAATCTGTCTGATATATTCTATGTTTAACATTAAGTTTTATGTGGGTAGGAGGGAGAGACATCACTAGGTCCCCAGTGACAGCCTTCAACCAGGCAGTACAGCTTTATCCTGTTATCTGTCATGAGGAAAAAAATCCATTACATTTTCTAACATTGAATGAAACTTCTTAAAGCACCATAATAAAATAAAGAGAAAAATAAAGCAAAGAGTAATGACAGAAGCAATAAACAGCTTTTCACGGAATCTCAAAAAAAAAGAAATGAAGAAGAGATGGAAGCAGGGCTTCTCCAGATGCCAGGCATACTATGAAAGAAGGTACTGACATAATCTGAAGACTGCTTGAAAGGGTTAAATTTCTTGAACTAGAGTTCTCTTCAGTTAGAGGAAAAGAGGAGGAGGATATTTATTAACTAACTTCAACTGCTAACTTAGGAAACTGTTTGTCCATCATACATATACAAGAAACAGATAAGAAGCAGAAAGAAGCAAAAATTCAAAATCATTTTAGTTATGTCACAGCCCATACATGTCATTAAAATCTTTAAAAAAATCCCTTAAACTATCTGGGGAAATTCACTGAATGAATCTTCAGCAAATCAGCTCAATAGACCATGGAAGGCAGAGGAGATCTCACAAGACTCACTAAGGGCAATAACAGAATAAGTTTTTCAGGGCAAAGGGTTACAAACTGGTCCTACTATCTTTGACAGAATCTAGAAAATCTGGAAAGATTTTGGAACAAAGTATTATACAATCTCTTCCATGTACTGGACAGATTATAAAATAAACCCCAGTGCTCTAAAGATTTTATCAAAAGTGGACCATATCAATCCAGGTCGATTTCCTTGTTAGTGAGAAATGTACTTGCTAATGAGAAAGTAGTAGTCAATACAGGCAGACCTTGATGAAATTTCTTTTTCTCAGTGTCATGTTACATTCCCAGGAGTGATCTAAGGAAATATGGTCAAGGTAAAATTATAGACAGATGCACAAGAGTTAAAAAAGTGGTTCTCAGAAAGATCTACGACAGAGTTGCAAAGAAATGAAATAAACACCGCCTGACACTCATTTTGGCCAGTTTGGTTCTGGCCTCTGACAAAACTTCTGCCTTTGAAACTGCTGTAGACAATACCCCTTAAAGGGCAGGGCTCACAAGTAAGTTGTACAGCCCTATACAACACCATATTTCTCTTCACAGTCCAGACTTTCTACGTATCTCTATAACTTCTCTAACCCATGATAACCTCTGTAATTTTGGAAGGTAGCATTGGAAGGTTCTCTATTTCTTACTTCATTATTTCAGCATTTTCACTTTAATTTCACCCTGTTACAGCACTGTTGGAACAATGGACCTCCTCTAGCAAACTGATAACTCTAAGGTGCTTCTCCATCAGTTGGTGACAGTGAGAGAAGAAGGACACTAAACAGATTACTCCAGCCATAGCATCTACCTACACTGAAGCACTCCAGGATATCTGTTTCCAAACAGAATTTATAAATAGTTTCTAGTGAGGTGCACAAACAAACTAGATGCTACAGTATTTTAATAAAAATTAAATTATCAAACTGAAAGAGAACAATTTCCAAGTTTAAAATCTGAAGATTTTTTTGATTAAACACTAGATTTCTACATTTTCCAACGAGGAGGCCGAATCCTAAAGACTTTCCTTATTGTTCAGTTTGTCTATGTTCTGCTCCAGCTGTAGCCATCAAGAATTCAGTGCTTCAAAGAGTAAGTATAGATTATATTTCTGTTAGCAAAAGATTACATAAAATACACCATGGGTATATGATGTGCTAAATATGACAGTTCAATACCACAGAACACAAAGAAGAGAATATTCCTTTTTTAATTATGCAAAAAGGAGAAAATTAGCATAATTTTGCTTTGCTAGATTCCAATTAGGTCTGCTATGCTAACAAGAAACTTGCACGAAGAACATTTCTCCTTTTCAGCATGCACAATGTGACTTCACATCAAAAAGCAGCAGGATCTGGCACTCAGCAGCACATTCCTACAGGGAAATATCACACATAGTTGTTTTCTACAGTGAAAAGGCAGGCTGGAGGGACTCGATTGTCATACCGGTTGTTACCACCTCTAATTACTTTTAAAGATTCATGTCCTGTAATGATCCAAGACATTCCTGTTATCTCTTCCCAGCGATTGATCTGAAACATCTGTCATCAATGCTCGCAAGGCTAAGGGAGCTATTTTGCTCAGGAATGATATGGAGAGCAGACATTGTCATTGAGTTACACTATGCTATGCATGCAAAATCAAAAACGTCTCCAGCTGAAGATTTAATGGTGTCTAAATTGAAGCCGGTAGCATTTTGTTTTGCAAGGTGGCAACGTAAACATGTTTGTTTACAAGCCTGCTGCTCTGCAGGTCTGATGTGGCAAAGCATCAGCAGAGGATGACAAAGTGGAACCAGTTACTGACGCACACAGTTCCTGCCAAATCACTCCTGGTCTGATAGAGAAGGAGAGATTTACAACCTGCTCCTGTTTTGCTAGTTTGGATAATATGTTAATTACTCTTCCTGCTTGTTACTTCACAGAGTAACAAGCTCAAAAAATTTGATTGCCTGGAGAAACCTCCCATTGACCTTGAAGCATTTGTAGGACAAGCTTTTGAACAGATCCAAAAGTCATTAACCTATAGGTATTGAACTTCTTAGTTCACCTTAATGAACAAAACATGGCAAAGTATTTGTAACATGTAATTAGTAAAGACAAGCTGGCTTCTCCAGATTAAATAATAACAGAAGGCCAGATTGTGAACTGAACTCATTAAAGCTGTTTGGATTTATATCACCTCAGAAGCTAGCTCCGGTATACAAATTTTGGTTTCAGATTCAAACCAGGCTACACAGCTTAGGAAAACTGGCATTTGTTTCATTATCTCCCCATTCCCCATTTCACATCATGGAGAGAACTGGACATGGATATCTGGAGTTGGTTGTTTCTGGCTTCACGTGTGATTCACTGTCCGGTTTCCAGTGGGCTGGTTTGAATTCGGTGAGTTCTTCAGTTACACCAAGCTAGTCAGAAACTGATATTTGCTGTTAGGAATAAAAATTATTATTAAGAATGAGTTGTTAAAAAAAGAAAAAATAAAATATGTGCATTTAAAATTTTCTTTCAGAAAGCATGAAGTAAATATATGATAAATAGGAAAGTTTCTGGTTTTGCTCTCTTCCTGTTAGTGTGTAGGCAAAACAAAACAACCCACAAGAAGTTAGAAGACTAAAAGTGGAAATACTATGAATTTTAACTTCTTTTTGGTTGGAAAATTTTTAGTAAGGAAAAAAATAAAAAAAATAAAGAAGGAATTAACAGACTTTTCCCTGATGCTGTTCTTCCTTCCCCATCTCCACTTTTAATGCAGCAGTTAATTTTCTTTAGAGTTATCTGAAAATACAGGGCAACATCAGCTTTGATCTTTGGAGATTTTAATAGGTGCCTTGAATGGCAGGCAACAGCCACACCAAAATTCCCTCCAGCCTAGAATGCTGGAAGCAAAGAAATCCAGTCCATATGAAAATTGTGGAAATGAAAACTACAAGACTTTTCCCATCAAATTTTAAAACATTGAGAAAATGAGTGATTTTAAGGTGAGATGTTCTTGCGTAACTGCTGTGCTAAATAAAGCAAGTGTGTATTTCATGTACTCATCACAATACTGTGTGCTACAAAGAAAGTAAATATCAACAAGACAGACCTCAGAAACACAAATGCTTTCATCAAAATTCAAGATCTGCTGCTGTGATGTTTCCATTTTAAGCGAGTCTTCCCCAAAGCCTTGCCCAAAATGTGTGACATCCCTGTGAGTGCCCAGTTCTCCCTGCCATTCCACATCATTAGCCTGATCCCCACTGACACACCGTATGGCACTGAACGGCTCCACTCTGAGCCACGAGTGATTCCAAGCTGTTAATGATGCCCTCATCCCCAAACATGTATTTTAATGAATGTGGTGGGAACTTTCAGTTCTCAGCATGCAGACATCACTGGCAAACACAGACTCAAGGTTGAGCTTTCCTGCAGTACCCCAGAGAGGCACAAGCACATTCACACATACATATTCAAAGACAAACCGTTGTTGAAGTGGGAATAGGTTTTATTTTATTCTGTAAACTTCAAGTGGTTGTGGAAAACCACCTGAAGAGGTCAGAGTAGATTAGAGGAAAGACTACAAACAGGTCTGACAACATGAAGTGGGGAGAGGAAAAACTCTTATTTTGCTGTTTTCTTGCTTTGATGTTTTAATATTTAATATTATTGTAAGTAAGCTAGAAACATGAGGGCAGCCTTTTGTAAATATTTTTAGGCCATTGAGTCATCACAACTCCCTACCGTGATGTCAAATGATGTGGAAATCCTGTAGCAGCACAAACATCCAGCACATTAAGCAAGAGCAAAATAAGCACATCCTTTCTTCTCCCTAACTTACTATTTCATTTTTTTTTTTAATTTATTTCAAGTTCTACAATGAATGGACCACAGATCAAAAGCCAGCATTTAAGTACCTAATGAAGGAACAGACAGATCAAATGAACTAATAATAGACATATGCATAGAGTGTTGGCCTCTAAAAAACTGAGGGTCAGGTTACACATTATGAAATTCCACTGTTGAGGCCAGATATCCAAAACACACTTGAGTGTACTGAAACAGCAAAATTTCAAGAGTGATCATCACAGAAAAAGAACAACAGTTTCACCTTACTGAGCATTTCATTCCATGAGTAAGAAAAACATGGACTAGATTGGCAGCAAAATACACTACAATTTTACTCCTCTTAACTGAACTGCAGGGTTTATAGGTTAGGTACATGGAGGAGACTCTCATCCCATGTATCTCAGACCTCTTCTCGCCACCTAAACCACTTGTACTCCCCACTTCAAGCAAGGGCCAGTACAGAATTAACAGCATTCATTCCCTTCACTGCAATTTGGGGAGCTTCTGGGTAGGGTGAAAGGATGACAGGAAGGCTTAAGACAGTAGTTTTGCAGTTCCAGGATTATTTGCAGAGCAGAGGCTGCATGGGATCTGCCCACAGTGACAATTAGGTTTGCCAGCAGAAATGAGGAGACAATCAAAAAGTGAGAATTAACTTTCTTCACCATCTTTCCTGTGACCACTGCAAATATGAAGGAACAATTCTTCCTCCATTGCAGTGATTGTGAATAATTTATTACAGCAAGGGAACCTGGCTTTGTATTCCCCACTGCCACATCCTCCCACAGCCAGGAGGAATGAATAATTCTTAGGATTAAAACAATCACAAAGATGCTACTCCTTCAAAGCAAAACAAGCCCAGAAAATAGATGCACCTCGTGGTATCTGAGCTGTTGTGCCCCATAGCCAGAAGTTTCAGTTCAAGACAGCTGTATGAAAATAATGCAGATAACTTTTCCCTTTACTGATGCTGTGATATCAGGCACACAGGAGGAGAGAGAACTTCAGAGGAACCACATTGCTTATGGGCAGTGTTGAGTACTTTTAAAACAGGAGATTAGGGGACTTCTTATCAACTGCTGAAATCAACTCAGGAAACAAAGGCAGTTAAAGGAGTTTATCCTCCAAGCAGGCAAAAAGCAAATTAAAAGCAGTTTCCAGACAAGATGAGCATGTAGATGGGTCCTGTGCTCCCTGACTGAGCTGAGCAGAAGGAAAAAAAGCTATTTTATTTGCATCAGGCACATTTGTTTTCTCTGATGTTGCTGGAATACACATCTGCTCTCTTCAATAGGAACAGTATCAGTAAACAATTGGGTTTTATCATTTTTCTTGTTTCTCATGGCATAATCTCCAGGGGTGACTGTGTTTTTCAGGATGCAGACCCAAAGAAAAACACTTTTCATGACATACCTTGAACAGACACCAAGACTTTGTTTTTTCCTGCCTCCTTCAAACAACATTGTCACATCAACTCTTCATTGGGCAAAACAGAGATTCCATGTTTTATGGCTGTATCCATACTAACCAAAATGGACATACAAGAGAAGCTGCTTCCCAGTTGTGAAATCATCCAATGCAGCTTGATAAGCAAGCATCCTTTCCACAAGCATATGATGCTAATAGGAAACAGTGCTTGTCTTTGCCAATAAATGGTTTTGTTAATGAAAATAATACAATGGGAAGCTTCTGTTGAGACAAATAGTTGTCTAAGGACTGTTTTATGTTTTAAAGCTTTTCTGATTGCCTAATGTGCTGAAGAAAGATGCAGTCAGAGGCAACTTCCCATGTGAACATTCAAGTCTCTTCAAAAAATCAAACATTCCTGAGATTTCTGAACTGAAAAGACTAGAAAGTAAAAGGGCAAAAATATTTCCTGATAGGACAAAGACATATTTTTGTATCTTCCAACCATCTGGAGTCAAATTGTCCTTAAGGGTCAATGCTCACAATTTATTTTTATTAGAGGCTTATTTGGAGGTTCTCTGAGCTCAGTTTATGAACAACCAGAAGCCTGTCAGACATCAAGAAATTATTCATAGGATCATTGCATGATTGGCAATTGCACTGATTTCTCACACCCAATAATATCCTGTTTTTATCCTTCATGGACATACACACACATGCACAAAACTGTCTCCACTTTTCCACAGAGCAAGGAAGTTGAAATTCTAGTCTGTTTAGAATTAAACTGAGTATGGCTTCAAATTCTATGAATCAATGCTGTGTCAGCTTGTAATCATTGTCCCATTTAATGAGGTAACGTCTGCAGATTTTTGAACACCTCAGATAATGTGTAAATTGTGTTCATTGTTGTGAATTTAACTGATTTCATGACAAGTTGTACATTTCACAATTTTCAGTTTTGATACATCTCTAAGGCCTAATATGAATTGAAAAGGTTTCCAAGGAAAGTGATCCTAAAAAACCTCTTTTGGCATGGATAAAATTTATCCTACAAAAGAAAACAAGCACACAATGCCAACCAAAACAGCTATTTGTACCTCTCTTAGCTGCACAGGTAAAAGATTTTTCTTCACCATTATATATATGCAATATATGGCATATAGAATTACTAGAAATTTAATGTATCTACCCAGAGAATGTACAACCAAGTTTTAAAAATACATTCCTTTTTGGCATGTCAGATAGTGACCCAAGGAAACTTACAGATCCTGCAGCAAACAGCAGCCATAACACAAAGTTACAGGAGGATGGCTGGACTGACCTTTGCAGGTGATCTTTCAACCACCTCGGGAGTCTTGCCATCATTCTCATCTGCACTTTCCCTTCTCAGGGCTGCTCACTAGATCACAGGTCAGACTGACCAGTTGTGTTCATTGCTCCCAGAGAAATAAAGAAAATGAAGTACAAATACCCATGGTAGTATGAAGTGAGATTGCATTATGCAAGTCCCAGTGCAAAGTGAATAAGATGTAATCAGTTATTTTTCTGGCAAAAATAACATTCATATCCCTTATGAAAAAAGAAATTGAGCTGTCAGATACTGAAGTGTTGAAGACTACAGATTTCATCTTGATGCATGATTCTTGCTGTTTCTCATTGCACACAGGGAAGAAATGTTTTGATACAGAGATAAAATATCTTTGTGTTGGACATTCTGTATGTCTTGGGATTCCTTCATCAGCATTTTATAATGGATACTCAAACTCTAAACACCAATCAAAAAGTGCACTCAAATTACTTTTGTGGCCATTTTTAAAAGAAACTGGAACCTTCCATTTTGTGTTGATCTCTCTAAATAAATAATGAAATGTTGATGGTCCTTTCTAATCTGACAGCATATTCCAGCCTTTGATCTCCATGGAGGAAATTTGATCAGAAAAGCACATAATGTCTGTCAAAGCCTGACACTGATCATCTTTGCCTTGGTTCCTTTATTTATAAGATTACGTTCACATGGCAACTCTGATGGAGCAGCATTAAATATGATAAGCCACTAGAGTCTCAGAATGCCACAACACCACATTTTTGGGAGGATGCAACTCAGAATATAGAGAAACAAAAACCATAGTGGAAATTATTCCAAAATGGGTTCTGGAGTTGCATGCTTCCTAATTAAGGCTAAGCTTGGAGGGGAAGATATGGAAAGATTTTTTTCTTTTTTTGAATCTTGCAGTCTTGGAATGTAGTTTTTAAAAATTCATCATTGTCTGTACATTCAAAATTGCATCTCCTCTCTAAGCTAGGGGAATCTATTTCTAAAGAAGTGGCAGAACTCATTCATGCTCTTAGCCCCAGGCTAACTCTCTCTGATTTTGGGGAGAGAGGAATACAGATCAGTCCCATGCTTCAAGAAACTCACTCCAATGCAAACTGTCCCAAGACTAGGACAGCATCAGCAAGGAACAAAGATGCCTGTTTTTCCTTTTCATGCTTAATCCACTAAAGAAGAAATAACAAAGTTGAAAAGGAGGGTCAAGATTTCAATTGAGTCCAAGAGCTCTAATGCTTTACAGTCCAGATAACTGAACAAGATGTGGTTCCTCAAAGATGAAATGAGGCTTTTCTACAACAGGAACGTCCAGCTTCAGGCTTTCCCAGCCCATAGAAGACCAGCATCCAGTTCAGACCTCCTTTTGAGGTCTAAACTCCAGTACAAAGGCAAAAACTTTTCCAGATTTCCCACTCATTACAGTGGTCATTTTTATTAAAGTTACTGAAGCTTTGCTTCTGTCTCCTACTTCATTCTTTGATATTCCAAGTCTAACTCATACAAATACACATTAAAATTGTGACTCCAAATAAATATCTCCCCATCCAGGCTATCTCTCGCCACCTGGAAAATCAGGAGGATGTTCCTAAATATTGATCATCTGAAGTCACAGTTCAGTCAATCACTTTAGCTCTAATACAAAGAAGCAGCTAATAGGTGTCACACACAAACAGCCACAGCAGCATTTCCTCTGGTACAATGACTTTCAAAAGGGCAAATGCTGGTTTTGCACTGAACTTAATTATTGTAGGTCCTGTCCCAAGACTGCATAATGAACCATGCCAGAAACTGAAGATTGCCAGAAGCAATCTCCTCTTCCCCACTTTCACACCCTTTCACACTATAATTCTGTAACGTAAATTGAGAGCCATATACATGTTTTTCATTTAATAGGAAAAAAAATTGTTTTTCCTTCAAATCACCATCAGAACAATACAGTAAGACATAAACCAAGTATAAGGCTGAAAAAACAAGCAATGAGTCACATTATTCACAGGAATACTGATACCTATCATCGGAAAAAGCATGATGCAGAACTCTGACTGAAACAGAAATGCAGCTATTGCTTGAGTGGAGCTAAGTAGCTAAATATATATAAAGAATAGCAGGAATGAAGACATATCACTGAACTGACAGGGAAAGAAAAAGTAAGTTCTGCCATTATCCCAAATGGAAAAGTCTAATTTGGGAAGATGACAGTGGAGTGATATTATCATGGTTGGAGGTAGGCAGGGATGCACTATTAGATCCATCTATCAGATAAACACCATTTCCTGCAGAGGCCTCTAGTTCTGCAGGGTAATATCTTAGTTCAGCAACCAGCCTGAGAGAAGACAAACGACCTCTGTATCACTTAGATTTTCCCTTCAGTTCTGCTATTGCAAAGAACAGACTCTTTCTGATTCAACTTAAACATGTGAGATGGGGTGAGAACACAGCATGAGCATGGAACCTAAACTTTTATAGTCTGCATCTTTGCAAAAAGCAAAGATAAGATTTAAAGGCTCAAGGGCAACTTAGTCTTTTTGTTGAGGAAAAAAATAATTTTCTTGCCTTATATAATTCTTCACACAAGACCAATCTAAATATACAATTTCATTACATTTATAGTTCTGAAGCAACCAGAAAGCTTACCTCCCTGGAAATGATCGGTATCTCTCACTATCAGAGCTGGAACTGATAAAACTTAAAAGGAAGGAAAACAGAATCCACAAAAAAAGTGCAAACAACTGGACAAAAAACTCTGAAAAAAAATCTCATGGATTTGCCACCAGCTGCTGTATTTATTTACCCCCCACTATCTCCTCAGTAATGCACTGGCCTCTAATACAGGCACAGGAGACACAAATTGCAGATTAGTCTTTGACCCCTATAGACTTCAATCAATAGAATCACCTGTGATCTGAAAATTAAAACCCTGAGGTTTTCATGCATGTGAATGAGAGTGCAAATTCCAGCTCTACTGACAAGGCTATAATCCTGTTGCACAACTGTATCACTCCAGCTGAAATTATATTAATACTGTCATTTGATATCACTAGGAGAGAGAATAGGACACAAGTTAAAATGGAGCAAATCTAATAACCAAACCAATAATATCACAGCACTGGGTTTCATTCTGCTATTAGCCCTGTACATTATGCTTTGTTTTTCAAGCTACTGAAATGCTGTAGAGCATCTTTGTTGCAACACTGAAGTGTAAACAAATTTTAAGAAGCATAATAGGATATAAATCTAATTAAACAGAGTTTATGCTGTAAATCCACCCAATCATTCTCTCAGGGTATTGATTCTCTCAGAGCATCAATCAAAGCTGTACTATTCATTTATGAGCTGCTGTATCCAATTCTTGAAAGCATGTTGTTTCTCTGTTCCAAAGAGCTACTTTCATATGTAAAGAGTAGTTTGTAGCATCATCTAGGAGAGATTCACTTAAGGACACACTTTGCCTATGGCTCTCAATAGTCTGTGTGGGAATCTCAACTTCACTGGGGCATGAAGACAACAGAAGTTGCTTCGCTATATTGTAGAGATAATTTCTAAAGGCAAGTAAGAAAGGAAAAAGAAATCAGTGGTGGAGCTGGATGATGTGGAGAAAGCACCAAGCATCTGCTGTTATTTAAGCCATTACAATAGACCTCAGAGAGAGAAGAGCCCACACTGTGGGTTAAAGCAGTTGTAAGAAGCACTTAAAGTGAGAAATGTTCGAATCAAGCTTTGTCTTTCTCTGGCTTCTGCCAAAAACTCTGAAAAACCTGGACTGATCTTTTCACTTCTTCCTCACCTTATGTTAGTAGTGGTACCTGGGTAGGAACAAACTCTTGGGCAGAAGTCATGTGACCTGGTCTGCAATATGCAGTTAGGAAGTCAGGGAATAAAACCAAGGAACTTTCCATCATGAGAGAGCTTGAGGGCATTGCAACTGTAACTTACATCATTCAGATGAAAAGGGTGCAGCAACAGGAAAGCTGAAATACTACAATGGCCAGGCAGATCCAGCCAACTCATTAGGAAATGCTCCACAGAACCTTTTTAAAAAAAAGCCCTTAATTGTTCACATTAAAAATTAATTAACACATCATAGGAGAACATCCTCTAAAGCCCTGACATTAGTGTGCATTTTAATAGCTAATTAAAACATTTTCACCCTTACTACTGCCAGGAAATCCCAGACAGGACCTTCTTCTTGAGGTCCAAGCCAAGAGAAAAGATAAAAAAAAGAAATGAAAATGGGTCCCTGTTGTAGCCGTGGATGAGAGGCAGAAGTGCACTTTTCAAGTTAGTTTTAACTATGCGACTCACTGTGGGACTCTGACATTAATTTCAGGATACCAGACTTTCAGAAGAGCAAGTTCTATTTCTTTTCTGCATTTTTGGGTGTTATGCTCAGTCACATAAACTTTTTATTTGATTATTTTCAGAAGCACAAAGGAAGAAATTCCGATATGCTCAACTTTCACAGCTCCCACAGTCTTAAAATGCATATTAGAAAAAAAAAGATTTTTTTCTTACATATTCTGACAGATTTTACTATGTCATTTGGTTGGTTATAGTGACAGTTAGTCATATTCCAAGAAGACTGGAAGATCTAGACAGGTGTCAATCTGTGTAAGATTTGTAGAAACTCCTCCATAAGCTCCTCTAAAATCTCCATATGCATATATTTCAAATCCTAAGAGATGGGAGCAGAAAATAATTATGAAATTTATAGAAAATAGAGTCAAAAGAGATCTCAGTACTAGGAACCATTTTTGTCTCTCTCATTGCAGAGAAAATTTAGCTTGCAAATCAATGCTGTCGTGCTGACAAGGATATGATTGATGGAGAAGATGGAGAACTTTGAGCAAGAGTTTGGAGAAATATCCTGAATTCCTAGTTTAGATGTTTTATTACTATCTGGAACCCGTGTTGAGATTTCTATAGATCCTTCTCCTTTTCATCAGACAGAAAACTGAAGAAGGCATCAAACCTCCCCTGAACTGGAGAAATCTGCTCTTTATGTCTTACTTCCAAACTGGCAGGATAAAAAATTCAATTTTGAGGCAGCTGCAGTGATGGAAAAAATGGAGGAAATCCGGCCTAAGTAGTAAAATGCAAAAACACTTCCCTTAAGTGTTTCCCTTTGAAATTTCACTCTCAATAGAAACTGAGAAAAGGTAGATTTTGAGTGTCCCATCCAGGTTTGTGAGAGGGCAAAAATTAAATCCCCTTTCACAGCACAATTCTGCAGGAGTGTTTTTTATGATGAGCCCAGAGAAAAAGTAAACAAACAGCAGCATCCCAGCCACAGAGTCACAAAGCAGAATCCCAGGAGGGACTGCTCTCTCCTCAGGGAGAAGGGTCATGGATGAATAATACAACTAAACCTAAACACACCAAATTAACTCCTTCCCCTGACATATTCTGTATCTTCACAAAGTGTCCCTGCAGAAGCAGTTACAGTAGTGTTATGCTGGAAGGCTTAGTAATGTGATGGGTGGCTTTGCAGCTGCATCAGATTTTTTGAAGGCAAGGTAAAGAAGAGGTCAGAAGCACAAGGACCGCTTGCATCCTCTTGTATCCTACTGGGAGAGTAAAACATAGGACCCACTCCCTCCCAGCTAACCTTATCTGAAGATGAGGCAACTTGAGTGGTAGCACATCTTGTGTTCCATGCTGCTCTGAAAACCATTTATTGACTAAGCCAGGAAGATACTGTGCCAACACTGGCACATAAATCCACTCCCTCAGTCCCCAGAGACCAGCACAACTGCAGTTCTGGGCATTCACTCACCAATAAGTGCATACAGCTGTGGCAGGTAAGATTTTTTTGTACCTATTTCCACAAGGCCTTCATTTGCAATGCAGGTGGAGTGAAAGCAAGAGTTTTCTGTGCCCTGGTGTTTTTCCTTAATTAAGATTTCCTCCTACCATTGTGTGCCAGTGCAGGATGCCTAGCTGCCATTTTGACCAGAAAGCCTAATTTTTTCATCATCTTGAGGGATGTTTTATTTTTTTCATCCATTCTAAATTTCAAAAAACTAACACTCTTCATGTTTCACACTCTTCAGGTTTCTCCACCTGTGCACCTGCACTCACATTTGTCAGAAAATTAGTAATTTTCTAGAACATAATTATGAAAAATATAGAAAGTAGAATGAAAAGATATTGACTACCTCACACACACTGCTTCAGGAACTAAGAATCAACTCTATGTAATGCATTTTTTATATTCATCAGAGCAAGGAATTCTTTAATACTTGCAATGATGGAGATTTATAGTCTCCCCAAGGGATTTCCATGTTTGTATTAGAACAAGGTCTCCTGATTTCTCAGCTGAGGCTACTCTGATACCTTTTGAACCCATGGACTCACGTACACTTGATGATGGCCATCAAAAAAAACCCTCAAAAATCTCCACCAGTCTATTTATCACTTAAAAAAAGAAAAAAAAAAAAGAAAAAACACTAGTGGCTTCAGTGTGAAACTGGCATATAAGCAGTACAGGCACTCAAGTCTCTCTTGACTGACTAAATTTTACAGTTATTTTCAGCTTATCACATACTTAGAAAAGCTACACTGAAGCATGTGAACCACAGAAGTGTTTACCATAATTTTGGTTTAACCACTGCATTACGGATGAAAACAGGAGTTTCTCATCTAAATCAGAAAATCTGATCTCTATGTCCTGGATTCAAATATTCCCTAATGAGGCCTAGTACCCCCAAACAGAGCTGCTTTCTGTGATACAGACTGACTCTTTGGTGCATATGCAAGCTCTCCTGAGCAGGCTGGAAAGGCTGGGAGTTTAATGTTCTTATTTTCAGTTCCCATTTTGACACAAGAAGTTGATTCGATAGAGGGCAGGTTATTTGATGCCTTCTTAATGCAATCGATACTACAGGTCTCCTTTTTTCTTTAGAGAGTCACTGGTCTGGATAAATAAGTCAAGGTACAAGAATCATCCCACCTGCTCAAATGAAGTTAAAAAGCATCTCATACTCTGGCAGCGCTGACCTTGAGCATACAAGGTGTGAAGCAGGTTGTGGTTCAGCCAATTCCTGTTTCCCTTGTTCCAAGCAAGAGCAAGCCTCCAAGGAGCCACCCCTAACTCAAAAACCTACCAAAAAAGTAATCAAACAAGCTCTTTTCTGCTTCACTGATTTTTTGTCCTATGAAGCATTAACCATTTCTAATGTATACAACCTGAAGACTACTAGAGACTTTTGCAGGCATTTTATTTAAGACTTACAATTAACACTGCTGAATTCCATGTCTATAAATAATGTTGACAACTTTGCTCCAGATTTTACCATAAACTCCGCCTGTGTAGGAGTACAAGGAGTTTGAGGTAGACATTTTCCCTTGTTACCTTCTAGTGACTTTTCCTTGCAGGGAAAGAGAGGCCATGTATTTGTATTGACTATGAAAACGTCTCATAGTGTGGGTTTTCACACCATGCGAGGCATCCAGCTCCAGACTTCAGCTTCTGTAGGTAAATAAGATTAAAAAAAAATAATTAGTGGAACCAGGACATGGACATGAAGCTCTAGGAATATATAGGAAAAAAATATTAATAGAAGCAGACATGTTCCTATTGTCTTCCCCACCAAATTTTATGGTTTTTTTATGTACACCATAAACAGCATGCATTCTTTTGCTTGGTTGATGTAGTTGCATGCTAACACTTCTCTGGCACACTGCATGAATGTCAAGGAACCACCTTTCTCAGAAGACATAAGGAAATTGCATAGGTACATCAAAGTGTAAATCCCTAAAGCCAGGAGTGGAAGCAGGGAAACAGTCACCAAGAGAAATTTGGCAAATGATGAGTATCTCGTAGCACCACTGAAGGTCTGGCTTGTTGTGAAGTATGGTCAAGTTGATCTAGCATAACAAACTACTACCCAAGGTAACTTATATTATTCATATTCTCTGCTTCTGAGGTAAAAACATGTTTAACAACAGTTTAAAACCAGCATTTTGGAAACTTAAAGTATGTGGAATGGATCTATGTTAAATCCCTTTGGGTCCTCACGGTAAGAGCTGTTTGCTTGTTCATTTCTTTTGCAGAAAGTTGTAGGAAGGCATGAAGAAAATAAAAGAACATAAACAAAATGCACAGACACATCAATTCAGTGAAAGGCATTAAAACATTTTCCTTGTTCTCGTTTGCCTCACTGGGGACTTTTGGGGTATTTTTCTTCCAGTTTGCAGGTGAGCAAATGCCAGTTAACTAGTATGCATGGCTTTTTAATTGTATCTGTACAATCCAAGGGGATGAGAATTAGTAGTGGCAGAGGCTAATTATGGTACTTGTACAGATGAATCTTAATTAAATAAATCAATAGCAGTAAGAATTTTAGGATGAAAGAACTGTTGAAAGATATTTAAAATTGAAAAGAGGAGACTGAATTACCCTTTTACAGTTTCCAGAGGGTCTGTGACTGGTTGAGAGCAGAAGGATTTAACACAAGGGGAAAACAAAACAAAACTGAAACTACATCCAACTGCTCTGTTTCATGTTAACCAGAGTTATTGCCACAAGCACTTTAAAACTGAGATGGACTGTGGATGTTATGACTGCCTGGCTCAAAAATGCAAAGGAGACATCTAAACCCTGAGAGAACTGGAATACAGAAGAGAAAGACCAATTAAGAATATGATGGGCTGTATTGCAGCCCTGAGCAGTGTGATCTCTGGTCAGATGGTCACCTGAACTGTCCTGGGTCTCTAATGTTCCAGGATTTAGCAATGTCTCAGTAAACAATTTGTTTCTTTTTAATCCTTTTCATTGGTAATGAGCCTAGTAGAACAGGCCAAAATACTTCCAACTCTGCTATCTCCCACTGAAATTGAAATGTGGCCACAAGAACTGCTCAATCTTAGCTTCTTATCCACTCCATAGAAGTTTGGGTGGAAAAATAGTCAGTTACTAACTGACAGAAGAATATTTTCATAACTTCAAACCTTGTTTCTGCTGCACCAAATGAAGTACAGTCTAGTTTCTGTTGGCCAGCTTTGTCAACCACTGATACATAAGTACAGTCTCTTGGATAAGTGAATCTATAAGGATTTATGCTGGCTTCTTGTGGACAGCTATGGTAGAAAGTAGATAGAAAACAGCATCTTTTGTTGCCCTAGAATAGTCAGACCTGGAGTCTAGAGCAACTCAAGTACCAGAAGCTAATCATTAGCTATCTATCCATCCATTCACCCTCTCACTCTGGAAACTCATTTCTTCAAAATTGAAAATAACCAAATCAAACTAGGGCAGATCAGCTGGCAATACAAATTTTACCTTTCCTGATTAAACTCCACTTAATCTTGGTCCATGGTTTGTCTTTTGTTTCTTTTTATTCATTTCCCTTCCTTCTTGTCTGTCTCTGTAACTGCATGTTACTCTGACAGATGTTTTTATTGTCATGCATCCTCCTTGTTTATTGACACATGGCTAGACAGCTATTAGGAAGGAATTAGAGGATTAATTACACAAAAATCTGCACCTGCACACAGCATTAAAGACTACTGCCAGAGCTGGGGTCAGAAAAATACCAGAAGGAAATTTAAGAGGGTTTCATCTATCTTCACAAGATTGGGATTGATTAAGGTTAGGATGTGAAGGACAATATCCTACTGTGGAGAAGGGGTGGAGTATGAGGGCTGACCACTGCTGAGGGTCAACCTTAGAGGTTCCCCTCAAGGAAGGCATTGAACTTCACCACCAGACTCCACAGGCTGGGTCTCACCCTTTATTCATCATTAATGGGTTTGTCGTGCAGAGTGTGACAAGGTCAGCTGGCCATGGAGGAGAAAGGATCTTTCTTAGTTCTGCTCTTCCATTAATTTTCTGTTTGCATTTTTCAATATTTCTTCTGCCTTAAGAGGTTGTTCAAATCCAGAAATAACAGCTAGAATCACCTGGCAGTCAGGAGGTCCATTTAGAAAGCAAATTCAGAACTGTGTCACTACTCTCTCAGAAAGTTAAAATATCTGGGAAACTACAGAATTGAACTTGATTTTTTTTCCCATCTTCCTCTACAAAATTGTATGTTCTTTTAGTACAAGAAGAACATTTCTGCTAGCAAATTTTTTTTTTTTTAAACCAATGAATTATCAATATGTTGGTAGCTGGACTGATGCTTTATTTTGCATGATCCAGATTTGACCATAAAATTTTTCCCATATATATCTGCATAATTTTTCATTACAAACATTTCTGTTATCTTTTAATACCACTTCTTGGAAATACAGAGGTCAACAATTAATAAGCTCATTAAAACTTACAAGCTGCTTTGATTAATATTCCTAGTCTAGTTCCTTGAGAAATGTTCTGTATCTCCCAGGCTAATGAGGAAAAGGCAGAGTTATTTAGGTGTTTGTTAACAAAGCTGATTTGCATATAATTAACTGAAAAGATCCCTGTATTTACAAGACAAATTCTGCCAATCTCTTTCATTAGAGTCTTTTATGTATACAGACTAACTCCGTGCCGAATTAACAAAGCAAGTTCTGTTCTTTCAAAACTAAATTAACTCAAAAGGATACATTTTTGGAGGCCATAACTGATAAAAACTAAAGTGCACATTAGAAAACAAACTGTGCATTCTTTCAAATGCTGTTTATTCAGTCATGGGGTTTTATGTTGTTGTATGCTCCCATTATTTTAAACAATTAGATTAAAACAGAGAAAGAATTTGTCACATTTCTGTTGGTCTATCCTCTAACCTACTTGTGGGAAAAATGAGTATCATTTCAGCAAACATGTGCTCTTTTTATCAATGTCTTCTATGAAATTATCTGTCATACATCCTGAAGCCCAGAATATGAAAGGTTCTATAAAATAACTAGCACATGCAGACTGCAGGGTGACCAGACTTTCATTTCAAACATAGTCCAATTCAGACAAAAATAAAGGCATGTGCCATGTGTCATTTGCTTTCTAGTTTGTAAGTTTTTCAGTAGATGGGTCATCATAATTTAGAGGGATAATCGAAGGGGCATTTTAAGACTCAAGATGATCCAAGCAAAATCACTCAAAACTAACTATCCAATGAGATCTTTAAAATCAGGATCATAACAAATTCAATAACAGCACAGCAAAGTTCGGCACAGGTGAATTTGTAGACCAAATTCCTGAGAGGGACAGAATTGCTCCTAGCTCATGAGCTGGCTAAGCAATCAAATTCTGTGCAACCTTAGTCATGCAAGTTTTCTAAAGCTAAAAGCTAATGAATTAAAAAAAAAACAAACAAACATCAAAACAAAGTCTATCTCTATTGAAATCTTACCTACATCAGGTTACATGCAAACTCGATATAGGATATAGGAAAACTGATCTTGAAAATTACATGCAACTTCCAGTCTGTCTCTTATACAACTTCATTGCTTCCCTTCCCACCTTCTAACCATTTTTCCCATTTAATTATTTATAAACCAGTAATTTAATAAAATGAATCAAAAGACAGTAAATTGCAAGCCAGATCCAGCAGGGAAAAGGAAGGTTAAGGAAAATTTCCCAAAGAAGTACACCAAGGAAAATCCAAGGAACTTGGCAAAACATTTAGGCCTTTAAATAAATAAAACTCTCTATTAAAGCAAAGACAGACAGTGGCAAGGTACAAACCTTTCAGATTTTCAAATCCTTCTCTGCTTTACTTGCTAAGGCAGCATGAAGAAGAAAAAGAACTTACTAAAGAAAACCTCATGGACACATTAGCACTTCCAGTTACAGACTTGTTACCTGAGGTGTTGTTAATAGAGTCTGCCCTCTATGGGGAATAAATAACTAACAAACTAATGAAAAATCAACCCAAAATTATCATTAAGGACAAAAATAATGCATCCAATGTTATTTGATCATAACTGAATTAAAAAACTAACCAAACAAAATCAAACCACTTAAGGAACTGGAGAGGACCAAAAATGGGAGTGGGAGCAAAGTGGAGACAGTATACTGAGTTTGAGGGTCTTTCATTCTGCTTTTCTCATTTCATCTCTTCATTTTAGAGAAGCTATTTTCTCAACAGTCTCATAGTTTATATGTAAGAACTGCAACACAGCCTTTTGCCACTGCTGACAGCCCGCTGGTGCATGACTGAGAAGTGACCTATTTGCAAAGCAAGAAGAGACCATTAAACTGCAAACTAGCACTAGCTCAGGAAGCTGTCATGGTCTCTCTGCTACAGGTCTAAATAATACCCAATTACCCAATGCAGATAACAGAAAGACAAAACATCCAAAAAAGTCCTGATTCTATCCAAGTAAAAAGGCTACACACCAAATGAAATAATTAAAAAAAAACCCCCAAAACCCACAAACTAAATCAAAACCAAACAACAACTAGTAACATTAGTATCGACTTTGGAATACCAGGAGGAAGTCAAAAGCTTCTTAGAATAAGAAGTCCACTCTAAAATAGGGCATCCTATAAAATAGTTTATTATTGCACTATTTTAAATCTATTGCAGCTGGCTGATCAATATGAGAACAAATCTTTAATTGTAAGTATAATTAGCAGCCAGAACATTGATTATTCAATGGTGCTAAGCGTAATCCCAGTGGGAAGAAATCTGAGGAAAAGACTAGAGAACAGTATTAAAAGATAATTCACTGTTTTCTCCTGACCTAGATAATTTTCTGTCCTACAACTTTTTGTACACTTGAGACCACATAAATACTGAAGTAAAAATACAAAAAAAAAAAGAAGTCTTTCTTCCACTACTAACAGGTAATTCAAGTCACACACAGATGAATGGACATACAAGAGCTTCATGCCAACTCTCATTTTACTGCTTCACTATTAATAGTAAGATACTTACTCTAATCATAATCACTACTCTCTAGACAGTGTGCATAAAAAACAATAAATATCAATCAAGCCATTTACAAAAATTTACTGCTGGAGGTGGATGAATATTCTTAGAGAAGAACTGTCTGGCACAGTAATGCACAGACAAAGTGAGACTGATCTCAGCCTCGGCATCTTGAGCCTACAAGAGCAAGACTGCTGTCATAAGGCTTGCTCCAGCTAAAACTGTGATATATTTCCATTCTCTAGAACTCTTCTATGCATGCAGTTTGCTTCTAAAGACAACTTTAAAATGAGAAAATTTGTGCCACTTTAGAAAACTGCAGCAGTTTATTCAAAGCTGTAAGTATAGAGCTGTTAAACAGGCCCCAAGAACCTATCTCACAACCACCTTTGCATCAGTCCAAAACATTGATGCTTCATTTATTGCTGTGGGCAGAAACTCCATGCTAAAACTAATTAAACTGATGAACAAAAGGACTTGAACAAAAGGGCTCTAGAGTGTGCAGAGCTATGAATGGAGCCTGCCTTTTAGGCCACTTGCTCAGAATGATTGTGTTCTCTCCAGGCTTTTAGAGTTTCTCTTTGGAAAGAGAGTGAAAAAAGGGCTTTTCTTCCTAGTGCAAGGTGAGGAAGTTAGATAATGCACCTCATTAATTACAGGGAAATAATCTCTACAGCATGAAGCCAATGAAGAGGACCAAATTGCTTTTTTTCCCCCTATTATTGTTAAGTCACAGTGACAGGAAAATAAGTAATAAATCAGAAACAGAGTGCACTTGATGGTTTTATTTTGCAACACATCTTGCTATTGTGACAGGATGACACTAATTAGCACTCAGTACACAGGGGATGAATTGTCATGGCCAATGGATCTCATCAACCACTGTGAAATTTTTACACCAGGACCAAGCATGATGAATAACAGAGACCCTAACCCCAAATTGCCCATCAGCAGCTGTATCCATCACCACAGAGCCATGGGTGCATAAACCACTGGGCACAAAGAGAGTCCACACAGTCAGCTGCCTAGACCACAATGTATTTATTATTTTCTCATGAAGGCAGAGAACCCACCAAAGGAACAGTCAAGTGTCCACAGCATCTCACCCCTGTTTGAGTTACCCCACAAAGAGGGAAATTGAGGGCACTCCAAAGCCTGTGGCATTGCTCTTTCACAATGCCATGTATAGGCAGATGTGCTGTTCCGGAGTGACCCAGTTTGTGATCACCTTGGGGGTAGGGGATGGAAAGACACATCGTGGACTTTCTTCTCTGCCCAACTGACAATTTGCATTAGGCTTCTAAGAAAGTCATTCTTTGAGACTTGTCAAGCACGAATGGAAATGTCCAGCAGCTTTATTAATAAAAAATGAAGGACAAGAGAAAAGAGGAGTCAAGAGACATGGAAACAACCATACCTACAAGCACTAAATGAGCCTCCCTCTTTAGGAAACTTGTCTATCAGCCTGCTTTCTCTGATGAATCCTTTCAGCTGAAACCATCTCCTGTCTCCATATTCCCACTTTGTACAGGCAGTGTCAGAAAAGTTCTAAGCCTATCACTGAGGGCAGAGGACTCTACTTCATGGTTAAACCCCTAACTAACTGAAAAGTCAAGTGTATTATTACAATAGCATGCAGACCTTCGATCTAGATCCCATCAGCCACAAAGCTTTCCCCAGCTTTATCTAAAACTTCAAATAGCAAAAGAACCAACAATACAGGCTCTCAGATGATGTGTGGTTGAATGTGGTTGACTCCCATGTGTGAGTCATAGAATCATAGAATGTTTTGGGTTGGAAGGGACCTTCAAGATTATCTAGTTCCAACTCCCCTGCCATGGGCAGGGACACCTCCCACTGGCAATGAGGTTGCCTCACTTCAAATAGTACTGCCTCTTGGATGCAACCTTTTAGCTGCCCGTTTGTTCCCTTGCTAACTGCAGTAGGTGAGTGTGTATCAGCAGAAGCACCAAGGCCCTGCTGCCTGTCCTAGATGTCTTTCAAGCCCCTTGCTATGGAGCAGTGTTCCCCGCCCAGGGACTACACACTTGGCAAAACATTATCTGCCTTCTCATACAGCCTTTCTGAGAAGCAAGCTCTGCTTAAAAATACGTCCTAGAAAGAAGCAAAAATAGTCAGACACTTTGTTACATTGTATCTGGAGCTAGAGTAGTGGCTGGAAGGTCCTTTTGCGGATCACAGTTTGCAGAAGGTAAAAAACTCATTCAAACAGGAAAAAAATAGCGCTATGAGAGGATCCAAGTTCTCAATACACCTTTGAGGTACAGAACCCTTCTTAGACTGAGTGCTGAGTGTATAATTAGTCTTTTTATTTTTAAGGATAGCCTTTATCTTAAAAGGTGATTGAGATTGCATGTAAAATAGCTAGTTTTTATCTAAGATAATTTTTCCTTCTATTTGCAATTTCACAAAGTAGTAACAGATCAGAACTGGACATTCAAGTAGCCTCATTGATCTAATTGCTTTTACCTTCCTCTTTCCCAAAGGTGTGAGTCAATTCACACCACTTAGAATACAGGCAGTAAGCAAAGGTCACTAAGACTTTTTTTTTTTTTCTGGTTTTGAGTTAAAAACCTGGTATGCTTGTTCACACTTCCTTTCAGATATTAGTTTGGTTGTTTTAAACAGGAAGAAAGAGAAACATATTCTTATATTCATGGTACAGCAGCCAAGAAAGTAGAGATCTACTGTCTGACCACAACCTTCCAGGCCCAGCTGAATACTTCATCAAACAGAAGACAGCTTCTGGTGTACTGAAGTGGATTATCTTGGACCATGCTGTTTCTGGTCAGGTCTGCATATGTAGCTTATTTATTTATGGCATTTTTAATAGATGCAACATCAATATTTGATGACATGCTATGAATGATTAAAAATCAAGAAAATCAAGAACATGAAATACAAACAACTACTTTTAAGTGATGATGGGGTTGGGATATCCATAAATAAATAATCTGGTGGCCAGTTACAGCTTTTTAAGATTGAGTTAAGCAAACAGGCGCTTCAGTGGATTTACAGCATGTTTACAGCTACGTCTGTGGGAGCAGAATCAGACCAAGGGATTTCGAAGTGGAGTCTAATGAAGCTATTCCAGAGCAGTGTGTGAATTTTTATCTACTTTGAAAATGCATTATTTAATTAAATATAAATTTTTGGTTAGTGAGAGACAAGTAAATTCAATTTAGATAGATGGTGCTCCTACACTTTTGTTTTCATTTTTGGCTGCTTTATGATAAACAACAGAGGTCTAGGTCTACCTCAAATAAATTTTCCCTAAAAACTGGAAAAGAGCTTTGAAAATGTGAAATATTAAACTTCCAAATAATATTCTTCAACTAGACTTACCATGTATGCTTTCACACTTTAATTGACAGGTAACATTCATTAGATTTTTTGTTGGTGTTGTTCAGCTGTTTATTGAACAAAATATGTATCTTAGCCAGTAGGACAGGCTAATTTTCTTTGCAGCTGTGAAATGAGAGATAGGGTACAATAGCTTATCTATATATAATAATTGTCTAGGAGAGTTTGTTGCATGAGATGATAAAGGGCACAATATAAAGATAACCCTAATATCATACTTTCATAGATGTGGACTGATCTCCAGAGAAATAATTGAGTTGGTAGTGCAATGACTGAATATAATTCTCACCTATTCTTTGTCTCTAGCAATAAGACAATTCTTTTGTGCCGATACAATTTGAAGTATTTGAAAATGAAAAAAAACCCTTTTCTCTGTGGGTAACTGGACACAAAGGAGAAAAAAGTGTGAGAAAATAGAGACAGCAGAGATCAGGGTTTTAAGCCAAATAATGGTAAAATTTCTAGGAGATTATGTGTAGAAAACCCACAAAACTACTAACAACTCAAGAGACTGCAGTCACTTCTAAATGAAATACCATGAGCCAAAATTTAAATTTTGCCTGATGGGATTTGAATCAGCACAGTCATATTCACAAACTCAGTATTTCTTCTCTAAATCACAAGTTAACTTTTCTCTTTTTTGTGTCCATATATGGTTTCAGTTTAAGAAACAAAATCAACTGTCTTAGTACAAGGGCACATATAGCCCTTGTACCATGTGCATGACAGTGAATGTAGCAAGTGAATTTTGTCATTTATTTGTCTCTTTAGCACTAAATAGACATCATCTCTTTCTTGCTTGATTATGCTCTGGCATTGCTCTGTGAATGTCTTTCTGAAAAGTACCTTAGTCATCTCTGACTTTTCTAGACCCTTTAAATAATTAATGAAGTGTTTGATTCTGGAGTGACTTTACTTGATTACTTCCCATTTTTGTGTGCATGTGCCAGTAGGACATTGCAGAAATGCCAGGTTTGCTGACTTGATTGTTTTAAGTGTGGGTCTCAAGTACCACTGTAGGGTTGTATGGATCATTGTTTCACAGCAGTCAATACAGGGGTGTAGATAAGCAAAGAGAAATGACCAGCAGCCATCAGTTAATTAGTAGATCAGTCATGAAAGATTTGAGGTTTCTTTTATTTCTAAATCACTATCAAAATCTTTCCAATAGTGCTGTATCAGTATCACAACGAAGTGCCAGCTAGAGGACCTGTCCTTAAATGAAGGGACACAGAGCTTGCTTCACTAGAAGCATCTCTTTTGTCCCATATACAGACTGTACATTCTGGCCACATGCAGTCACCCACAATATCATTATTCTTACATGCAGGATCACCCTAAATGAGGGTTTGGGGCATCACATACACCATAGCATAAAGATGCCTCCTCTGATATAGGTTTCTATTAAGAATATGAAGCCAAAGAAAGAATCCTAATGGCAATATTGCAGGACCAACAGCAATTATCCAGAATCCATCTGATGTGGGGCTACTATAAAAAACTGCAATTTTAATTAAAAACTGCAGCACTTCACAGGTTTGCACAATACTCTCTTATCTGATTCCTCTCTATGATAGCTGCAAATTGCAGCAACCCCTTCCCTCCACTTTAATTAAATGTTTTTAACTGAGCAGAATCAACTCCCCTTCTTTTTCTTTTTTTTTTAACAGTCATTAAAGATACAGAAATCAAGAGCTATTTAGCATTTTCCAAATTCACAGTGGTTAAATGCTACAATGCTCATTAGATGTCTCAGCATTAACTTGATTAATTAATATAACTTCTTTAGAAAAATTTCTTCCATGCTGAAAATAGATCAAGTCATGCCAGAAAGGGTCTGTGCTCAACAGGGACAGCTGCATTGCCTACATGCCAAAAGCAGTTGGTGGTGGTTTCATCTGAAACCTAACAGTAGCTGGATGAAGAGTCAGTTTCTGGGCACACAGGGTCCAGGGCATTGCTCTTCATTCTGCTGGGTTGCTGGCTTCACTCACAGCAATGCTTGAGAGTCACAGATTTAAAGCAGATCTCTCCTGTGCAGTTTTCACCCCCTTTCTTTCCCAGGGCACGTCCAGAAGGGGAGTTTTCCCCAGAGATGTGATTTAGTGGAGTTCAGCTCATACTTCTGCTCAACCTGATGCTTCTACTTTCACTTTCCAGAGTAATATCTCCTACTAATGTTTACAGCAGGCACAGCCCATTCTTTACAAAACAAAGCAGACTTTATTTGAAAAATTAAATGTAATATTTTGGGATGTATCCTAAAGCTAGCAGAGGAAGGAGGAAAGAGCAGTCCCTGTGAGTCACAGCAAGGGCCCAGGCAGACTGCATTCCCATCTCTGAAACTGATCAGAAAGCTTACAAAGAGCAAAATCAGTGGATTTATTTTTCATGCACTTGCTCAGCACAGCATGAAACCGTGTAGACCTTTGTCTGCTGTAGTGCCCTTCAACCATGAGTGAGGGCACACTTCAGAAAGCCTCACTGACCTCAAGGATGCTGGGCAGACAGGTGGGCAGGCAGTAGCTGTCTGCCTGTCTTTTTTGCTACACTGTGCAACTGAGACTTTAATGCCTTAAATTCAACTGCTACCTCATTTTGGTATTGTGAATTTAATGTTTATAGTTTAGGGAAATAAATTAGAAAACCAAATTCAAATAGAACAGGAGAGAGAGGGAGAAGCTTCGCC
Organism: Turnix velox; assembly: GCA_013400935.1. Classification (NCBI taxonomy): domain Eukaryota; kingdom Metazoa; phylum Chordata; class Aves; order Charadriiformes; family Turnicidae; genus Turnix; species Turnix velox. The sequence goes on along the minus strand of VZTY01002575.1, from coordinate 333,542 downwards.
AAAAGGCCATACAAGGATTTAGATTATTATTTAAGTGAGAAGAGTCTTTCTACTTTTCTAAAAGAAACATAACCATCAGGGAGTGTGGCAAGTCTGACAGTGTCTCCATGAGGAGCTCAGCCTCTCCTAACTAGAGCCATGTGATTTGTTCCTTCTGTCTCATGCTCTGGTTGCTTTTGCTTTCATGTGAACTTGACTGGTCCTCCCACTCTTTATTCTACCTCTGGCAATGGCCAGCAGCAAATAGTGTGAGCTAACTCATTTAATTTCCATCAGGTGAGTCAGTCACAGAATCCAGCTGGATTGAGATGCAATTTATGAACCTCCCAGGGGTTGGCTCAGCAAAACCACCCTCAGGCTCCTTTTTGCAATAATGGGGAAATAAGAACCTTAAATGAGATAATTTCCCAAAGCAAACTTCTCCCTTTAAGTTCAAACTCGTCTTCCCAAACCTTCCCTGGCATCCTGCCAAGCATTAATTCCTGTGCCTGCTTGTGACACATCAGTGAGCTTAATGGATTTTTTTTAAAGAGGTTAATTACATACTGATTCTAAGATATGGTGCATACAGTCACTTGTCCAGGTCAGAACTAATTTATGTGTCTACACATGTGTCTTAAAAATCTCTGTGTTTTTTTAGTATCCTTTGTCTGCTTCTAGAATTTTTGCCTCTGTAGATTTGTGTAAATCACTCTGTCAGGCCAGGAATACCATCTTTGGTTGAGCTGATTTGATCGATCTATTTTAGAGCTTAGCATACCATCATGGTAAAGCAATTTTTTCTGATATAACTTAATATGAAAATCAAAATAATAATAAGGGAGAACATGTTTTAATTTTTAATTATGTCTACCAACATTACTAGACCCTAGGCTGAATTATTTTTCCTGCCTACCTAGTAAAGCAAGCTTCACTGCATTTACTGAAATAGGAAGTTCTGTAACTGAAGGCAGGATTTAGCCAGGCAAAAGGGAATCTTAAATATACCTTCCATTTTCATAACTCCTCCTGTCCCTTATGCTCCATACTTCTAGCTCCCACATGCCTTTAAAAGTGCAAAGGGCTATGTAAATGCTCGTTATTGTTATTACCCACTTCAAATTTCTACTGCATGTGCCTTTTACATTATACAGTCCCCCATTCAGTAACTTACACAAGCATATGCTTAACATTAGGCTTCTTAAGTGCTTTCCTAAATGGAGATAAAAGTATCACCCAGCTTCAATGGTTATCCAAAATATTTGCTTTAGTGTAGACAGAGATAAGACATCTTCCACTCACCTGCTTTGCTGTTTTAGCCTGAAAGTTAATGCTGAGAATCTGATCTTTTTTAATGTGATAAGAGTCAGGAAAATGGATAAATTGTATTTTAAACAATGTGAAAAAAATGCCTCCCCACGTACAGACAAGCACACAATTTCTCACTTTTTCAGATAAAAAGATAAAATACAATACTCCCTGGCAACCACTTAGGTGGGAAACTATGGTGACTCAAACTTTTAGAAAAGGCACTCTGACGTTTGCAGAGTTACCCTAATTTCTGCCCAGAGAAGCCTTGGATACCTTGGGATAGATGGAGGACGATTTGGTCTATAAACAAAGCCAGGTATCCTCTTAGGGCCCCTTCTAGCTGAACAGAGAGCCTCAGTGCTGAGCCTGGGGACTCAGACGTCAGGTACGGGTAGAGAGGCTGAATCCAGCTCTGAACATGAGAGCACTCTAAATTGGTAGCTTAATTTATTTTAAAAATGAAATTGTAAACCATTTCCCTACATATCAATTTTCTTACAGGAAAATGGAGATAAGAGTTCCTCGTATGCCAGAAATCTAACAAGGAAACAAGCACTGCATCATTTTAACATGCTCCAATACTAAATTAGAATTTTTAAAAATAACCTACCCTCAAGTTGGCCTGAAAAAAGTGAAATAATACTTGTTTGTGCAACCTCCAGCCAGTGTTTCCTGATATCCACATAGGATTTTTTGCCTGTATATATTTGCACAAGGAAGCTCCCCTCACACATATGTACACAAAGAGCAGAATCTGACCAACAAAAAAAACAACCTCTTCCATCAGGAAGCAAGAGACAAGCACAATGCCCAATTAAGAGTAAAGCCATTTTTCTTTTTATTCTTATCATTAATGTGTTTAAAATTTAGTTACCTCAGATACTAACTATAATGTCTGGTTTTACCAAAGATGCACGATTTTTATTTTGACACACATCAGTGTTTCAGGGAGACAGGAGACACTGAATTTCTTGGCAATGCATTCATTAACTGGAGGCTGTGTATTATCAGCCTTTCTCCAGCTCCTCTCTGCTCTGCTTCCCTGGGCTCCAGGTACCAAAGCTGTTCCTCTTTTCTGTGCTTTTTCAAATCCATTATGTGGTCACATGCAGTTTGCACGTTTGAGTGGGTCAAGCCTTGAGCAGATGAAAATAAAAAAAAAATATATAACGGGGGCCACGTCAACAAGGGACTTAACAAATAAGGAGAGTCAGTGGTAAATAATGTTAATAATTCACCTGTCCATCAATCCAACTAAGAATTGGAGGAAGATCCTCGCTCCTCTTGATAGATAGGCAGGAGGAAAAGCCGTGTCTGAAATGATTAAAGGAGGCAGTATGAAACAAGCTTTCCCCATGCTGAGAGTGTGCCAAGAAAGAGGCTGGTCACCGATATTTAAACACACATCATCCTTCCATCTTCCTGTCATTTTGTTCTGCAAGCTGTTCAGATTTGTCTCTGCCAGCGAGGAGGCTGTGAAAAGCAGCTGAGCAAACAAAGAGAAAAATCAGTCTGAGAACAGGCTTTGGATTTCAGTATCTGCCCCTGAATTTTTTAGCCCTATTTCCTTTCTTCTTTTTCTTCTCCCTCCTCTCTTTTAAGCTCAGGGTTACATCCACTTTCAAATACACCAACAGCCAAGCAGAAGAGAAGCAATGCAGGTGAACAGAGAAAATCCTGTTGTGTGAAAGAGTGCAGAGATTTTTAACATGGGAAGGAAAATATAGCCTCAAACTTTTCTAATCCCCTCTCACTGGGATTAGATTACTCATTGCTGTGATTGATTATATCTCTTTGCTTCACCCCTTTCTCAGTAGGACCAGTCTGTCAAGTCCTTTGGGGCTAAGGCACAGAAGTCGCTTGTCCCTTGCAATTGCCTAGTGCTCTAAAACCATGTACTACAGCTGTCTGCTGATAAAGAATGACATAGATGTAAATATTACTTGTTAATGTTACTTCCTTCTCGGCAGAAAGGAGACTAAGGTCTGTGGCCATCATAACATTGCAGGACATGTGTTCCTGGAGGGATTTGCCTCAGCCCTGCCAGAATTCTTGCTCTCACCAGGCAGTGAAGGCTTATGGGAGGGAAGAATTTTCCCTCTGAAGAAGTGGGTAGTAGGTTAATCAGTAAAGAGAAGCCTTGGCTGAACACTTCAGGCTTTTACTCATCAAGTACACATGGGCACCAAAGCAGTTTTAGTTGTTATGAAAATAGATCTACATGACTCATTACAGCTCTCTTGGAAGTTTGGCTAATCTTTTTATGAATGATGCAAGTTACATTGTATTTGTTTCATCAGTAGGAGATAGGGATGTAATCTTGCTTGTAGATGAAAATGCCTCTGAAAGAATATAAATGCTAATACACTTCTTGAAGCCCAAAAATTCCATGCTATGAGAAAGCATCTGTATACTTCAAAAGCCATTCTTAATCAAAAAAGTGCTTATGCCTCCCTTGATTTACAGGAAAAGCATGCACTTCAAAAATTTCCTAAGGTGAAATCAAAGAGAATGAGGCAAAGTCAGAACTTCTCTTGGAACCCCTTATCCTGCATGTGTTTATGGAGCCTCTTGACATTTGTAACAGCTGCTATCAGGCCCAGTTTAGAAAGATCAATAATAAGATACCTTAGAAAAAACAACTATCAGTCCAAATTACATCTGAGAGTATAAAATAATCTTCCAATCTCACAGTCAAGCGGAATGCATTGGTTTGGAAAAAAAAAAATCCATTCTTTTGAAAGCAGATTCAAAATTTTGGAGTTCAGGAAGTTGCTTTGTTTAATGTGAATATTTCATTCTGATCAGAGAAAAACTCATCCAGCTGCCCTCAAAATAAAACAAAAAAATGAAGCAAAAATTACTCATGTGGTTTGGATTATCATCACAATGTTATTTCTACCACAACAAGCCAAGTTAAAGTCTATCTTGCTTCAGTATTACCCAAGTATAATTTTCTTGAATATCAAAGATTAGGGAGTGTCTTATCAATAGTGCTTTATGTCCAAGCTACACTGTAACCATTAAGCTTTCTTTATTTTACCTTTCAAAGATTTAAATAAAATACACAAGCACATTCTGTGCTATTTACTTCAATGGATTAGCTTAATTGCTCTCCAAACTTTTGTGTTTATTATAAATTGTCACAAAACACAAATAGAGAGCAAAAGAAGCAGCCACATAGATGACACTGTACCTTCCTGGGGTGCACATTGCCACTAATCTGCATTGAGCATTTCACAGCATGTGCTAAACACACACTGCCTCAGACATAAAATTGTAGAAGTCCAGGCCAAGCTAAAGATTCATTTTTAAAGAGTAAGAAACAAGAATGGTCATCCCAATTATGCATATGAGACCAAAAAGCTGTAAAATCAAACACTTATTAGTCACGCTTTTATTGTTCCTACTCCCAAGCCATGGAACTGGCAAGAAAGCTGTGGCATCCATGTAATCAGTCTTGGATGCATGAGAAAAAGATGTTACAGAGCACAGCAAGCTTCACAGGTCTGGCAGTGGGAAATGCCTATACTTCTCATGAGTTCCCTCAGAGCTCTCTTTGCTTTGTTTCTGTAAGGAAATATATAAACACATGCTGAGATCTAGAACAGATTATAAGCATAATTTCTTCATGAGCCTTGGGCTTGACCTCAGAAGGCAGTATCAGCTACTCAAGGGAAAGTGAAGACAATTCTTTTCCATGCACACTCTGCTCTAGTAGAGTTAATAGGAAGAGGAGGAAAAATATCCACAAAATATCCCCAGTTTTCTTAAAGGAAACATCTCCTAACCAAAGCACAGGAATCCTTTGCAAAATCAGCTACGTATTTCCAGAGCCACATTTTAGATAAGTACATGCATTTTAGATAAGTTAAGGAGGAAAGGCATCCTGCTTCAACAGTTTTGACATTAAATAATTAGATTGCACTACCAAAAGAGCATTCTGACAAATCTAATTTTCATGGTTATATTTTACTTTATATGATTGAAAAAGAGAAGGGAGGGTAGAGACAGGTCAGTGAAGTTTGCGTGGATAAATGGTGTAGAGCTTCTCATGGGTTTTTACTTTTGTAATTTTACTTTATAAAAGGTTTTTCTAAACTCCTTTTTTATCTGCAAAGGATAGGAAAACAGCCACTCTGGAAACCTCAACACAAACAGTGAACTCGCCTGACCATAGAGTCTGTTGATTTTTAACATTCTCATGCTTGAATCTGACAACCCGAGGGACACTGAGGTTTGGTGGATCTCTGGGGTGAGTTCAACTCCCTTGCAGTGCCTTGTTTACAGGATCTGGGACTTCACAGTCCCAGGACCTTATAGCTGGCTGTGGAACCTGATTAGCTGCCTTGTCTGAGCCAAGAGAAGGATCTCTAATATCAGGAAGCTTTTGAGCTAGATGCTATTATCAATTATTACTGTGAATGAGAGTCAGAAAACATAGACAGATGAAAAGACACTGGAACTACTTCAGTGTATTTTTTTAAAACTAAAACAAAGGGATACTGAAAGATTAGATATTACAGAAATAAAGAATCAAATTTACATCTGTTATGAGATACTGTGTTCAGTCACATGCCTGCTCTTAAAACACATTTTTTTCCACATACACATTGAGCAGATAATGTAATACTCTGAGTGCACCAAACCAACTTTGTCAAGTAAAGATTCATTCCCGGTTATCTGCAAGGCCTGGTGGAAAACTGAACTAAACCCTCATTAATCCACTTTATTATAATTTCCTAGCATTCATTTACACACAGAAAAAAAAAACCCAAACTAAAAAAGTCAGTGATTTGCTTGATTCCAATATACATCACTCTACTGCCTCCTCCACTCCTGTGATTGACCATCAGCTCATCCTCCTCAGGACATGAAAGAGCATTTCTGAGCAGCAGAGAATGCCTTTGATCAATCTTATGTCACTTGACTGAACAGAAAAAGTAAGCTATTCAAAAGGTCTCTTCCACAACTTCAATTTCTAGTTCTCTGCTGACTTGGGTGAAAGAGCCATCTACTTGCCTAAATCTAGATTATTCTTTCTTGCATCTTTAAATACACAGCTGACAAAAAGGGATTTGATTGATGTTCTCCCAAATGGAAAAAAGTTCTCATCAGTCTTAACACTTCTAAAAATTTAGATTCAAATCACCAATGAGTTGCAGAAGGCTTTCCAAAAAGGTCTCACAGGACCTGTTGGAGGATAAAACTGGAATCGCTGAATCCAGCTCAAAGGCTGCCCCAAAAAGTTTCAGAGGCACAATCAGTGACATCTATGATTCTATGTTGAGACAACCTGTCCATTTGGCAGTTGGCTTGGCTGTTCTGTAGTTTCAGTTCTTTGTTTGAAATTCTGTACTACCTGTGATTAATATGATTTTGATGCTATTATTAAAGGACTCTAAAGGAGCATTCAAGTTTTAAGAATCAAAAAAACCCTTAGATTTGAGTGGAATTTTTATGAGCAAGTGTTCTTCCCATGAAAATAGCTGTCTCATTACTTGCTCTACAAATGGTCATACAAATGAATACATGCACTGAGTAAAACTCTCTTATGTGCTATTTATCTAGAATTAGCAGTATTTAGCACCAGTCAGGCAACAAATTACTGCACAAGGAAGAAGGAATGCTCCAGCACTGGCCACTGAGGTGTATCTTAACACAAATACAAAATGCACTGTAAGATCACAAAGGCTGAAAAGAATGATTTCTGTTGTCACCAGCATATTTCAGCATTATCTGTGCTTGTGCTCTTTTAAGTCTGAAAACCTCTCTCATCCTACCTCAGGGTTAGGGCTTTCACTAATGTGTTAGATTAATACTATTTTTTACTAATATCTGTGGAAGCCAATAAAATCATCCATTGCTACAGGTAAGTTGTTGAAGTAGGTTGTCTGTTGCTGTTCAGCTGTTTTCACACTGGAATGAAGGATGTAGTTTGTAGCCAAACACCACTCTGAGCGCATGCTGCACATTGAGAGGTTACAAAGGTGCCATAGACAAACATCTTCATTATGATCTTTATGAAATACATGCAGAATAATCACAAGCCTTAAAGGATTCATTTTTCAGGTTGCAAAGGCACTGGGCGATCTATCTTAAACTACAATCAACAAAGACATATATCATTCATAGATGACATATGATGGAGAATCTTATTGGGATGGAATTCAGATGGTCCTAGAAGATACTACTCAAGACAATTACATTTTCATTGCAAATATGTTGATTTCTCTTTTGCGATGAGGCTACTTAAATCCCTGCAGCAAATAGAAGGAATCAATAATGAATGTTTATTCACTGACCAGGAGGTGATTTAGAATTCTATGAAAGCTCCGCATCTTTAAATTAGCATCACATAAACTGCTAATTAACTGCATGCTAACAGAAAAATCTGCTGTAGCATCTTCCACTAATGAATTCCACTGCTGGTTTTACATCTCCAAACATGTCTGATACAAGGTAACACAACTAAATGCAAAAATTAAGGAAAGAAAACACAAAATTGAGTTCTAAGCTTAAACATCTTCTCTTTAAAGAGGTAAAGTGACTAAATAGTAACAATAACTTCCTGTCCCCAGAATCAATGTTACAAGCCTGATTTTTCCTGATATTGCCATGAATTTGTTTAAGAAAGCAGGCAGATATTGTAGGAGTTACAATTCTCCATTATTGGCAGAGGTGGAATAGCTGGCCAGCGGTATCATTTGACCAAAGCAACATACTGTCACTGGCATCCAGATCAGCATTCCCATGATAAATTCATATCTCTTCTAAAGCAGATTCCTTTTGAAAACTTGGCCTCCTAATCATCCACTGCCATTGCATTGAATGTCATGTATTGTAAGACAGTCAATTATCCTTCTCTTTTTTACCCATTTTTTCCCTACATTTTAAAAGCTATATTGTTTCTGAATGACATTAAGATTGACACCTGGAACACCTCTCCAGTGCACACTGTCCTACTGAAAATGTACAATGCCATCATCTCACACAGAGGAGAATAACGTGCCAAAATGGAACAGAACCATTTCCTTCCTTGGCTCACTGCATACATATTTTCCCTTGAGTCATGACAAATTCCACACTGTGAATCTACAGGGTCAACAACAGGGAAGTTCTTGAGCATTTCCCAGTAATAGGCATATAAAGAAGGAATAATCTTTAAGTTACAGTAATTGGTTATTTTTATTTTATTAAATGATTATAACATCCTGGTTTTAAGAGAATAATAGAATACTTACAAATGTAGTGAGCTTGCTCAGTATATATCTTGGAAAATTTCCTCTCCCATCCTCAAACTAACAGGTCATCTTGGTTGTCATTAATTCAGCTAAGTACCTCTAGGGCTTGAACTTCAACCGAGAGCACAAGGGAGCAGAGGCAAGCTGCCAGCTAGTAACTCCATGGAGGGAAAGAAAAGAAAAAATGGCCTCAATTATTATGACTTTGATTTAACTGAAGGTGGCCTGCCCACATGTGTTAAGAGTTAAAGACACTAAGGACAAAGAAGTGCTTTTTGAAATAAGTTATGCTAGAGAAAGACTTGGTGATTCCTCACCAGCCAAATTTGTTTTGGCAGCCTGTAAACCAGCAAACAAGTCAGCTCAAAGGCTGAAGGGTGTACTTTCTAGATTGTAAACTCCATCCACTTGCAAAGATGGGATTTAACATCAGGAAGCAACGTGCTAGCATTCATACTCAGGCGTGGCCTCTTCAAGCAAGAGTCTGTGGAGACCAAGTCTGTCCTTTGCCCCAAAAGCATCCAGAATTTAATTTCCAAAGTTTAAGCCATAATTCTTCAGCTTCATTCATCTGTCCACAAATTAAATCTTTTTGACATCAGCTTTAGAGAGGATTCATCTGCCAGAACAGCAGATCACCTCAAATAAGGCTTATCTAGGTTCCTAAAGCCAAAGCAGCCTCATAACTAATATATGCAAGTTATGCTAACAGATTTCCCAGTGTTTCATTTAATCAGCATGTATTCTTCAAACAGGTCTGGATTTATAATGAAACTGCTAAAACAAAGCTCACACAAAACAAATAAACAGAGAAATTTAACTCCCTGAGGAGACATAAAATTGTACATTACTATTGCTGTTGGCAAAGAGCAGCCACCTGTACACTTAACAGAAGGCGATCTCTAGCTGCATCAAGCCTGTCTCATAAGTGCTTCCTGGCTACATAGAATAGTAGTAATTGGTGAAAAACAAAACAAAATCAAACACAGTCTGTGGAAACTCTAAGAACACCTGAAATCTGATGTTACATGATTCATTTTACTTCTCCTGAATGCAAAGGAGCTTTCCCCCATGTTCTTTTTAAATGGATCCTGATGTGTTCCAGCTGCATTCTGCTTTGGGAATGGATCTTGTTGTTATATTTGTTATATTGACTTGTGTATGATCATTCTTCTATGCAGCTTTTTGCCCCAAATCTCTCAAGGCAATCCACACTGCTGCAAACATGAACAGCTACACCCAGTCTTTGAAGCAAAGCTGACCATCACCACATATCAGCAGAGCTCTGGGTCCACGCAGGGACAGCAGCAACTTTCTGTCATCACACATTTCTGTAGCCTTTTTCATATGACAGATATAGACCAAAATAACAAGAAAGAGAGACATAATCTAACACCACCCAGCATCAGGTGTCTCAAACTCAGGATCCTCTTAAGAAGAACAAATGAGTGACAGACTGACCAAGACAGTAATGAGAATATTGAATTCATGTATAAAATAGGATTATACTAATTCAAATCTGTTTTAGTACAGGAGAGTTTGGTGTTATCCTGAAAAGTTTTCAGGTTAAACAGAAATATCACTGTAATCCCTTCTGTTTAATTTATTTTTCCCCTCAGTTTTGCAATGTACTCTACTGCCTTTTTATTTATAAAAGTATTTGAAACATATGACCGAGCAGACTGGCATGACCTAAAGCTTCCACAATCTAACCAACTCTTATTACCTTAGTAAGAAAGGGGTCTTCCGTTTTCTATTGTGGTTTGTTTTATTCTTTCTAATACCAATAGCTCCATGAGTGATTAAATACATTAACCTTGCCCTCTATTAAAAATAAATTTAAAAATAGAGGATCCATTGAAGGGTTTCAACCTTACTTGACTTGTGGGAATAAAAACTTGAAAAGAAACAACATCAGCAGAAATCTCATGCAGTTTACTCTAGACAGAGTCAAACCAAAAAGGTATTTTGAATCCATTGTCACATTTTAAAACTCATGATCTTGGAGTCACTTGATAATTAAAGCTCCTCCATCATCTGGAAGGTTTGTGATTTGCAGTATGAAAAGTGCTACAGCTACAGCCCCAGAACTAATCCATGTCCCTTTCCATTTTCAGTGGCTTGTGACCTAAAGGAGGTCAGTAACAAACTACAATTTGTGTTGGGGAGCAGATAATGGATGAAACTGGGTCTATGGAAGAAAAATTCTTTGTTTTGCTGCTCAACCACTGCACATTATCCTGTCTTTTCCAACCTAATCATGTATAAAAGACTAAATACATGCTACAAAAGGTGAAAAACTCCCTGGGATCAGTTCTGATGGCTACCTGTATCAAATACAGACCCAAATGAATCAATTAGGTGCTACTGCTGTATAGGATTTACTGAGCTGACTCTTTCCAAGCCATTGTCTCTCTTTTTTGTCACAGTTGTTCATTCAGCCAGATTTCATGCTTTAGTTTTCAGGTTACTTACTGATTCACATACAATGAAGGGGCAGATAATTTAAAGCTAAAAACATATCCTACTCTTATAAAAGGAGACATTCTTTTTTACTGGTTAATAGAGCAAGCAGTGTACTGAGATGTTTCTTTGACTGAGACTTGAGGAAAGTATTAGGGTGAACTTCTACTTGAGAATGTCAGGCTTTTCAACTAACTCAGGTGCTCAGTTTTCAAAAAAGGCTTCTTCTTGAGATTATAAGGCTCTTAAACTATAGCAAGAACATGCAGGTCAAAACAATCTCCCTTCTTGAATTTCAAATTTTTGTATTTTCTGTAAGAGCTGCTGTACTATTTTATACCCCTAATGCTCACCCCTCTGGAAAAGCATTTCTTTCCATGATAACTGTGTATTTTCAGCTTCCCTTTCACACCAGAGCAACAAATTCAGAAATGCAGTGACTGAAACACACAAAAAATAACCAGAAGCACCACCACCAAAAAGACTTTCAAGAAGTAATCAGCAAAGATGTTCAGAAGAAACCAGCCCTATATCCAACTCAGTCATGTCCCATCATTTTTACCATTAGTCTTTGGTCAAAGAGGCGCAAGTATTAGATAGCCAATATTAAAATATTTGTTTCTTTTATTCAGTCAGTCCCATTTGTTGGCATAAATAATCAAACATCCAAGAAAGTTTCTAAGGTATTTGTGGTAATCTGGCAACACCTTTCAAGCCAACTCTCTCACATTCAATAATCAGAAAAGGATTCCTAATTGAATTCAAAATTATATAAGTATTATAATAATAAAGCAAAACAACTCCACCTTACACAAGTAGGAGAGCCAATACCCAATTATGGTGGAAGGTGCTAAATGAAATTCCTGTTTTTACCCCATTTACCTCTATGCAAATAGCAGCTGGAGAATCAAATATGCTTGCTCTTGCTTTCAGGCTCATAAAGCCTATATTCAATAGAAAAAGCAACAAAGTGGAGACCATCACTCAATGTTATGTGGTTGGGATGAAATATGTAGTTCAGGTAATGTCTTGGAGGTAGCAAAAAGAAGAGAAAGAGCTGTGAAGAAGAACATTACAGGAAGAACAGAGGAGGCTCCATCTATCAGAATTCTATAAGTGGAGATTTCTGCACAAAGAAATTGCCTACCATTGTTTTCCCACATACACTGTTCTCAAGTTAATGAAAAAAGAAATATCTAAAGGCTATTTGACTGATGATATCATCAGTGGCTTCCACTTGAGAAAAATAACCCTGCAAAGCCCAAATGTTGATCAACTCATAACAAAGAAGAAATATCTTTTTATAAGAAAAATAATTATATAGAAATAAAAAGTAAGAACATTCATCATTCCTGCCATAAGCTTACATAGCTTCTATGGGTCAGTTCACAGGATAAAAACAAACATAGCTTTTTCAATACCAGGGAGTAGTAAAGAGTAAAATAAATTTTAATTATTAAAAATCTATCTTGAGACCAGAACACTCAAAGAGAACATCATGTCTTCCCATTTCTGACCCTCCAAGTAAATGCATTTGAAGTTAATTTCTAGCTAACTTTTATTAAAGAAAATAGTTATTAAATAATTATCTACAAGGTACATTTTTTGACTTCTAGTAAATTTCAAATAGCTCTATATAACAAAGTCATTGATAATTAATTAGCAATAAATGTAGCCTGTATTTTATAATCAAGTACAAGTGAAATGTGAATAAGGTGACTCATGGACACTAATTATAAAATCCTTCATATCATGGAAGATGAGCTGAAAACTAAAGCTGTAACAATTAATTGTCTGATTTCCTGCCACCCACTTCACATAAATGCACCTTGAAAATCAGTAAGGAGGTATCTACCCTCATGCTGATACTTTGTTGTTGCTCTGCAATGGAAGGAAATGCATGAAAAAAAAAACCCAAACAAAACAATTAATAAACCTCTCTAACAACTAGACCTGGAGGATCTTATAAAGAGCTTCACAAGTGATGTTGGACACAGTCACCTGAATTTCTGTGTGTTTTTGTTTCCTTTCCTGAGCTCCATGGCTTCACGTTCCAGTGAATCAGATCCACTGAAGAGCCACAGAGACTGAAGCAAGACAGGGCAGTGGTGCAGTCAGGACAAGTGCTCATAAGCACAACATTGAGCAGAACCTGTGCGTGTCCTTTCTTACTCACATGCCTCCAGATGTGCCTGCAGCACACAGCTTGCCAAGGCAGCACACCAGAGACACTGCAAGGACAAGCCTCTCAATTTAAAAGTTATGTCTTTAGTTCTTTGATTCCAGAGGTGCCTTATCCATGAAGAGAAAGAGGGAGCATTCCTTTTAGCATTCCTTTACAGCTTATGGAGAAGTACAGTACCATAGGGCACCAGTCTAAGCTGAAGTTATTCCAGGAGCCAGATAGTTCACACAAAACCAGGAAGAGCATTACTGCTGTTCCCACAACACTGCAAGGAAATCACTAGGGAATGGTCACCCTGATTTTCACTGCTCTAGTGTTTTGCCTCATGCAGAGAGGATGACAAAGCATGAATCTTATCCTCTTTGACTAGAGGGAAATAACAGTCCAGAGAGCACAGGCTCAAGTTCTGCTAAATTACATTGTCTCTGAAAAAGAATCCGCTTCACACTCTAACACACAATGAAGGGGATTATCCAATTCAGCCTCTTTGAAACACTGAGGGTTGCTCAGCACAGCAAGTAAGCTCAAGGAGCACAGGGAATGACCACTTCCATAGCCCTTCCAACATGCAAAACACTAATCCTGGAAGACTGTTTAAAGAACCTATTTTAAGATGACAACAAAGACAAAATTAACTTTTATCTTTAAAGTAGTCGTCCAACTTACGGTTCAGGCCCAGTGAACTGTCAGCAAAACTTACTCATCAGGGAAAAAAGTGGCATTCCTGCACTTGCATGTATATACCCCCTTATATAGAAAGTGTCACTTTACCTAACTGTACAGCCATTTCCTCCAATATCTGTTGGGAAGTCACTGATCTCCGTTTCATTTAGAGGATTTCCATTGTAATGCCTGCCTAAGCTTGGATTATCTTTGCTGTTGGTGTTAAACTGTCAGAGAGCAAACAACAGGGAAGTTTTCATGAGTATATATAGCATTTGTATCCCTGAGGAATATTAATGAACAAGTAACTGCAGAGCTACTGGCATGCAAAATCCTATGACATCATGATCCCAAAGATTAGATGTGTCCAAGAAATAACAGCGTTTCTCTGTTGTACTGTTCTGATACTGCTGGCCAAGTGTCAAGGGCGCTCAACATACTGAGGTAGATAGGACTTGCCTTGCCCAGCACCATGAGGCTTTCCTGTCACACTTCTGCTGAACTTGTCAATGAACTTCACTTTGAAATAATTTCTTTGGAAATAATTCTATCTGAAGAATCTCTAGATGCTTTTTGGCAACTTTGGGAGGACATAATTTTACCATTTAGAATTTAAAAAAGTTAAAAAATACATAATCACTTAGTATTAAATTTGGGTTGTCTACTTGATGATCAACATATGTCAGAAATCCCATGTGATTAAATTAATTTTACTGTTTATCCATCCCCGATTTCCCCTAAAGCCCAGAGTACAAGCAGCAAGACATGTGAGGGGGAAAGGACCAAGTTGTCTCCTAAAGCAACTCTATGTATAAGCATGTTCAGAAAATAAGAACCTGTTGTATTGAAGCCTGACATCTTCAAATGATTCAGGCATACAGCTATTGAAAGCTTCATCTAAGCTCTGAATGTGTAATTCCTGCAGCTCAAGTACTCCTAAATACATCTTTGATTAGCTGGAAATGCAATTATTTTTATAATAATACTTTGAAGGCAGCTTGTAAGAATATCAATGACCTTTTTTTTTAACTCCCCCCAATTTAAAAATCAGTTTCTATTAGAGAAGCAGAAGATTTACTGGAGAAATAAGTGCTTTACTTGGATTTAAACCATGTAAAAGACAGATTGACTATGTTTTTAGACACTTACATCAAGGTAATTACAGCACTTTATAATGTATTGGATTAATTAAGAGGCTCTAAAACAATTTTTATTAAGTAAAAGGAGAAGAAACAAAATGGGAAACTACAAATTAAAACTTACAATTTGCCTTTTTTGTCAGGTAAACTCCTCACAGCTTCTGTCTCAGGAACAAAGCCCCCTAATGAAGCTCGGCATGAGATGCAAAATGAAAGAATAGATAAAACCTTGGAGTAGGACTCAAGAGATTTGTACACAGCTACCATCTTGCCAGGGGTTTCCTGTGTGAAGTGAAGCAGTTTGCTTTTGTATTCATGCAATTCATCCTGTGCTTCATATGACAAGGGTAGGATTTTCTTTCTGCCTGGTTGCTCTAAAATGCAGCCCGTTTGGGGATGGCAGAGTCTAATTCCAAACATTTATTCAGCAGTTACAGCCTTGAGACATTGGTTTTGCTTAGTTACCAATATGATAGTACTGTTATTTCGAGATACAAATAATGGTATGAGGGAAGGTACTTCAGAGGATTCAAAATTGCCACAGCATAAGGAGACAAAGGCAGTTGAAAAGACTGTTCTCAAAGAAAACATTCAGGTAATGAAATCTCTGGAACTGTTTTTGCAAATAACTTCTAAGATGTTCATATGAGAGCATGCTTTAAGCTACATTGGGTGATGTATCTGAAAACATTGTGGAAGTAACTACAGCTTTAGAATTTATATCAGCTAATGACAATATTACCTAACTCCACCTGAACTGAGATGGTGACAAGATCCACATGCTTACTCTAGAAATTCTCCAAAATTGATTTCTAAAGTAAAAAATAAGAAAACAAAAAAACCCCAAACAGTTTCCTGTGAACAAAGTTGATGCTCTCTGTTGCCTTACTTATAACCTTCACACTATGGCTTCACAATTGGGATGGCAAAAGAAACTTCCAGGAATCAGTGTGCCTTAAATGCTTTATTTTGGCTACTTTACACATTAATTTCCCAAGTGCTTCCTTATTCTTATTTGGTTAACACATTAGGGTATCTAATTCTTATTTGCTACACAAATCGCTCATTTGCAATCAAATTTCCATTAGTATTCGCTATCTTATTATCATGGTTAACATCATTTTGCACTTTGGTATTAACTAGAGAGACATTCTAAAACGAAACTCAACGTTATAAGCTTAGAATACTATGGCTGCGGTTTTTTAACAAAGAAAATTGCTGTAATGTCGCTGGGTCATTCCAGTTATTGAATCCCAGCATCCCAAAGGTTTATCAAGCAAGCATCTCAGGCTCACAGTTTCACTGTTTGCATTTCTAAAAAGCTAATTAAACCTTGGTAGGACAAAGCTGGAACTGCATCAACTGGTTTAAAAGTCATCTTCACCCCAAGCTCAAAGCCACATCCACCCCACAGAGAATGGCACCATTCTCTCTGCAGTCCACACATGCTTCTGGGATGTTAGAACTACAAAAAAGGCCCTCGGATGTATTTGGTTCTGCTCCTGTCTATGACTATAAATTTATTTTTCAGTCAAAGAAAAAATTAAAAATTCTCAATGATACAGAAAGGTGAGAAAGGCTAAGGTTGAGCCATCAGAGTGATGGATCTAGTACTTTTGGCTGTGAACAAAAGTGAGATGCAAGATGCAAAAGCAGAGCTTTTCTGGCATGTCTGTCAATTATAAGGATTACCTTCTGCATCAGATTTGGCCACTTTGAGACCTCAGACTGTGGTGGAGGCCCGAGTACCACCCATCCCTACTCTATACCTTGCACTGCTTGCTGGCACAGGTGAATAGGACCCTCACAATCCAAAACAGTGTATCCTGATACAGACTCACTGTAATCATGCAAAACCCTTTTTGACCTTTTTTTAACTCATTGATTAGTGACACACTACGTGGTCTCAATTGCTCCCCTGTGCATATATGTAGCACCACAAGAGTGTAAGCACAGCTCTTTCCAGAAGTCAACCTTTACATCAAAAGGACTCAGTAATTCACATCAGGGCAATTCTCCTCCAAGGTCTCAAGATTCAGGTATGAAAATCAGACATATTCTTAAGAGTTTTCAGTCTTATCTCTGAGAGCAATCAAGTCTAAGAGAGCAGAGCTCCAGTCTTTACTCATTACTGAGTTTTTCATACCCCCATTATAAGATAGGTTCATTTTCCTCGTGCTCACAGAATCTCAGCTTGCGATTTTCTGTACATGTCCCAGAATATTCCCAAATAATCATGCCATACTTTTGGTTCAACATAGCATTGCTTTGACATGTAAGCAAGTTATTCCTTTATATGTTACTTCTGTGATGCATGAAGCTTTAACCTCCACTCCCATTCATTGCAAGAGCCTAGATGCAAACTGAGGGGACTATATTGTAGTAGGAGGAATGCAGTGGAGAATCTTGGATAAGAATGAAAAATTCAATTAGAAGAAAAGACATCAGAGCAATTAAATCACAGATGAGTTTGTGTAACCAACATTTTCAAAAATCTCTGACAAAAATTAGAGAACTCTGTGAACTCTGTTCTGGATTTACTAGGAATATGGGCTGTCAGACTCAAAGCCACCAATGTCCCTGATAGCCAAATAACAAGGAACTTAAGAACCAAACTCATCAAACTAGACTTTTAATTTTATCCTCCAGGCTTATCTTGGATAATTCAAAATTATACAGACAGGATTCCTACCCAAAGAAAAGGGCTTCTGACTTTCCTCTGAAAGAGGAAATTATTTTAGAAGGGTGTGATTCTATGTACATAGATGAGAACTTTTTTTTTTTGTAGCTATTAAATTTACAGCCAAGAGTTACTGAAAATATGGCAGCCAGTGGAAAGATTTACAGTAAATTATCTGTATTTTGAATTAGGAACTTCTAGATACTTAATAGTAATTGAAAAAGTGTTATTTCTTAGTAAAATGCACATTAATCTTGCTCTTTCCCTCTTTAAGAAGTATCGTTCCCTGGTTATTATTCAGCTCAGCAATTTTCAGTCCTACCTTTCTCTTCTGCCCTCAAATTTTGCTGACATCAGAAGAGAAGTTGCTTGTTAACTGGCTGTTGTTCTTTGCTAGTTTTCTCTGGCATTAGGAGAGTTCTCACAACCTGAGCCTGCTGCATTAACAGGCTTCCACAACCTCTGAAGTGATTTGAGGGGGACAATGCAATCCAGAGCCAGTCTGTGATCTCCAGAGTGACCTGGTGCTCTCTCCCCACACCAACCAACCCTGTAAGGCTTCTGTGTTGCTCAGAGCTGAGTTTGCAGGAGCTCCCTCCACCACTCGCCTTGAAAACTTGTGGCTAGATGGAGGAATGAGAGCCTCAGCAGAGATGGAAAAATCTCTTCATTCTCTTGATTATTAATTAATTTTCCTCCTCAGGTCAAAAAAGTGGGTGTTGCACATGCTGATAATCCTATATACTTACTAATTAGTGTCCCATTCACCTGAACTATAGAGCTCACAGCTGCCAGCTGCAGTTTGTGATATCTTGAGTAGGTATTTGATGAACTCTGGAGACATTTTCATGGGCGAGATGCAAAAAAATCTGCACAGCTTACCAGGACAGGCAACACAGCACAGAATCATGTGATTGTCAAGGCCATGTCTCAGCTGCTGAGTCTAAACTAATAGAGCTGCAACCTTGGTGAAACTGTGCAATACCGCTTGGCTCCTTCCCAGGCTAATTTCTGAGACAAATACTGCGTGGCAGAAATTAGCTGCTACATTGGGCATTCACTACTACTATCACTGGTTGGATAACCAAGAGCATACCATAAACACTGAGCCAAAAGTCTGCCAGTTAGACTTTGGTACAGCTTGTCTCTTTATTTCCAAATTTATAATGCTGCCACTGTAAATACTTTGGATGCATCAGGTTTCTTCAATAGTCAGAGGAATTAACGTACACCAAATTTTAGAATATGAAGCTGAATATACATTTTCCAAAGGTTTACTCAGTATTTAACTTTTTATCCATTATATATGGATAACATGCAATTTCATAGTTGTCAAGAAGAAATGGTAGAGCCAACCTCTACTCTGACTTTCTAGAGGATAAGAAATTGGACACCGCTGGAAAATTCTATGTTAATGTGCTACTGAAAACATTGCAAAATTCAACTCATACTTTGTAATTACAAATAGTGGGAAATAATCATAATTCAACAAAGCACTGTTTTGGCATCACCTGCTTTAAAAAAAATTCAATATATTACTAGAAACATTTCTATGATAATATATAACCTGCTTGTTAACCTTACTGTATAACCATGTTTACAGCACAACAGGCAAAGGAAGAAACTTTCCAATAACTTTTTCTGCAGCCTCCTCTGTATTTAGCAGTTTCTTTGGATTTTCTTGCAAGCTTCTAGCTTTACCAAAATTAATCATCCTCCCTCAAAATATAAATGCATTCCTCTTCCCAACAAAAGGGATTGTGATTCTTTTGCATAGCATTCCTTCAGAAATATTATTGTGTATTAGCTCATGTAATGAGCAGCCATTTTGGAGGATCAGGAGTACGGGGAGAAGGTTTTCTTTAAGAAAATAAAGACTGGTTAGTTTATATTAATATATCTAAAATAAAACTAGATGCATAATTAACTGTATTATAAGAGATGGCACAAAAAGAAAAATAATAAAATCCAAAAAATATGCTTCCACAGTGATTTTTAAATTATATTGGTATAGATAGAAAAGTGGCCACTAGAAGATTTCACTAAATTATTAGAAGTGAAAAAAGTACAGAATCAGAGTAATGTGGATTAATGGAAAAATTGGAATCAACATTTTATTACAGTTGCTTATGAAATATTTACCAGGCTAATTTTCATACACACTCTATAGTAATTAAACAGATACACCCCTTACATTAACACCTAGATTAATGTGCTGCTTCTTATATGTGTGTTTGTGTATAAGTCAACTAAGTAAATTCATCTGGCTTATGTTTGAGCCTTTTCTTTCCATGGTACATTATTATCAATTTGAGATAGTATTAGAGAGCATTCTGAAGGTATTGAACCATTGTCCAAATTAATACATAGCAGAGACACTGGAAAGTATGAAAAGCAATGTAAAGCACTTCATAGTGCTTTGACCTGAACTTCTAAGTCTCTAATGACAATGAAAAAGTACTGCAACCAGTAGCAGATTCTTTAATACAACATTGACCACTGAAGTACAAAAAAAAAAAAATCCAAACTGCTCAGGGGTGAAAAAAGGATGCTAGAAAACATCAGATTAGAAGCACTATGTTAAGAGATTCAAGTGGACTGCCAGGCTCAACAGTTAATGAGGTGGGCCCTCACCTGCACTGACAAAAACCAACAAGGCAAAAGGGAAAAGTAAGAATATCCAATGCTTTAAAGAAGCACCTTCTGCCCTTTGTTAATTTAGTACAAAAAGATTACTTATAAGCCTTCTTAATCATACAGTAATAGCCCATTCATTTTGTGTGGGACACATATTCTAAACAGTTACAGAAGTATTTTACAGATATTACCCAACAAAAATAATTCAAACGCATGTGTGCTCCTCGGCTTGTATAAATGATTCCCATGAGTGAAATAAAACTAGGCACAGAGGGAATAAAAGTATCCACAACTAATCAGCTGGAGACATCTCCAGACATGATTTAGGATGTTTTCTTCCTATAGAAAAAAACAACAAATAGTTTGAGGCTGTTCCAGATTTCAAGAAACTGTTTGTCACTACAATCATACAAATTTCACTTTTTATCCATTTGAGTTCCTGCTTCTACAAGACTCTCGCTGGCCTTCACGAGTCCTTCAGGCAATTGGTAAGATCCAAGCAGGAGGGAATATGGCAATGAGAGTGAAAGCTGAAAACATTTTGCTAAAAAGCTGGTTTCAGTACTCCACCTAGAAGTATCTAATGACTGAAACTGCAGCAGAGTGAATCAACCTCAGTGGGGAAAGCAGAAATTAAATAGGAAAAAAATATATAAACTCCAACTACTTCACTTATTATTGCTGCCACAAGCACAGCTCTTAGAGACATGGAATTTATTTATGGTGCCCACCTGCAGTCATTTGCATGGAGGCAAATCAGTAACAGTAGCAAGATCCAACCTGTGACTCTGTAGATCACAACCCTTATTGCTTATTTGAACTCCCACAACTGGTTACAAGCCTGCATCATTCATGGCTGCAGTGCCGAACACTTTCTTTCCTTCCAAATTTCAGTCGCACATACACCTCAAACCCACTCTACACAGTACTGAGAACCAAAAAGTTATTATTATACTAAAGCTCCATTTTTCAGAAAACAATACCATAGAGGAGAATGTCTCCCACACTACACCTCCAAACAGATGATTAATATGTTCCTCTCAGAAGAGTTTAAATTTTCTCCTCAGAGAATTTGAATCCTTAAATTCTTTTATGGTAGGTATATGGAAATACCTACTTGCAAAGCTAATAATATACTCAATCTACTTTTTTCACTTCAACAGAAAAAACAGCCTTCTCTAGTACTAAAGTACATCCTCTTTGCTCCTGCCTTTTACGTTCCTCTTCCTTCTCACCTGTTGCCAGCGAAAGATGAGAAGCACATTTGGGAAAAGGACTATCAGTGCTGCCATTAAATATTTTCTTTAACAAATTTTTCTCCTTCTGGCTTTTTAAACATAGGGGCTGCAAGGGTTATCTCAACATAATTTTGCTGTTTGTTCTATCAAAGAAAGGACAGCTTGGATTGTGAGCAGGAACTGTTATATCACAGACCACATCATCTCTACTCCTTTTTTTCCTGATAATTCCTCCCTGCTGCTGTTGGAAGAGGCTTCTCCACAGCTTATGCAAAATTCAGAAGGAATAATAAAAAACCCTCCCTGCCTTACTTTCACATTGCATTTCTTATTAGTTTTCTTGTCATTCCCTTCTTGTTATCTTGAGATCAAAAAACTTCCCAGTGATATGCACCAAATGGACATAACAATACACTATATTTAGATTCCATGATGTAAATATTAATTTACCATAGACTAAAATAAAACCCCTCTCTCTCAAAAGCACACAGCCTTCCAAGACAACATACTTACTGAAAACATTTTTAAATTGCAAAGCCAATCACTGTGATTGTATCTTCTCTTCTTTGACGTGACTTATTCCCTGCACTACTCCACAAGTGGAAGAGAAACATGAGGAACATTAATTTAGAAGAAGGCAGAAATGAAAATGATACAAATTTGATTTTCCTGCTCTTGACTGGAAAGACAAAAATATCTACCACAGAGATAGCTGAATAGGCACTTCTCAGAATTTATAGACCTGTAAACCTTTACCAAACAAGTAAAGTGAGGGGACACTTCCAAAACAACATCAGCACCCTTTTTTAGGAATTACTCATAAAAGTAAACAGCAGGAACAGAAACTGTTAAGATCCCCAGACTCCCCTCTCAGGATGCAGCAGGGCCAGAAGAGGTGCATACATCTGACCAGATATGATCCTTCCTCAGAATGGCCCCTTCAGCACTGCTCAGAAATGGCCCTGCTCCATACTCTCAGCACTGAAGGCAGCAAAGGTCACTGCCTCAGATTTATTCAGACTGCCAGATTTTTAAGTCTTACTTCCAAAAGGCTGAGATCTCACAAACACAGCAACAAGGGGCTGTCTGGGTTATGAAGCACTAGGCTTGATCTATCTGCAGTGGGCAGGTAGACAGATGAAAGAGTATTTCT
Source organism: Turnix velox (assembly GCA_013400935.1). Taxonomy (NCBI): domain Eukaryota; kingdom Metazoa; phylum Chordata; class Aves; order Charadriiformes; family Turnicidae; genus Turnix; species Turnix velox. The sequence goes on along the minus strand of VZTY01002575.1, from coordinate 310,850 downwards.
ATGCAAAGGCTGCTCTGCCCACTTGCTTGCCCTCAAGCCACACCACCCTGCCAGAGACAGACCCTGCTTACCTACCAGGCACCTTCAATCAAGGAGAATCTGGTGAATTCTTAGTATTCTCCCCATCAAAGCTGGAGCCACGCTTGCAAAACCTGCATCTACCTTGGCAGTAGAACTGGAGAGTTTTTGACACCCTGAGGACCACCTGAGTAATGAGATGCTAAGTGAGAGCAGAAGCCTGCTTTAAAGAAGGCAATGAGTCTTATATAAACACATGATCACAGGAGTTGTGGATCTCCTCAGGAGTACCAAGCACCACCTGGGATAAAGCCACACCTGGAAGCAACAAGGCATCAACATGATTTTTTTAAAAGCTTTCATTTTTGGGGGGCTTTTAAATGCCTTTTTTGTCTCAGTGGTCTTAAATGTATATATAGCATAATATTAATATAAAAGTCTGTATTTTAAATAAATGTTTACAAATGAAAGCAAGATTTTTTAAAAAAGCTTTTGAAGTATGAGAACACAAGATTAAGGAGACAAATCTGAAGTCTGGGCTCAGGCCAGATATTTTTTTAGTTGATGGTTTGTTTTTTGTTTTTTTTTTTCCAAGAAGTTAAAAGCAGAGAAGGCATTAATTTCCAGTAGGAAAAGGAAAAAAAAATTAAAAATAGAAAAAACTTTGAAATTATAACAGAAATGCATAACAGAGCAACAGAAATGTTGCTCCTGAGTTTAGCTGTATAGGAAAATGAAGAAACCATTCTGTGTATTAAGACATACTCTCCAAAACCGTACTTTCAATTTTCTTGTGGCTTCATTTATTTTTCCACTAGGTGGCGCTCTGGAAATATTTCTAAATCCTGGGCTGTTTCCATTGGCTTCTAAAAAAGCCAACAAATTAGCGATTTCCCTCAAACCTATTGTTTACAGCCTACTAAAAAGGCAAGTGAATTACACAGAGCAGTATAGAAAATTAGCATTGTTAAATGTGTCAAATATATCACTAATAAAGTTTCATTATTTATACTGTCAACTTGAAAAGCACTTATTTCCTAATCAATCAACTCACAACTAAATAAACAGTAATACAGGCAAAACCATGAAATCACAGTACTCCTAAATCATCACAGTACTCCTAGATCTTCCTAAGATTGTTTGCTGGCTGATACAAGGAGGGAAGGAATAACAAAAATGAAATCTCCCCAATTCACTAGCTTTCCCCTCATCTCTTCAGATAAATTTATTGAAGAACAGAGACATTAGTATATATTTTAGGGGAGATGCTCATTTCTGCCTTTTATTTAAACAAAAAGTGTTACACTTAACTGCAAAGGTGATCCCAAAACACAAGTTAGAGCAGTCACATTAAATTGATTTCCAAAAGCTCGAGATGCATTTAAAATTAACCAATCTCTATTTGGGTACTGAGAATACAGAAGATAAAAAAATATTTAAATAGTCACTTGAAGGGCTTTGTACCACCTAAATCCAGCTGCATTCTCACAGACATTCCTTTTGATGTTCACTAAAGCTAGAGATGAGTTCTATGAAACAGATGTCCTTGTCAGGGAAAAAAAAAGAAAAATCAAATTTGGTACTATCCAGTAGTTGGAGTGAACTGTAAACAGTTTCTTGTTTGCTGGGTTGCTGCAGGAGTGGGCTAATGTGACACTGGAGATACAAGAGCAGAGACATACAAGAAAATAAAGGGAAAACACCCCATCTCCTTCACTGCAAAGGACCTGGGCATCAGAGCATTTGGAAAAAGCATAGTAATATGGCCTCTTATCTTCCCCACTTCCCTCCCTTATCCCAGAATATTTTATAGGTAATTCTTAAACATTTGGGTTATATGTTTGCCTCTGGAAAAGGCAAACCACAGGCACAGCTGCCAAGCAGGGACTTGGGTGACTATCTGAGAGTTTGTAAATCAGAGCTTTATCACAGAAGTCTGTAAGTAGCAGCAGAGTTTGTCTGGTATACACAGACATTGGCATGTTCACAAGAGGAAGATGCCACACAGAAGCAGCCACAGTACCTGTTACAGAGATCCCAAGAGTCCCCCTTTAATATTCTTTCTGACACAATGAGCCACAGAAACCCTCTCTGGAGGGGAAGAGCCCTGGATCACTGCTGCAGCCTCTTTACCACTGCTCAGCCAGGTCAAACCTAGCTCAAAATTCAAGTTTGTTTTGCAGACAAAGTGCAGAGTAAGCCTTGCTGATCCAAGTACGTTCAAAAGTGCATGAAAATACAGACCTTGCAACCTCCTGCTGATCAGGAGTTAAGGGGAATGAAACTTGTGAAGCTTTATTAAAAAAGGAGATGGGCTGTTTGACTCCAAGTCCTGAACAGAGTCACTGTCAACATGAAGGGTCACACATATCACACTGTTATGAGAGAAAACCATCCCATAGGCAATGTAAATTCTTCAAAGAACATGTGGACTAGGTAGTATTTTTACATTTGTACCAGAAACAGAGGACCCAAAAGCACATGAAACCATGTTTTTCATCACCCATGTTGCTGCCTATTGGCCAATATACTCTTTGAGTTCGTTACCTCAGCTGCTTAGAAAAAGGCAAGTAGGGGTAGGTTTAGAGTTCTTCCCTGCCTCTACTCAATCTTAACGATGAAATTCTTGAGTATACAGACAAAGATTGGCTTTTCCCCCTTCAGAAAGCCTCTGCCACTTGAAGTATCAGAGCATAACCTTAATTGAGAGACAGCATGCTGGTAGAATAGCAGCTCTCAACACAGGCTCCATGCTTGGCCACACATAAACACAGTCCCTAGTGCCTTCATTATCAGAGGCAGATTTCATCAAAGAGGAGAAGCTTTGGTTACTTGAGTCAGAGAAAGGCAGAGAATTTGCCTGTTTGTCCTTACAGTGGCTTGGTTAAATCAATAACCTGTGGAATGAGAGATTTAGGGTGGATGAAGGGTGCATTATCTTATATTCCTATATTGGAAAGTGCTGGCAACTCACTGCAGTTTTGAACAAATAGATGAATTTACTAGGTGGAAGAGAGAGACTGCTGATAAAACAGAAAAAGATACTATACTGAGGAGGTGATTTTGGTTCGAGTGCTAATATTTTATACAAGAGAATATTGAATTTAGGGAAAGGCTTATTCCTTCATTTGGCTTTTTAACTTTCCAAAGTGCTTTTATTGACCGATTTTGTTTGTGGCAGCTAATATTACTGTCACTGTAACAATATTTTTTCCTTATTTAGCTCTTCTGATGCAGTGTGCCATCTGAAGTAATTCACCTTTCATTTTTTTTAAAATAAAGCTGTTTTTTAAAAGCCCAGAGATGATACATGTGGTTTGAGCCTGCATTTGCTTGGATAAAGCTGAATTGCTCAAACTCCACTGTTGCATTAGCTTAGACTCAAGGTCCATTTGCAGTGAATTTTACTGCAGCAGCACTAATTGACAAGGGACTTGCAGGGTGCAAAAAGGAGATGTACCCTCTTCTTTATATGTCAACCTTCCCTCCAGTCTTTATATTTTTGTCTTCGTGACAACACTCACCTGCTCTGAGAAAACACAGGCATGAACAGAATTTCTTCTATTTGTGTTCTGGGTTGACATGACTTCAGTATATAGTGTCCAGGTACTTTTAATCACTTAGTCACAGGGATGCCAACCCCATAGTGGATGTATAATAGAAATATTTCAGCAACATCACCTTTCTCCCATTTAAAACCCATTTAATTTGGCATCAGAGTTTCTCTAAAGCTGCAGGCAGCTTTCCGAGTTGGAGTCCTGTTATTCCATCAGACTACAGAGGAGAAAATGTTTTGAACTTGAACTATATTTTCTGAAGATAAGTCTGTGAGGCTCTGCTAGAACAGCCTTTAGGTGAGAGGCAAGGAGGAGTTGCTTTTGCAGAACACAGATGAGTTCTTTGTGAAAACAAATCAAGAACTGCTCGCAGATCTATGAAAAATAAGCTTTTCTGTCTGTGGAGGAGAAAAGTTCATGCCTTTAACCTTCCTTGCACAAGCCAAGCAGATCAACAAGTCTGGGGAACTCCAGGCAAGATTTACCTCATGGTCATGAATGTTAATTTCGTTGAACCTGCAGTGACTTACCACCTCTCAGTGTGTGTTGTACTTTGACTTCCATTGAGAACAGAGAAGCAATTTATTTGATAATCTCATTTACCAACTCAGTCACAAGGCCTCAAGCAGGTTGCAGAGATTCTTGGGGTTGAAAAAGTAGCAGCTATGCCCCAGTTATGCACTGTGTTTGGAAAGAGACTCCATCTCAGATGGCCAAACAGGAGATTGAAAAAGAAAACTAACATGGGAGAATGAAGACTTTGAAGTTGTCACTCTGACAGTGCATCAGTTTGATTGCACATACAGAAACAGTGTTTGCATGTCAAAATAGAGGGTCCTAAGCACCCTTGTCCATAGTCTAAGCTTTTCAAACACTTGTGTGATATTCGGAAGGATTAGAAAACTTATTATATTTAAGATGAAAACCTCTTGCTCCACCTATATTGCTTTTCTAGTAAATTCAGAAGCAGCCTTCCTTCTGCTTCAAGATATGCCAGCTTCACTTCTAGCATCGACAAGATGTAAGGATATTGATGGAGAGCTCTTTGTGCTATACACCAGGTCCCCCGCATCCAATTTCATTTGCCATCTGCAAGGGAAATGGTTTAGCTTATTGCATATTCCCCAAGTGGCCAGATGTGACATGGCCACAATAAATGCTTTGAAAGTGAAAACAAACATAATAGTCTCAAATTTGCTTCTCATCAGTCAATGAGGCCTTTAGCAGAGCTGATTGCCTGGGAGGAAAGACCAAATCTTTTCTTCCAAATCAACTTGTGTGCTGTGAAACAAACCATCACTGGTCATATGGACACTTGAAAAGCAGCCCTGATGCTGGTGGTGTCCTCCTTTGTGTGGGCAGAACACTCTAGAGGTTTTGGTGTGCTAAACATCTGGGGATTAGTAAGAAGATAAGGGAGAAGCTGGTGATATATTGTGCAGGATATAATGGATAGAGACTGGCTGCTGCAGGATGGTATCATGGGAACCTGTTAACAGTATGATAGATCTGCCTAAGGGAGCTGAGCTTGGCTGCTAATTCAGTGATGTAGGAGAAGTAATGATAGCAGCTGATGCAGACTGATTTTTTAACACATTGTTTTTCCTGGTGATTTATAGTTGCATCTACTAGTTAAAATTAACAGCTGCCTTAGCAGGAAGCTTTAGCCAAACCAGCAATATGGCACAGAGCTTCTCAACTCTGAGCTCCAAAAAGGATCAAAAGAAGAGACAGAATTGTGAGTGAAGTTCACATCAAAGAATAACTAGACATGAGCTTTCACTGAAACCACAATATTTCAAGCATTCTGGGTGTTTAGCCCAAGGTCTGTTGTTTCTAAGCACTGCAAATACAGCTGCAAAGTTTAAGCCTGGGATTTGGGCTGCCCCACATGTCCTGCAGGCATGCCTATACAGTTTTGGTTTGAATCAGTACACAACAGAAGGAAAAAACATTAGAAAAGCTTCTGCCAGGCAGGGAAAAGCCTTAGCAGGTGCTGAGATGAAAGAAAATCTGATTATAGCAGTTACAGACTAAAACTCATGATAGTTTAGTATTGTTTCTGCATTACCCAGAAGTTTCTGGTCTCACCCTGGACATCCTACACATCTTGTTTAGAAAAGATGCCAGGAGTTTGAGTGCAGAGAAACTGTCATTACTGCTTCCATATCACAAGTGTTCAGCTTTCCTCCTGGAAGGAAATTTTAGAAGCAATTCTGATTATTTTTAAAACTTTGTTTTAAAGTCTTTGTTTTAAAAAGACTATATCACCTTATTTTGAAAATTCCCAAACTTTTTCATGTTATGCGAAACCACCTTAAACACTCTTTAATTTTTGTGCATTTATGCATGAAGTTAAACCAAAATCCACTACTTCCATTTTATTTCAATAAATGTTTTCAAGTCTTTAGGGGTGAAAGTTTGATTTCACAGGAGACTTTCTCCTAAAATCTCTATTCACTCTGGATCAAAATATTTTTAAAAGCCTTAGTCTTCCCTTGCATTAAAAAAATCCATTCCTTATTTCCTACTTGCAACAGCTGTATTAGGGAAAACTATTGCCTTGGAAATAGGATCTTCTCCTGCTTCACTCATTGGTGATAAGGGTAAGATAGTTGGAGACTCTGCACTTTTCTTTTTTGTAAACAATTAAGAGCAGTGAAACTCACTTCTCAAGCATCCAGTGTTTCTGGAGAGAAGCCAGCAACTTAATTACCTAACCTGATAATAGACATCACAGTTTCTGAAAAATGTCAACAATAAGCATTCAAATGCACTATTTTCCAAAACAAGGATTGCCAGCACAGCTTTGGGGTCGTCAATGCAACACCTACATTTAAATTAACACAGTGTAGGAAGCAAAGTCTGAGCTAATTATCTCAGACAGCTTTTTTCAGTTAGCAATTCAGTAATGGATAATTACAGGCGCACTGGCAGTGGACAGTCTCACACAAGACACTGCTGGTTTGTGGTCAAGAGGGAGAACTATGAGGATGTCCATCTGGATACAACGCTACTAAAGGAGAGAGTCAGAAAGCAGCAGCAGAACCTCCTAAAAAGATATCTGTGAATATCAGACAAAATAGGCAGTCTAATATTTTAGCATTTCAGTGAAGAAAAGAAATAATGAGGAATATCTATTTCCACAATGAATTGACATTTGCATGATAAAGACTGTTCACTGATTAATAAGAACCAGAGACAGAAGATTGCCATTTGCTCTGATGTTACCACTACCCAGCAAATTTGAAGATCCAGAGATATCTATGTCCCCTGCTCCTACTGATATCAATGGGCTTGTCTCTTTAAACAAGAAAGTTACATATCTAATTCTCTCTGTAGATCTGAGCCTCACGCTCTCCCACAGTAGGTGCTGTGTATAAAGAAGATTGAATCCATCTGACTTTAGGAACTTAACTGAGCAAGTTAATCAAAGCTGCCTTTAGTCCCTGGGGACAGAGGCACCTCCAGCAGCCAGGAAGTTCAGCAAAAAAACTTAGGCTCCTTCTCTGAACACATTTCTGGAGGTGCCTCTCAATCTGCACAGGGAAAACACATTCTCTCTAGATAATCAAAGCTCCTTCAAAGAGATTTGTTGTTGTGCTTGTTGGTTTTCATATGAAGTCAGAGTGCATGTCCAGTCACTGCCATGAGGCTGCAGGAAAGTTACAGGGCTTTTTTCCCCTCCTCCACTGAATATCTATTTATGTTGAGAGTGAGAACATTTGTAGCAGATTGGTATGGAATTACCAAAAGTGTCAGATATGTGGCATAGTGGAAGGTAAAACTGCTGCTACGAAGCTATTAAGAAAAAAATCACTGGTATGTTTCTGGTGAGATGTATTCCTTTTCAAAATGCTCTTCATATCCTGAAGTGAAGGGAAACCTTTCCAGATAAAAGCTCTCAAAAGATAACAAGATTCACAAATAGGTTTAACTAATCAACTTCTTTCTGTATTTTCTTTTGAAAGCCTCCTTTGCCAGCTACAGGAGTTCTGAGCTCCACTAACACAGTACACAGCATTTCATTTACAGGGATCAGTTATCAATTTATAGTTCATTTTACCATAATATCAGACCTTAGGCTTTGCATTTGCATTCAGTTAAGCTTTTTGTTTACTATCTGTCAACACACAAGGGATATCAGTACCACTTACAAACTGGTAACCATTAATCTATTAGGGAAATACAACGATTGATGTTTTGATTCCAGTAATTCATAAACTCTGTAAGGTACCTCCCTGAGCAGAGAAGGAGAAATTAGATTTGAATAGAATCCCAGGGAAAAAGGAGATACATATGAAAACCAGATTTGTTCTTATATCAAGAGACTGTTCTTTGGAGACCATGCGGAGGAAAACAGACAGTGATCTAAATACCCTGTTAACTTGTTAAATGGATGAGCAAGACAGCGAACCTCTTGGAGCTAAGCTACTGTTTAAGTACTTAGAAAACCTTCTTTTGCTTTAACTTACTAATTATAGTAATAGTTTAAATACTCATTGCATTAGGATTAAATTAATGCCTCCTTAATTTTTACCTTAGAATGATTTGGAGATAGCAAATTGCATGTACATTCTTGCTACAAAGGGGAAATCAATGAACATTAAAGTCCCTAAACAAATAACAAATACACTCAAGAGTAGAGAGTCACACTCTCAGGACACTCATTGTCCTACCTGGGGGCAGAAGACTCCTTGTTTAGCCAGCTGAAAGGAAGGGCATCTCCCAGAGGAAAGGCATTAAGCAGATTAACTGTCACACTAGAGGCTAGGAGGAGAGAGCCTGAAACACAGTTTTAACCTCATAGTAGTACAGCTTAAAAATACTTTTAAATATTAGTGTTAAGACACTAGCTACCTCACACAGATTCTCAAAAATGTAGAGTTCCCTGCAAATGTCCCCTCTGCCTGGGCTTTAAAACCTCCTTTCCAAATAAACTACCACTTATGTCATTCTACTGTCACTGAAAATTGGTGATTTCCATTTCCATTCCCACTCTGCCACTTACTCAACTAGAGGAAAGAGGTCTGAACGTTCCATTGGCCCATACTGATTTTTAAAGGACCTTCCTCCTGAAGCCGTATACCTTCACTGATCTGAAGCATGCTTACATATACCGAGTTGTTTTACAGTGTATATAAAAGACCTAAAAGTACTTGGACATTCAACATCATTGCCAAGCATTCTCTCCACTAGAATACCTATTCCCTCTAGTTTTTGCTTTTTTCAAGAATGGTAGGAAAACATTTTCATTTTTACCTCAAAAGACTGCTGTGAATGCAAAGCATCTCCAGTGAAAGTCCCTGAGAAAGATACCCTGGCATGCTCTGCCTGTTGATGGCCATTCATCCCAGCTGGGTTGTACTCAAAAATTCCTTGCACATCTTATTGTAAAGAAACTCACACATGGAAAAATATGTACAACACACACTGCATTTCCTCAACTTCCTCGTACAGAGTCTGATACAGTTATCCATCTCTTCAGGGCCAACTCCATGACCTGGATAAAGGTTAGACAAAACCATTGTTTAGCAGAATTTTTACTGCATGTTTCAGAATCCACGGGAGTTTAAAAAAAAAAAGTTAATAGTTCAAAACATCTCATTGGTGCCATTGAGTGTAATAACTGAAAAACAAACCAAAAACAATGAGTAAATTGGTCATTTAAAACATTGGTTATGGCTTAATGCAACAATTATTCCTCTGAATTCGCTTTGATTGCAGGGAGCAAGTCCATTCAGCTACTGCCTCAGGTTTTCATCTGCTAAAGGTCACTGACTGCCCATAATGACCAGGGTGTAGAAATGAGCTGGTCTATTGGAAAGTGTTATTAACAGCAGTAGCACTTGGAAATGGTGAACTTAGCAGGACACAGGTGTTACACTAGTGTAGCTGCAAAATCTGAAAGTATCTCGTTGTTCAATCTAAAAATTAGCCTTTCCTCTGGTCCCAGAAGCCCTCAGCCTGCGTATCCTAGAAAAAGTAGACCCAAGAGCATGCAGAGAAAAAAACACATATGCCAACTGAATTCAAGAAGGAACCACAAAAGGGGGAAGGCTTGTGTTGGAAACAGCTGAACTTTGAACTTTTACAACTCTAGACTACATGAACCCCTACAATGTGGGGCAAGAGGCAAATAGGAGACAAGAGTAGGCTCCCTTGTCTGAACACCACCAGGGTGTTCGGAATAGGTGCCACCATCTCACAAAAGGACCCAAAAATTGTTTACTGAGCACATTATGAATGTATCTGTTACAAATGTTTTTATTATGGCCATTTAATTTTGCCTTTCAATGTTTTCCTTATGTACTGAGAGAATTAATTTTACACAAGATAATTACAAATTGACACAAATTATTCCTCATAAATATGAATGATGTTCTGTGTGCTGAACTGAGAGGTACAAATGCTTGGACTTTTTTTTCATTCTAAGTTATGCATTTTGTGTCTATTGCTACATAAACCCAAATACCACATGAGATTATTTGTCACAGCTGTCATTTTCAGAGTGGCTTCCCAGTGGAAGAGTTTTGTGGTGTTTTTATATTCCTAAGCCTGACTTCAGCTGAGCAACAAGAGGGATTCAGATGGTAAATTTTCCCAACCTCATTTATGCAGTCTTTGAAAGGAGACTTACACCTTAATATAAGCAAATCTATAATTCCATTATAGGCAAAGTATTTGCAAATGAGGGCATACTATGTCTTGTTTCCATCCATGGAGCAGGGAGGTTTCTGGTCCTATGCAACCCAGGAATGTAGGAATTTTATAATCTTCTGGGAACTAGGCAGTGATCTAACACAGCTTCCAGAAATTGTTTTGCAAAGTTTCTGGGGCTTTTTCATTTTTTATTTCTGTTCTGTCTGAAAATGAGAGAAAGATCATCTCCAGGCTAAATATCTTGAAATAATTGTCTTCTGAACTTTGCAAAGATGGTTTTCAAAGAACTTCCATTTCACTGAAATACCATGGGAATTAGAGGAACAGGCAAGTATAAAATTTAGAAAGATGACCAATCTAACTTGGAAATCAACTGGGAGATGTGCTGAGAGAAACAAAACAGCACAGAAAAGCTGAGAGGAGTTCTTTTTTAGCTACAAGATTCCAGATCAGCTTCTAAAACAGCTTAAACTTCAAGAAATCCCCTCCTAGACTTTCTTTTCATACTTGAGCATTTTTTCACCTTTTTGTGTCAGATTAGATGACTACCTTTGATACTAATTGATCCTTGTATTTTCATTGTCATGCTTTTGAAACAGATGGTTGCTCCAACCTTTTGTTCCTAAGCACCATCTTGAAGATTTGAAATAAAGTAGAAATGAATTGAATAATTGAATGTAACCTGTTTCTGCCTGTCCCTTCTCTCTCAAAGCTGACTTCTAACTGGGGTCCAAAAAGCTCATGTCCACTTTGGCCTTCAGTCCACAACTTCCTTCTACAGATTTATTTGGATTGGCTCAGTCTCTCCCCAAAATTTAAGCCTGTGACATTTTTCATGGCTGTCTACTGATAGACTATCAGGGGTTATTGAAGAAAGAATTTCAATAGGACTGTCTTGTTTTTATAGGGAATTTTACAATTTAAAAAGAAAGTGCACACAATCACCTCCTTACACTTGAAAAATGAGATTTCTCCACTTGTCCCTGAAAATGAGTAATATATTTCCCCTTGGGATCAGTGCTGCAAGGAATCATGGAAATTATCATTCATTTCCATACTTCTGCTTCATAGGCCAGCTTCTAAAGTCAGATAACCCTCCAGAAATCTTTCCCCACCTAAACAGAGATAAGTTCATAGAAAAAAAAAAAAAAGAGACATTTGCAAAGAAAAATCACGGAAATCACAGCTTTGAAAGGGCTTAATGTGGAAAAAACCCTTCTAGCATGAGGCTTTATCTTAAATAAACAAACAAAATGTATGGATCAGTAGCTAATCCTTCTCAACAGCTTCTATCCAAGTATCTTAATTATGGCATAAGGTCACATTATACACAGGCATTCCAAATGACCCTAATTCTCTTCCATGCAGAATCTGCCACATTACATTATCTCACTTTCTGTCATATTGCCCACAAAAAGGTCTTGGCCTCTATTTATGAAATCACCCCCGAGTTGAGCATTAGCTGATCAAGCATCTGAGAGGATTCCTTATTTCTCACTTTAACGGCACAGGTCACCAAGCCACGCTACTCACCATTGCCTGGGTCAAACCCCAGCAGTAAACCAAGCTGCCAAAGTCAGTGCAAGTTTTAAGGCACAAACCACTGTGCAGCTGTGGAGTCAATTCAGCTGCTTCCAATCCACATACAGTTTCATTCATGAAAATGGAGGAGGAGTGCTTCTTGTTGGAAGCAAAATTAAAGACTTCATGTTTACCTCTAAAATCACCAGCTTGGAAATTAGGCACTTAGCAAAGACATCTGACGGTCAAGTTCCTATCATTTATTTATTCTGGGAATAGGTAACCATATTGATCAAAATCTTCCCAGGTCCATTACTTGGTTTACCAGATTAAAGCTCCTCTGATTACACCTGTGGACTTTCAGAGAGGCTCCTAGATTCACCTTTAAAGAGAACAAAGATAAAAGCTGAATTCTAGAATGGCTGTGTCACAGCAATAGCATGTCACAATAACCTTAAAAAATAATTATTACCCCTTCCCCATGGGGCAAAGGAGGAGGTAGGGGCTGCTTCATATTAGGTCAGTCCTTCCTGGTGATCCAAGTGTAGAGGCAGATCGCCTTCCTGAAAACATACCCAACAAGACTCTCTCAAATGTTTATCTCTGGTAAAAGCAGGTCAACACACAGAGAACATGAGCATGAGTGAGTGAAGCAATTAGCCAAACTCCATCAGGAACGTGGAAGAGCATAGATTTAGGCTGGGGAGAAGAAAGAATTTCTTCACTGTGAGGGTGGTGAGACACTGGAACCAGTTGCCCAGAGAGGTGGTGGATGACCCGTCATCGGAGGTGTTTAAGGGCTGACTGGAGGAAGCATTGAGCAAACTAGTCTAGTGGGAGGCATCCCTGCTCACATCAGAGTTGTTAGAACTAGATGATCTTTAAGATCCCTTCCAAAGCAAACCATTCTATGACTGTATCCTATTAAAATAATGTGACCAAAAGAGATACAGTTCACTTACTAACTAAAAAGCCAGTATCTACCTGCAACTTTGTTTGTGGCTATTATTCTTAAATTTCTCAAAATACACTCATAAATCACAGTTATGCAATGGATTTGTCTGATGAAATGCACATAGATATGTAGACATATCTCTCAAAACCACAAAGATTTGCAAGCCATTAAAAATTCAGAAAAAAAGACCCAAATTAAACAACAGCAGTGTAAAATTACAAAGTTGTTAGAATAAACATGCTAGTATAGCAAATGGGACACAAAACTTCAAAAAGTCACACATAAAATCATATTTCCGTTTAAAATTGTTTGATGTTACTTACATGCACAAACACATCTGTGTGCTTGTATGTGTGAATCCTTTAACATCTACGTTTCAGCTATATACTCTATGGGATTTCCATCTTTGAATTCTAATTTACAGATATAAAAAATCTGGTTAAGTATAGTATTACCAAATTTCATCAGTATTTAGGAAAAAAAGAATAAAGGCCATCAGAAGTCTGCATACTTTTAAATTTAGAGGACTGAGAAATCAATGTACAAAGCTGTTCCTGCATCCTGTATGAAAACAGAAGTAGTTATTAGATAACCTGCAGATCTGACCTAAATTCACTAAACTCCCAAATGTACCATTCTCTTTTTTCCAAAGCAGCCATAACAATTGCTTTTCAACATCACTAATCAGCCTAACACCTATTCTCCCAGTAATTGTTTGTTTAGTTTAACAAATTGCATATTCCTTCCTTACACAGTCAAAATCTCTTTAGTTGATGCTGCTTGCAGTGCTGAACAACAGGGATTTCATAGAAGGAAAGAATCACAGAGTAATGCTGGGAATTACCATAATTCTTTGCCAGCCCTTGGCATTCAAACTCCATCACTTCTCCAAAAGCCCATTATAACAGAAATGGGTCTAGACTGGTCAAGTAGGCAGTCAGACAAAGTCAACACACATGAGGGAAAGCAAAGATTTTTTAAATCTGATCATCAAACAGCCTCAGCAAATGGATTTATAAACCAAGGACTTATTGTATAGAACACAGAAGAGATGGATGCTGTTGAAGGACTGCAATTACCTAAATTAATGAAATCAGGAAGCCACACCTGCTCCACATGACTGACTTCAGCTTGAAAAGGTGGATTTAGCAATTGCTGGATTTAACATGGGATGAGCACAGTAAGTTGTTTTCATCTAACAAGCTCCTTCAAAGTGTTGTGAGATGCACAGTGTGGTTGAGAGATCATGGTAATTAGTTACTTCCCTGCTTTAGAAGGGAGCCACACATCCCCAGAGGGAGTCCTTATATTTCAACGAAGGCCTTTTCTAAATGGAGGGAAGTTTTACAAGCATAATTTGGTTGATGTACCAGGATGATCAGAGACATTTCTACTGTTGACAGTAGAGTCAGTCTTGCAAGACACTGTGGTACTGATCCTCATTCTATTGCCTGGTAAATGCATCATCCAAAAAACAGCCACAGCTAAAGCTATAACATCTATAACACAGACACACTTTGGACCAGGTTGGCCAATGCTAGCAACTACTCTTCCCAACCCTGCTCCAAGGAGAAGGAGAGGAAAAAAAGAGATTTATGAGTTTAGAAAAAAGTCACTTCAATGAAATAATAATAAAAAGATCATAAAATAGATACATACAAAATCAGCATCAAGTACAAAGCAGGCACCAGGGAAACACCAACTGGACTCAGTGCCAAATGTGAACTGGATTCCAGATCCAATTCAGAAACACACAAATCAGAATCAAAGGCAGACAAACAGAGCGCTCCTCCAATACTGTTCAATAGAGAAGAGCCAACCTGACCCTCTGTTCCCTCAGCTTTTACACTGAGCACGACAGTCTGTGGGAAAGCAGATGTGTCTCAGCTCCCTGAGGTCAAACACAAAGCTAAAACACNAGATGTGTCTCAGCTCCCTGAGGTCAAACACAAAGCTAAAACACAGGGCTCCTCCTTTCCCAGTAAACGTTCACCTGACCTCAAGCAAACCCCACAGAGAATTAAGGCAAGAAATGGAAACAAAAGTCCATCACCCTCCCGCCCACCACCTAACCAGGCAGGGGACCAGCAGGCCCCCCAGCCTTTCTCCTTCCACCATCTCCCCTCAGAAAATATAACTCACCAGTGGCACATCCTGCAGCACAGACAGCAGGAGGAACATCCCTCAGGCCTCACTTGAGGGAACAAAGGGTGGGTACTACTCTTCCTCACTGGTGTTAAATAGGGGAGTGGGCAGAGGGGGCTGATTTGGAACAGCTGGGGAGGGGGAGAAGTCTCCAGTGGAGCCCAGGTGTGTGGGATTTGGGGGACACTGGGCTGGAAAAGGGTTGGTGTGGGGCAGAGGCAGGAGACGGGGGGAGAGAGGGGTACGTGGAACCTGCCTACAGGCAAACTGAGGGGAAAAATGGAAGGACTTGACACCTGCCTGTGTCTTCCCATAGGTGAACCTCTCCAAGGGGTAAGGAGCCTAGTTGCTGCCATGGCAAAAAGAACCTCTCTCAATGAGCAAAATCTGGCTTTGCTTCACCCCAAACCAGCAAGCTCCAGCAGAGGATGGGTCACATGCAGGGCCACCTCTATCTACAGGAAGACACCAAGGCTGATAGAAAGAGCTTTAGCTTTGTTTTCTCCTACTTCTGGAAAGGCAGGCTGGCTGTCCCTCTAAGGAAAAGATTTTTGGAATGCAGAGAAGCCTGTAGAATAGAAAACAAGGATCACTGTCTGGCACATTCTCCTTTGTCTTTTCTGGAGCAGTACCTCATCCTGTACTTCTGGGTGCCTGTGAAGCTGTAGACACCACACTTCTATAGCCCCCACCTGCACCATACTACCCTGGTAGGAACAAATCCTTGGACTTTCACCACAGCAGTCAGTAACAGTTTTGGTGGCAAGCCATACAGGCATGAAGCCAGGTAAGACTGGTGGCACTTCTCCAGTGCTGTTACCCTGTTCCTCTCACCTAGAGGTACTGCCTAGTGCTACAGATGGCAAGGGATAATGATAGTCTCACCATGTAGGAGAATGCAGCTAGCACACAGACTTCAAGCTGTGTAGTGACAGGAAGGCTAAAATGCAAAGTTAAAGGTATTGAGAACAGGATATCCATCCTGACATGCTGAGTCGACTTCATGAACACATTTTAGATTGTCTGAGACATATGCTTACAAGCTCCATGACTAGTATACCAAATAATTTGCAAGAGCCTCAAAACCACTAAAGGTCATGGAAAGATGTGATTCTGTTTAAACTGGACATGATTTTCTCTTCTAGCTTTTTGAGGTCTTACTTGGCAGGGGCAACTGTAACAAAAGCCACAGCAGAATTATACTGAGCAGGAAATGTTGACTTTAAAAAAACAATGTTTCTTTCTACACCCAGTGCTTCAGAAACTTCCCGGTCTTCTGAAAATCAAATTGATTTGAGAATAGCAGTCATTTAACAAAGATGGAAACAAATACTTGGAAACACATTGAGAGCAAAAAATAATGCTTACTAGCATTATAGTAACTGCCAACAAAGCTTGGGGCCAACACCAATATGTTTAAAAAAGTTTGTTTCTGCTGGTAAAAACTTCTAAATAACTTGTCAGAAAACAAGCTTTAAAAAAGACCACAAAAAAATCTAAAAAAAATCAACATAAAACCCAAGGGACAAAGCCAATGTGAAATCCTACCAAATGAAACCAATCTGGATCAGATTTCAAGAGTGAGGTCTCTAAGGGTTTTTTCCTCATTAGTCTTGAGATGATGCAGACTAGTGAACCAGACCCAAAGGAGTCCAGAGTTCCTTGTTGAACTGGAATTTCCTTCACAAAAGAAGCAGAAAAATAGTTTGTGTTTGGTCTGTAAAGGAAAGGGCTACTTAAGCTTCACTGTAATTTTAGATGTTGATTGTCACTGTGCTACCTGTGTTTTATCAGGTTAGTGAGCACTTAAACGTACTATATCATTGACATAATCAGCACTGTGGAAGGGAGGCAGTGGTGGTAGCAATTATTCCTCTAATGATTAGCAATCATTCAATTGCCAGGCTAAGTTTTCTAATGTACAGTGCCTACCCTTGTTTTTTCCCCTGCCATCATTGTCCTTCAGTTTACATAGTTCTTCCTCCCTCATTTTTAATCCTCTCTGGTGCATTTATTTAGAATAATCCTATCTCCACTTTGCCTTCAATTTGCAGGCTAAGCCAGCTAAGCTTTTTCATCTTCTTCTGAAAGCACACACTTTGTACTTTGATAGTCTTCTCCCTATTTCAGCTTCGTAAGTGGCAGAATTAGAGGGTATGTTCATGTAGCCTTGGACAACAGCTTATTACCTTGTATGTGCTGGCAACCTCAATACGCCACTGGAGTTGCAAGTCTTGTTTCATGTCAGCTGCACAACAGCAGATTCCGCTTCATCCAGAGACTTCCTCTCTTCAAATTTGAGGTCTTTCTTTTCTTCCAGAGCATGCACTCTCCACAGCTCCCGCATTAGTCTGTAATGGATGACTTTGCATTATTGAGATTAAACTGCTGGTGGGCCACATTGTCATCTGAAATGCAGAGAGAATCTTGACTCATTTCATTAGCTAAAAAGAAGTGACCTAGGATTTCCAGCCATGTAACAGATTCATCTTTAAGCAGCCCCCTGGATGAGCCATCTCCAGCTACTCTGGAGGCCATTAAAGAGTACTGTTTATAACATATTGTGTTGTGCATAATGCTCTACAAAGAGAGGGTGCTTTTGCCATGACATATGGTGTACAATGTAAATGAACTCTGGTGTAACAAATTAAAAAGCTTTTATAGCAACCTCTAAATACTATTTATGGCTCCCGAGTGCTACCTAGGCTGGCCAGCAGTCAAATAATTACAGTCTCTCCACCCAGTGCCAGAGTGCATTTTGTTGACTAACTGCTTCTACAGCGAGCTATGCAATCTATTTCCATGAGATATACTGTCGGCAAACCACCATCCATTTTGACAGCAAAATTGCAAAAGCACAGTGTGTTACCAGGTGTCATTCAAAGAATGGAGGCTGTAATGAAATGGCCATTTTAAAAACCCCTCTGATGATCTTTCTTTAACACTTGCAGCTCTTGTTACAGCAAAAGAAATTCAGCATAACATAAGGCCTCTCCAGAGCTTGCTGAACTAACTCACTGACACCAGAACACTCTCCTGTCTATGTGTGATGGAAAAACTGGTGAGTAGGTCTGACTGAAATGTGGCAACAAGAAAAGCTTCCAGTGAATGAAGGGGTCAAGTTCAGTGGGGAGAGAGAACTTGTCAGAAAACACCCAATTTCCTGAAATCTGTTTTTTACTAAGAGAAAATTCTATTAATTTGCATCAAAAAATAATGCAAGGAACAAAACCAAACTAACAGACCCAATCATCAGCTTTCACTTCTGTTTCTAGGAGCTTATAAATAATATTTTTGAATCTTTTCACCAATTAGGTGATTTATTTCATCAGTCATCTAAGAGATGAGGCAGTAGTTGTGATTTGTTTTGTTTTTCAAGTTGATGCAGTACGGTACCTAGTAAAATCTCCTCTTTGTCCAATCTGAAGGTGAGCAAAGGGTATTCTGCAGTTCCAACTGCTCATTTCTTCTTGTTTTTCTGGCCTATGTATATTTAAATGCAGTTATACTAGTATTAAAGTATAATGCTGATTCCAAAGTAGAAAAAAAACTAACAAGCATACTCCACTATTTCAGATCATGTCTTCTATTGAGGCAATGATGATACTGCTTTATTCCTGGACTCTCACCCTTAAGCTCTGTGCCAGCCAGGTACAAAACTAGACTACAGCTTTCCACAGTCAAAGGTTTGCTGTCAAATGAGCCATAGTGGCTTGTAACAAAATTACTATGACATTATGACTTTACTTTAATAGGCATTGGCAATGCATTCATCAATCATGGATACTATATTTAAGCTGGAAAGCACTTGTCCTACTGTCTGGCTTAGAATAAAGTAATAGCATTAAATACCTACACAGCAAGTGAGAGTATATATATGTAGTCTTTCAGTGTACAGAAATTTTGAAAGCCATCATTTTCTGGTAAAAACTAGCAAGAGGATGCATGCAGGATTTAAGTGAAGAAAGATGATGAATGGAAAAACCCAAGAATTTCTGGTGGATATTTGTTAACCATCCTATGACCTTGTGAAAAAGATTTAGAAAAAAAAAAAAATAAAATTAGAAACTCCTGTGCACAGGGCACATAGTTCTGTAGTAACTGAGGAAATTCTCTTCCTTCATCCCTTTCTTCCAGACATTACCAGGAAGGAAAAAAAGTTTAAATATTCTGAAATTATACTATCAGAAAAGCAATGTTTTATAGGGAATCAAGGAGGAGGCAGATTTCTAAAACACCATTCCAGAATACAATCTCAAAGGAAGTTTTTAAAAAGGCAGTAGTTTTATCCTGTTATTTGTGATGAGCAGGTTTCTCTCAAAGCCAATTGATGCTCCAGGCTAATATTGCAGAGTACTTGGGTCCATGTCAATCACTTTGAACAAAATACTGTTTGCAAAGGGGAAAGGTTCCTACAAATCATGGTCCAGACACACTAGATTTTGTAAGTGTCTAGACAAACAGGAACATCACTGTGCCAGTGCTAACAAACCTTCACACATTCCAGTAAACACTTGGTAGCTACATTTCTCTGTCAATCATTTCTAGCTCCTAATGAGAATGCTTTCAACTGTTGGTATGTGACTGTTAACACCAATTCCTTTAACTCAACATCTCTTTGCCAAGAAAACAGCTTCAATCTGGCTGTTATGCATGGTGGAAATCTACATTTTCCATTATCAGTGACTGCGTGTATATTTGAAGTACTAAAGGATTTAAACAGCTTAAGGAGAAAATAGTTTTGTTAGCTGATTTGAACAGAGAAATTAAAATGTTAAACCTGGCAAAGAATGAGTTGAAAATAAGGTAAATAGTGAGAATCAAAAATTTCTTAGAACACAAGTTTAGCAGAATTAATTCTATGCTACTTTGGACTTTTAAAAATATGCTTGCATTTGCAAAGCAACTATAAAAAAAGGGACTTTAGTACCAGCCTTTAATTCTTCTAATATGGGGATAATAACAGTGAATGTGTCTCTAAATATCAGGGGTCTTGTACCTGTGAAATTACAGCCATGCATCCAGACAGTTTCATGCAGTAATAGTTGTAAAATGAATCTATTATAGACGTCCCTTCTAAAAAGGATGAGCCTATGCTATTAAATATAATTAGATGAGACTATAATATTTTAAAAACCTCTCAGTTGCTTATTTGGGAATAAATACGCTGATGTTTTTCAATCTGATTAAGCAGTTATGAAGAATTTTCTATTATTTTGACCAGTGTATTAGCCATTTAATTTGGATCCTGTGGGTAGTAGATAAAAAATAACAACTAAAACTATTTCAACTCCATAGTTGGGATGCTGTCTTCCTTAAATAAATACCAGTTTCAGTCAAATAGGTCTGAAAATCACTGCATGCTGAGAAGCAGTTGTATTACTACCTTTAATGGAAAATTAGCATTGGACTAAGAGATCTGTGAAGCAGCTGAGGATATTCTGTGTTTGCACTGGATTAACACACAGCTGCTTCAAGCATACTACACGAGAGATGAAAGGAGCAGATAAAAACTGGAGCAGGAGTCCAAAAGCTGCTGCACTGTCACTCTGAACAGAACTTTATTCAACATTTACATCCATTTCTGCCAGACCTGGCTAACAGACTTTTTGAAGTCCTTAAAAATTATGGCAAATTTATACCAATTAGATGATGGCATATTAAAATTATGTTTAATCAGTATTCAGAAATATCTGTTTATAAAGAGAGCAACTGTTGCCTATTTAATGGCAGGACTATTCTATTGTAAGCTGCATCTCACTATAGGTAAAATACAGCGGTATTTAAATTTATGATGTAAATGCAATTATATAATAGACTCATTTTTAAGAAACAGACAATTATTACATTGGATTATGAAGCCTTATTAACTCTGCAATGTAAATGAAAGAGCCTGTACTGAACCTGATATTAACACTGGGCAAACAACTAAATTGCTGAAGAATCTTTACTCGTTTTTTTCGTAATTTGGTTGTCCTGGATTGTGAATGTGGTCTTCAGCATGGAAACCTTCATGTCATAAAAGCTGTGAGTGGACAGGTGGCAGGAATACACTAACACCAGACTCAACACTTAAATCTACCCTGTGGAATTAACCCAGCCTGCATGACACCACCACACCTACTCTCCACCTCATACCTTTCTCTTCACAAATCCCATGTTTCATTGGGTAGTTCCCCTTCTCTCCCAGTGACAGAAGTCTTGTAACATTTAGCCCCTGTTGGCCTCTATGTGGTCTAGAAATTGCTGTTCATCCCTGTTCATCAATACTGCCTCCACCAAGGAGTACTCGCTTCCCCAAAACACTTTCCTGATCCAGCCCAAAGTCCTCATGCAGACACAGCCTGAAGGTGACAATAGTGAATGTCCATATTCCTGTTTCTCCTCTCAAATACCAGTTCCTACCCACTGAGCCAAGATAGCAGCACATTAAATCTCAGTCACTGGTTTAAGTGCGTACACCAGGCTGTGAATAGTAGTAGCTAAAATAACACTGTTCTCCAGAAAGGAATGAATGAAATTAATATCTCCCACTTGTTTCATGACTGCCCACTGTCTTTGACAAAATAAAACATGTTGTTGTAGCAGGCTCACATCAGCTGCCATGTCGCACAGTCTGGTAACCTTGATTAAATTAGCTATCTTACTCATTTATCACTAAAATGAAGATGAGATCCTTTAAACATAACACGACTGAAATTGCTGGGTTCAAATAGGAGTAAACATCAACCATATCCTGCCCACTGCCAAAAAAACCCAACCAAACAGTAGGAGAGTAGCAGCTTGTCAGGTTTTATTTGTACTTAAATGGAACAGGTGTAATAAGTGTGAATTATGAAAAAAGGGATTATGTGAGAACAAATAAAGTAACATTAGTTCTGAAAAATGTTTTACGGTTGTATTTTCTCACTGGTTACTGTGAGTTAATTTATAATTGTTTGCATTTTGGCAACCACATCCCTTGGGTTTTCTAATCTCAATAGCCTGGGACAGCTAAACATACAGCTTTTGAGAAAAAAACATGTTTTCCATTGCACAGACTCGGTAGTGGGAGGGGTAGGCTGATGTGTCATACCTGGAAATAAATAGGAACAGTCAAAATTTGTAACTACCTTAGCACACATTTTGGGGAAAACAATGGTTGCAGCAAATATTTGCAATTCAAATTTGAGCAATTTTCTTCACTTTTTATAAAAAAGTTCTTCCAGCACTTTTCAAAGTATCATTTATATATTAAAAGAGAGACTTTCTCTACTGGAGGAAACTGTCTTTCACATATTTCTTACCCAGGCACAAATTCATTTGCCTTTCACAATCTGTTTTGTAGTTGTTATTATGGTGGTGCTCATTAATTAATAAACAAGATCTACTGCATTTAAGACAGCCTGTTTTTCATTCAGCCTTATCTTCTTTCATTTAATGGACAGAGACTTCAACAACTTACCAACAGTAAGTCTGTGCAAAANTGTAATAAGTGTGAATTATGAAAAAAGGGATTATGTGAGAACAAATAAAGTAACATTAGTTCTGAAAAATGTTTTACGGTTGTATTTTCTCACTGGTTACTGTGAGTTAATTTATAATTGTTTGCATTTTGGCAACCACATCCCTTGGGTTTTCTAATCTCAATAGCCTGGGACAGCTAAACATACAGCTTTTGAGAAAAAAACATGTTTTCCATTGCACAGACTCGGTAGTGGGAGGGGTAGGCTGATGTGTCATACCTGGAAATAAATAGGAACAGTCAAAATTTGTAACTACCTTAGCACACATTTTGGGGAAAACAATGGTTGCAGCAAATATTTGCAATTCAAATTTGAGCAATTTTCTTCACTTTTTATAAAAAAGTTCTTCCAGCACTTTTCAAAGTATCATTTATATATTAAAAGAGAGACTTTCTCTACTGGAGGAAACTGTCTTTCACATATTTCTTACCCAGGCACAAATTCATTTGCCTTTCACAGTCTGTTTTGTAGTTATTATGGTGGTGCTCATTAATTAATAAACAAGATCTACTGCATTTAAGACAGCCTGTTTTTCATTCAGCCTTATCTTCTTTCATTTAATGGACAGAGACTTCAACAACTTACCAACAGTAAGTCTGTGCAAAATTTTGCAAAAATAATTCTGCAAAATGAAATAATAATCAATAAAACCAAGATGCTTAGAAGTTTATTAAAAGCTTCAGGTAGCCCAGTTTATGAGAGTTCAGAGAGGTCAGTTTGCTCTTGTCCCACAGTGGAACAAACTGCCAGTCAATCTCTCATTCAAATGTTTCCATGAGAAGAAATTATGCCAAATAATTCTTTTTTCTTTCTAAAAAATCAAATCATTTTTTGCAATTAGCAAATTGCTTGGTTACCAGAATGAGCACCAAGGTGCTGGCCTCTCAAATCTCATTGACAAAAATATCTTTTCAAATTCATGAATTCATATACGTAGGGTTCCACAGCTTGGCTTAAGCAGTATGTTCTGGAAACTTTGTTTTTGGCAAAAGGAGATCAATTCGCTTCTAGTTTTCATGTTTCTGATTGTTGTTAACCTGGAGGCTTTGAAAACTCTCAAAATATACATCTCTCTTTCTTTATCTAACACCCTTGCACAAATGGCATTTTATGTAGAAATGCTAAAAATTGTTTCTGGCATTTGAAATGTTGAAAAACAAATTAAATTCAGAAAAAAAAAATCTGTGAGCAAAGCAAGGAAAATTCACGAAGCTTTTAACTCTCATTTCTGTTGAGTTTTCATTTTATGCAGAATATGATTAGCATCTCACTTCTCTCTTTTTAATAGTGAAGCTTTTTTATCTCTCATGAAAGCGATCATTACTTTCCACTTGGAGAAGGAAACAGTGAGGATTCTGAAGGCTTCAGGCATCAGCAAGGATTCTGAAGGCTTGTCCTGTTGAAGGACAGCAGCAGCTACTTCTGGTTGGAGAAATTCAGTTTTTCCCATTCCAAAAGAAAAACTAAAAAGAAGAACATTTGCAACCCAAGGTTCCACAAAATTAATGTGTTTAAAAACATGCAGATAAAAAAGTTCTCAGTTAAAACTGAACAAATAAGTAAGAATCCCAAAGGTACAAAGAAAGGAATGCTGGCTGGGGTGCTCCACAGAGGCTTGCAGTGCTCCACAGAGCAGTCTCTACTGGCATTAAAACAGCAAGAAAATGTTCACTCATTTTGCTGCCAAAAAGGTTTGAAAGTTAACAACGTAGATTGAATATGAATGCAAGACTTAAGGGGGAGAAACAGCATTTATGAGAATGACCCCTGGCTTCTACTTGTGTATGTAGCACACCTGCTGCTGACAGCTCACCAACTTACATTTATTTTTCACATGCCCACTTTTACTGCCTATTTTTCCCCACTGATTTCATAAAGAAATTAAAAGTCCTGGGAAAAACACATTTTAGAAATACTTTAACTTCTTCTAAGAGAGGCTACAGCTGTCTTTCTGGATACAGAGATTGGCAGCCAAATGGGGGCTGCAGCAGAGAAATCAAAGGTGCAACCCAACTGCCACTCCACAAAAATACCTTCTCATAAAATAGTCTGTCCTTGTGTTTGCGGGCACTTGCAAATTACCTTTGAGAAGGGGAAAGACACTTATAAGACTATTCAAAAAGGATGAGAGGAGGGGCAGAGGAGCTTGTCTATGTAAACAGCATTGTTTGTAGTTATGAGAGATTTGGAACTGAGAGGGAGGTAACATCCAAAACTCTCCTTTTACCCAACAAAGAATTTCTGTAGAGAGGAAAGCAGGACAGCAAAGTACTGTATGATTTCAACACAGCTCTCTCTAGGGCAGAGGCATTGGACTACCACTGGATAACGCATCTTCCCAATCAACTAAAGTTATTTTCAGTAGCTGAGTCAGTAAGCAAGGACTGAGGAACATACCTAAGCTATACCTGACCAGAGCAGTCAGCAGCAAAGCTGCAATACGATATTCTTTTTGCAGGCAAGATCCTGGACAAAGGTGGAACTAATGTTATAGGAAGCAACATTTTCACACAGCTGACTTTTTTTATATCATTTGATAAGCTGTGTCTTGCTAAGCTTGAAAACTAACCTCCTGAAAAACTTCCACCTCAAAAGATTAGACTATGGAAAAAAATAATTAGAAATTGCTCAAACAGGAACCAGGTATTTGAGTAAAAAGAGAATCATTAACACATCATTTTCTGAGTCAAGCTGGACATAAGTATTTCTAAGGGAGGTAGGATGCATTCAGTAGTGTTGGCCCTTGCTGATTGCCTTGAACGGGCTTCTTCCACTTTTCATCAAGACAAAGGTTGAACAGAGATGCTGAGAGCACTGTACACTGCCTCCCTGTATTTGCCCTAAACAGAGAGAAGCAGCATCAGGGCAAACAAATACTCTAGCTGCAGTAGAATGAAACAGGTAAGATTTTCCTACTTCTCTTTCCTTGACAGAAGTAACTGGTGGCAGTTTGGATCACTTCCCCTGTGTTTTCTGTTTCCTATATGGCTAATTAGTAAGGGGCAGAGGAAGAGCTATCACCTCTTTCCCAGTACAACTTGACAACTTCAGACGGATTTACAAACTCTTCTGAAACACTTTCTTTTTATTCTATTTTCCCCTACAAAGAACAAAGGCTTATTTCCTATGCTAGGGGTCCAAAACAGGAACAACATTTGTAAGGTCTTATCAAACATGTAACACAAATCACTTTATGAGTTTTCCCCACCAAATATAAACTGTAAAGAAAATATGATTACTTATACAGCATGTATTTGTCCCCTATAAAAAAGGGACCCATCTTACTGCTTAAGTTGTACCTGGTACTCATATTTCAGACTTAAAAAGTACTGCCCAAATCCTATCTATTAATTAAAGGCATGCTCAGTGATATGACATTATTAATTTTTCACAGCTGTAAGCACTGTGAATATGTAAGGGAAGCAGAGAAAGGTTAATCCAGTTCCTCACAAATTCTCTCTCTCTCTCACATTTGGCCAGGCAGCTCGGAATTGGGTATTGCCTTACAAACTAACCATGCATTTAAATCTTCATTAACCCAGCATGGAATTTTTTAGTGTTAATGGGGGGGGAAAAGCTGTTGAAAAGGACCAGCATGGCTGCCAGGATTGCTTTTGTACTTTTTTAGTGGGTTCTCTACGTGTAATTATTTGCTTCAAGCAAATAAGTAGAGTGGGTATAGTGAGTGCATAGGGCTTTCCAAATACCCCAGGCTGTAGGGAAAAGGCATTTAGTAGAAATAAAATTCCTCTAAGTAGAACTTGTAAAGGAAGTTGGAACATGTTCTTTCACTATTTGCTGAATATGAAAGGTTGCCTTTTTATACCTGCCACCCTATCCTGAGCAGAATTGTGGGCCTCTTGGTACTCTTGTAGCCTCTTCCTTCTCATTCATTCAAGACAGACAGTCCCATTTTCAGCAATTTCAGAACCAGTGATCTGACAGCACAGCAGTGGGGAATGACTCAATTGCTCAAACTCATTGGTGACACATGCAAAACAAATCTATTTATCTTATTTTTAAAAAAACTTTAAAGTTCAAAAAAATATATTACTTTTATTAGGATCTCATCTGTATTGAATATAAGCATGTATCATTTAATGATAATGGGAATTTTATGTACTCAAAGTGGAAGAACAGGACAATTAATATTAAACTAATTCATCATAGTTGTTTCAGAACAAATATCATATAAGTATATAAATATATACTATGAAATTATTTTTATGACAATATGAACTATCCATTACTTTTTCTGTGACAAAAATTGCAGTCCTTAATTTAGAAAGACAGTAACTGGCCTGCTAATAGTAATATTAGTGAGGGGGTTTTTTTTCCCTTCCTTTTAACAACCTAGACAAGATTTTCATTCTACATTGCATGTTTAAAACAGTGCTCAGATCACTAAAGTACTTTTGGTAAGAATATACTGGCTCCTATATTTGCATGAACCCAGGAAGTAATGAAAAGACAAAACAGAATCCTTCCACCTGATAATCATAGATATCGAAGTCATACAAATTTCAGAAGTTTCCTACTCACTGTGAGATGACAGCGAAAGTTCTGAGGAAGAAAATAAAATAGTCCTTGGCACAACACAAGAGTTTTGTACCAGCCACAATCTGACTCATAATCATAAAGATAGGTCTATGGAGAATTGGTTGGAAGATCAAACAGCATTTTGCAAAAATTTCCCAGTACATTTATTCGCCTCCAAATGTCTTTTTACTTGAGGAGATATCAACAGGGTTTACACTCAAAAAACTGATTTGGATGCTAAATAGTTTGCAAACTGTCACTTTCTTGTTATTTGACTTGGTGATGAGCTGAAACCCACCATGACTAAGGAGAATGCAATTTTCTGAAAAAGGGCAAGGAATGAATTGTCAAACTAACTCCGCAGATTCATACAGGTTTGTAATAATGAAATTATTTCCTGATCCTGAAACAGACCTATCTCCTTCCCATCTAGCCTACAGCTGGGACTATGGAAGGGGGTTACAGTTCATGTTCTCTCTGACTTATCACAAGGGAGAGCAAATTAGAATTTAATTATCTTATTAATATTGAAAAGCACACTCAAAGTGAAAACTATAAAGCCCTCCTCATTCTATCACTCTGAAACATCTGTGATGATGCATCCCTGTCCTTCAGATTGTCTATGCCATCTATGCAACCCAAGTAAACAAGAAGCAAAGGGTGAAGTCAACCAAGACCAGATAGAGTATAACTGTTGGCTGAAACTGAATCTGCACAGGTAAAAGTACCCTGACTGAAAGAGGTCTCCAAGTGGAAGAACAACAAGCATCTTTTTTCCAATATAAACAAAGATGGATTTAACCTGTTCATACAGCATTTTTCCTCAAGCAAGACTGAATACTATACAGTTTTTTAGACTAATTAGTCTAAATTAGACTAATTAGCAGCTCAATTCTGCTTTGTCTAATTCCAAAGCTTTTTTCTCCTCAGCCACTACACAGCATTGATCCTTGCAGGATTTACCACCTACAAGGTCATTTCTGAGTGACATACTAAGTTACTTATGGGTGGACTGCAGCCTTTGACCTATCTATTTTCCAGTAATCTCAGGAAGAGCTTTTATCAAGTATTATCTACCAAATAGAAACTTGTTTAATTCCTGTATCTTAGGCAAGAAGTCCTGGTGTGCACCAACAATGTAAAAGAACAGGAGTCTTCACAAATCCAGAGAAAACTTTGCATATTTTCTGAGGTAAGGTTTTCAAAGGGGCACAGCAGCAGCTCCTCAGAGCTAAGGCAGCAGCTCTACATGGCTCCACTGCAACTGGATTTAAATACATCCACCTAGACTTAGTTTCTGCCTTACCTAAAGGGATTCTCAGAGAGATAAGCATCAAATGCAGTTCTGCCAAGGTAATATATGTCCAAGGCATGGAGGACAGCTCAAAAGCAAAATGGAGATCACTGCAAAAATCTGGGAGCTATAAACAGAATTTTAAAATCTTCACTTAATATCTTGAAAGCAAGGGAAATAGCAACACAAGAGAGCCCCTGTTCACTGTTCCATAGCAGGAACAGGAAGGGCATACTTGGAATGATGAAAAGACATGAAAATAATAAAAAAATCTTATCCACCAAGAGAACAAGGAGAAAAAAAGGCATTCTTTAAAAACAAGCAGCAAGTAATTCCTAGTGTAGCTCTCCACACTGCTCTTTGCTTCAGAGCACCTTGAGGAAGACACTTTATTTGCTCTGCTAAACAAGAAATGAAAACACATTCTCAGTGTTGGTTGAAAGTTGTGGAAGGTGTAAGACATTTCAAAACTATGTGTAATTTTCAGCCTTTGCAAAGTGAATGCTCTTTTGAAATAAAAAGGCAGTGTTTCCCTAGAAAATCTTCCCTTTTTCCTCAATGTGCTTAAGATTTTTTCTTAAGTGGGAAACAGGGAAAAAAATGAGAGAAAAAAATCTGAAAAAGCATTTCTATCCCAATGTCCTGGTTTGGGCCCAAAAGGACTAAAGGACCTCCCTCTAATCACAGATGGCCCCCCTCCTCTCTCAGAAGAGAGGAGAGGAAGGAATGA
>VZTY01002575.1:218462-281681 GCA_013400935.1 Turnix velox | reverse complement strand
TACTGTTGGTCAATTTTGGGTCACCTGCCCTGTCCGCTCCTCCTTGCAGGTGGGATTTCTCTTATGTCTTTCCGTTTCCAGCCCCCCCGGTGGGGTGGCTGACAAACTTTCTGACGTTGATCACCATAGTGAATAATGAAAATAAGAGCTTCTTGCATACCATTCCCTGGTCTTATCAGTCTGGGAGCGAACAGTGTCTGAGCAATGTGCAGTTAATTTCAGAGTTTAGTCAGACAGAAGAGGCCTAGCTGAAAAGTGAAGTTACAAACTAGAAAATTTACCCTATTTTACCTCAAACCAGGACACCCAATCAATTCTACTGCAGGTTGAAAAACAGAGTACTTCACAAAAGAATAATATATTTATTTAGGCAGTATTCTCCATCACATACAATTTTGTACTTCCTTGAGCCAACTACTACAGAAGCTGAAATAGTTCTTGATCCATGCAGTGACCTTTTGAAGTTAGAATTGAAATGTGCTTTCATAATGAAGAAGATAAGTCACTGCCAACTCAATGGAAAAAATATACTCCAGATTTCAATATGCATAGGGATGAACTTTGGTTATGGGTCCCAGATGGGTACACTGAAATCATTAAAAAGAAAGGCACAAGTAACACCTGGAATCAAACTGAGCCTATGATTCAGGAAAAAAGTTCTTTCCCAGTTAAGTTGAAATAATTGCTATAAGAGAATCCAGAATAACTTAATTTGACAATAAGTTGTTGGGAAAAAAAAATGTTGCAAGATCAGGGAGACTATTTTTTCCTTCAGAGCAAACTACTAGCAGAAGAGATTCAGATACCTTCTTTTCAGCATGTAGAAAATGAGAAACCTATCTATATTGCACTATTGCAGAGTAGATAAACTCGTAGGTGTTGGGAACTCCCATGTTTTTTATCTATTGGGGATCTAAACAGAAAATAATTTATTAGGCATATTTCTGAGCAGCAGGGAGCAGAATGGAGATTTAAGAAAATACTGTGTTAAAAAAAGAAAGCAGAAGCTATTCATTACAAAGGTAGAAGAAAGATAACATTCACTGTTTTTCCACTGGGGGTAAAAACAAAAGGCAACTACAAAGAAAACCAACCAAAACCACACAACATTATTGCTTGGCAAAAGACTTTGTACTGCATTGTTTAGTGTAAACTACCAGCAGCCCCTATCTGTGACTTTGGGGTGAACAGAGAAATTCCAAAAAAAGAC
Source organism: Turnix velox (assembly GCA_013400935.1). Taxonomy (NCBI): domain Eukaryota; kingdom Metazoa; phylum Chordata; class Aves; order Charadriiformes; family Turnicidae; genus Turnix; species Turnix velox. The sequence goes on along the minus strand of VZTY01002575.1, from coordinate 280,471 downwards.
TAAAACACAAGGCCAGGAACTCACCACTTCTCTACTCTAAAGATTAGCAAAAAAAAATATACCTGAGAAGAGGAAAAATGCCAAAGCATTGCAGGTTGCTTTGTACAGCAAACCCTCAGGAAGATCTTCATAGTACAAAAGGTGAAGCTATGGCAAAATCCAGGAAGCTCCTGCCCTCTCTGGACCAGACCCATACCCAGTGCAAGCCACTGCTGCCAATAGCTAACATCAGCCTTTGCTTTCCTTCGCACATTTCACCAGTCAGTAGCAAGAATGGTCTTCTGGTGTTCAACATCATCCCATCCTGCTGTCTGACAGGGGAGCTGAAGCATGTCAGCAGGTATCACTTACAAGACACAACTCCAAAGGCAAGTGAATGGGTATTTCAGGCATGATCAGAAGCGTGCCCTTGTCAGTAGGATGAAGTACTTCTGCAAAATAGAACAGGCTCCTGCTATCACACTGAAGCCTTTATATTCAAAGCAAAAATTAATGATGCCATAAAAGAGCTTTTGTTCCTGGAAGTTGGAATTTTCATGTATGGAATTCACCATGTAACAAGTTGTGCGTCCACACAGGTCTGCCCAAACCAAGGGAGTCCTCCTTTCATATTTTAGCAACTTTTTAATAACTTATTCTTGACATGACTCTAAAATCTGTCACTTCTGAAGAGTGACCTAACCATCAGACAACATTTCATGTTGATGCAGAGCTTGCTTTCAAATTTATTGTAATTTTTTAAGGAAACTGTCATTCATTTTCATTTTACATCTAATCAGAATATCACAAGCCCCTGTATTTTCCATGGAGTTCAGTCAGTATTTTTAGTCTACCTGTAAATCAGTTCCAATCTGATTGTAACATAGCATAAATACTCCCTTTCCTGACTCCTACCTAGGCAGAAAAGTGGAACTTCTGTCAGCAGGAAAAATATGCTTCTCCATTCAGCTAAAATATGGTGCATTGTTATATTTCCAGTAAATATACAAGGTCCATTTTCCTTCAATATTAAAGTAATGTTCTTTTCACTGCTATGGAGGTGATGTTAATTGGCCCAGCATACTTCCTTCAGGCATTCGTTAAGCTAATTAACACTTAAGCTTACAGTTCTGCATTTTTCCCTTATTGTGCGAGGGATGTTGGGGAAAAAAAAAAAAGCTGCTAAACAGAATTTCTTCTTTGTTTGTTTTAACATAATGATGGTGATGACAAACTCTTTATTGTTTGATTATTTTCTGGTCCTATCCACAGAATCAGGATTGTTAGTTTAATTTTGCAGCAGTTTATAGCTGAATGAAAAATTTAATTGGCTGCTTGGTGTTTTAAAGCAACAGATTAATCTTTGTGAATCATCCTAACTGGCAGGTTTTAGTGATCCAAGTAATTAACTTACATCATTTATTTCTTTGTACTTGAAGGAAAAGTCCATGTAAATGCCATTAAGTGGAATTTCTGTGTAGGACAATAATTGCAGGCAAACTTATGCCTTCAGAAATTCATCTTCTAGAAGACTTGATACCACAAGAGAATACTTCTAAAATTTCTATATTTCTTTCCTCTTCAATAAAATAGACTTCAGCTTAAAGGGCAGTATTCAAAACATTCCAAGCACAAGGAATAAAGACAACAGGAATTTTTATCTGAAGAAAGCACAACACAAAAATCAGGGTTTAGTCAGGTAAAACAGAACCAAAGTTACTTCTGTCCTGCCCATTTTGCCAGAGACAATGTGCAGAGACAGATGGCAACACTGCTTTTGTTGGGTGCAGGCCATCTCACACTGGATGCACAGACCCCTAAAGCCCGCGCCAGGTTGAAAGACTAAGCTAACATAGTGAAGTATCACCAACCTTCTAACATGTGTAACCTGAGTGTGCATTCAACAATGCTTGTCCTAACTGTGAGTGGCCACTGTGGGAATTGTGCCCTGCCTCCCTATTTCTCACCTCACTTCCCAGTTTCAAAGGCAATGAAAGGCTAATGAACTCAAATGTCAGCAACGCTTAGCTGATTATTTTATTGGCAATATTCTGCAATTACCTCTCCTTTGGCCTTTGGTATAAAAGCCTTCAGAGTGCCTTGCTGAACCCTTGGAAAAAGAGAAACCACAGTAGATGGCTTTTCTCCTGACGCAGGCAACTGAGAAGGAAACCTTATATGACAGATGCTGATTTGTCTGAGCATGAATCCTTTATTATATAAATCAACTTCATATTGTTTATGCAGTCAGTATAAAAATCCACTTACAGATTTTATTTATTTAACTGCACATTTTATTCTGCTTAGCGAATAGCAATCTGCCTGACCTTACACGCCCTCTGCAGATGCAGGCCAGGCATGAACAGGACAAAAAAGATCACCTATTTATCTCTCCACTCTGTGAAAATATATTCACTAGAGCATCCCCATCACTTGACTACTTCATTATTGCTGGGGAGGATATATTAACTGCTTTTAGAGCTCTGCATCCCACCTAAGGAATCAATTTTCTAGATCTCAAAACCTCAGAATTTTAAAACCTGACAGAATCAAAGATTTCCAAAGCTGAAAAATTTAGTCGTAGAGTTACCATAAATTTAAAAGACTGATCTATTACAAATACTAAACTCTAAACTATTTTAATTGCATCCAAGTCTAATTGCTGAATTGTACAAGAAGTAAAGTCTTTTTTTTTTCCTCAATTATGTTTAGGCCTCTTTTTAAATGAGTACTTTAAAAAAATTGTTTTTCATCTTTCAAAACAAGATACTCGGGAATATTTTTTTTCTTTACTATGTGAAAAGCCATATTCATGTGACAAATTTATTTCTGAATTCTCTGCACTACTATAAGTCTCAGCTATCAACAAATGGATTCCATGAAAACTAAAAAAAAAAAGGGAAAAGAAAACAGTCCTTGTCAGGTAGAAATCTGTGAAGAGACAGCTCTCAAATTACATCAGAACAATCTTTCAAAATGCCCAGCAGCCACCAGCTTCCAGCATTCTCAAATGCAACATCTGGCCACCTTTTTCCAGGACTAATTGGGAGTCATGTGGGGTACTGAGATCTAGATATAAAGAAATTTTTGAAGTTTGGTCATATTTCTGCTTTAAAACTGTTCTGGCTTATGAAGTCAGTATTTGCATATTGTTGAGTACATGGAATGTCACTGTCTTTCCATTTCATCTTGCAGAGTCCCAGAGACAAATCCTATGTGAATTTTAAGACTGTGCTTTCTGTCAGTGTTTACGAGGCAGGAGGCTGTCACTGCAGTTTATACCACATCTAATCAACGCTCAGGGAAGAATTAAAATGGTTATAGTTGGCCATTAAAAAGACATGGGTGGCTAGATAACTTTGATCTCGGAGTCTGCTTAACCCTGGCAAGGAATGTCATTAAAAGCATCCTGCCTTGGAATTTCAAACTGTATTTTTAAAAAAATGACTGATATCTCCCTCCCTAATCAGAAAAGCAAGCACCAGCACTGTCAAGCACTGCAGATAAAAGAGCATGGTTTCCTAGGAAAGCTCTTGGGCAGCTGTGGAAGTGAAAGTTTGTGGGATAGCTTCATTTAAACTTTCAAGCCACTTGTATAATGCAAATACACAGCACCACTGTAGGCAAAAATAAATGCAGATTGACCCTTCTTCCTTATAAACGACAAAAATTAACCACTGTGTCTTTTCCTACAGGCAGGTGGGAGGGAACTGTGGAGTAAACACAGCCCATCATAGCCCTACTGACTTGATTTGTGCGATAGATTTTGGTTCAAAGCAGCAGGATCTGGCCTCATGACAGCACTCATCAGTCAAGCTGGGGAATTACGCAAGCAGTCAAGCCAAGGTGGGGCACAGGCAGACCAGAACAAGCCTTTTCTGTCAGAGTTTCACAGCACTCTTGTATGTTGTCAAGCCTATTCCTCTGATCTCTCCATGCCTGAGCAAAGGCTGCCTTTTGATCACATAGCACTGACCCAGTTTTCCAGGTGGGCTCAAGGAGATAGCACAAAGAGGAACTGGAGGAAGGGAAGGACTAGAGGAGAACAAGTGGCTAAAGACAGAAAGTAATTCCTTGTGGTATGCTTTATATTTGGCTCTTCTCATTCTTTCCACTACCTTCAGCTTCCACAACCAGAATTCAGTTAAATTCTTGTGGAGTGGCTATTAACTTTATAGTTTAAGATTTTCAAATGCCAAGTACAGGATATGGAAGCAATTGGTGCTTATAAAGAAATACACAGTCCAAAACCTATATTTCTGAAATAAACTGCTCTTCAAAGTTGTCTAATTTTTTTGTGGAGGAAAAGTTAAATTATATAGATGCATAAGACAAACCATTCTTTTTAATCCTCAGTCCCTAAATTTGCAATCATATTATCAAATTCTATATAGACTCAAGAGCCATCCTGTTCCATATGTAATCTATAAACCATTTGAGGTTTCAGCAATTTCCTTTGATCTCCTCGCACTGCAGTCAGCACAACAAAGTGCAGGATCAGACCTTCAGCTCCATAAAAGACCATGACAAAAGACGAGACCTTTGAATATCTTGCTTGTGGATGCATTAACAAGTCTGGTAAGGAAATAGATGAAGGATGCAATCATGAAAAATTTATCAGGGCAGCTAAAAGCAAGAGTGAGTTTCATCCAGTAGCTCTCAAATTGGACAACATGTGGACTCACCAGCACAGCAGCATCCATCTGGCCACTCAGCAACTGGCCAGATGTTGCCACCCAGCAGTTTTTCACATGCACCTCAGCACACATCCCATACCACCATGTCCCTGCTCTGGCAGTAACAGGCAACCCATCCCTGTGGAAATCAAGCTTGCAAGTCTACAAAGTACTAAGCAGTCATTAATATTTCCTTTGACTAATCCTGTGATATGATAAACAGCACTTGCTCATCTGAGTGCAATGTGGCAGCACAGATTTGCACCCGTGAGCAGATCAGGAGGCTGACATGTCAGAGTTACCCAGCAAACATGAGTAACTAAAGAGACACAGCTCATCACTGCATGGGTCATTGTTCAGAACCAAAATCAATCTTCTCTGCTTAGTCCATGGTATTTCCTTAGCTAAGTGACAATGACAAGTGAGTTAAACATCAAAGTAATGAAGTAGCCATTAATAATGCTAAATAAGGTCCAAGTTTAGCAAGGTGCTAGAAACAACTGCATTACTAATGGATATGCACTAAAGAAATATTAACAACTGCTATGAGCTTTTTCCAAAGAAGCTTTTTCTGTAGTAATGGTGTGACCATGTTGCCACAGCATTTTCTCACCTCAATTCTCAGTAGGTTCTGACACTTTCACTTATTCTAGGGAATTTAGTACACAGCTGTACCTTAGCCTCCAATGGAGAACTGTATCCATAAGCCAACACAAGCTTTTATATTCCTCTGATATTAGCTGGGACAGTGTCAAGACCTGGCTAAGATTTACGTTTTCACACATACAGGAGCAAAGGACAGGTTTTTTTCCTGGGACTAGGAGTGCCCGAGTTGGGAAAACCAGTAGCAACACAAAACAAGCTGACACAGCTCCAGGGAATCAGTCAAAGCAGCAAGCACACAGCATGCAGCAAGCAACATTTAAAAGCTTTTGAGAAAATAGCTGCAGTTTCAGCTACCACATCAACTGAATGGCCCCCCACACAGCCCTAAAACACATGGAATAAAATACTTTTCTTACAGCATGCCAGGAAAAGGACTCAAACAGTTATCTGAATGAGGGCGCATCTTCCTTAGCAATTTATGGTGCAGCGAAAGTGCCTTTCAGATGCAAAGCCTGCTTTTCAGATGGTGCCTGCTTTTGAAGAGCTTCGGACTTTGCTTTGCAGCATCCCTGGCTTGGCATTCACCAGAGGAACCAATGTGGAAGCTACATACCAGCAAACTGACCAGTCAGTCAAACACCGTGAATGCAAGATCCAAAATCTCATTTTGTAAAATCAGACTCTGAAATGAGATTACCAGCCTAGCCCTAGGTGACACAAATGATCACTAGGGATGACAGGACCTTGAACTGCACTGCTTCCCTCTACAGCATCTCTTGTCAGGCTAAACTGTTTGCTATTGCAGATACACCCTGGGGGATCCTACAGGAAAGTATTTCACAGCAATGATTCCATGTTGCAGAGATTACTCCCGATGGCTATCTCAGAGTTGTATCTGCCATGCATCCCTCCAGCACTGGCCCTGCTATTCTGTTCCCTTGCATCAACGTTTCTGTTAAGTTTTCCACTATTTCACTTCTAACTGTGTCTGTCAAGCTGGACAGTAAAGATCTGCATTGTAGACTGTAACAATGCAATGTAACTGTAGACATGGAGATCTAACTTATACACCAGAGCCTTATTCTTCCAAGTTACTCCAGCAATGTCTGCATTCTGGCTCTGCTGCTCAGAAAAATGAATCTTGAGGAATGGTGTCTGAATCTGAGAGTTTCTCAGGAAAGTCATGACTTGAAATTAGGGCAGATGGAGGGATAAAATGCATTTTGTGAGGTCTTGTTTTCACTTTTGTGCTCTCACTAGTCTACAAACAAACCAGATTTCCAAATATGAACTGATTCTTTTCTATGACTTAGAAGCCGAAATTTCATTTCCCCATAAACAATAGACTCTGCATTTCATATCGCAGTACCTCCATCTATATATTCCACTTTTTGTTGAATATATAGCATATTAGACTTCCAAAGAAACAGCTCTTAAGATTTAAGTTTGTATGATAATAGGTTTATTCTAAAATTAGATACTGAAGACAACAATCAAATCATATATCCTTATTTTCACAGAAGAGGATGAAGAAAGAGGAAATAGATCCTGCACCAAGAAAATGGGAAAAAAAAGCTGATTTGAGAAAGTTCTGGGGGTCCTGTTTTGCTGCTTACTTAGAGGGGGAGCTTGGAATAAATCAATCCTTCTCTTTCCTTGCTCACCCTCTTGATTCACATTACAGTCCACTCACCTTTGTTCATGTCTGAAAATTAATATATTTACCCATCACTATCATTCAACCAACGTCACTAAGTACTACTACTAACTCTGAATTCAGTCTAAAAAGTAAAAGGGCAAATATTTATGTCTCTGTTTCTTCAGCACCTGCGACTCTTACTTAAAGTCTAGACCACATTGCACTTGCTGGTGTAAACACTAAAAAACAGAGTGGGTTGTTGTCCCTAAGGGTTTGCAATCCAAATATCAGAGAAGAGTCAGCAGGTGGGAAAGTACATGAACAACACAGAAAGGTTTTAAGCCACAAAAAGCATGCCTGCATAAACAGGTTTTGAACAGCATGGAGTTTCTGCTAACAAGATTAGATTGTTCCTTCCCAAGATAGTAGGAGGTGGCTCTTTCCCACAGAAGATCTTCGTTCATCTTTGCTGAGGGTAACCACCTAACACTGTGATAATGGAAAGGTTGCATAAACACAAGCAGTAACAAACTACTATAGAAATATATTGCTTCAGGCCTAGAAGTAACCATCAAATTGTCAGGTTCTTGCCATCATATGAGTTTTCACTTCTCACCTCACACCCTGACATCCTGCTGTTCTCTCCAAGCCCTGTCACAAGGCTAAGCAAGTAGTTGGCTAGAGAGGTTTAGTTTCAGGACAGCTTGTTAAGTCACAGTGGAAATTACAGTAACTTGCATGACAGCACAAAGAAGCATCTTCAGGCTTGTTGATTCTTGCATTTTAAAAGGTATTGATCTCAGGTTGTGGAACAGGAAATCATGCTTCAAGTGCAATGTGAGCAGCATCAAGTGCAATTACCTGGGAGAAAATATGGAGGATTGTGTATTAAAGCTATTTTCTTGGAGCAGTTTGCCTTTTAACTCTTCTGCAGCATCAATTGCTACACTAAGAAATACAGTGACATTTGTTTCTGAGCCATCATTTGGAAAATTTGCCTTTTTCCTTTCAACTCTTCCTCCCAACTGCTTTGTCTGCTGAAAAGGTGAACTTACAAGGGAACCTGATCAAATCTGCTTTCCAGAGAATACATCTTGTCTGGTGAATATTTTCTTATTTCAATACCTTTAAGTAACCATTTCCACACAGGAAGGAAGAACTATATCAAGCTGAGTTGTGGCAAGCATACCCATATTTTATGCAGCTGACCTGCATGTGTAATGTCTGGCCATAATTAGGTGCTCTTAAGAAAATAGCCCAGTCAACACAATGCTGTACATAAGCATTTCTCCCTGCTTAAAATACAGCCCCCCAAAGCATATGCTTTGAGTGCAAGCAATCATCAAGCACCTGTGAGCAGGTCCTCAGAGAGAAACATATTGTTTCCTGCATTACATTGTTAGGGAAGTTAATTAAGAAAGTAAGCAAGTGAAGAAGTGAAGAACCAAACTCAATATCTAGCTATAGCTTGGAATAATGTTTCTTAAGACTGCTTTGACAGCATTCATCTTAACAAAACCTCTTCTGAGGGGGAAGTTTTTCTAGCTTCTTTCAGCTATGACAAAGTATGTATAAGAACATCACTGTTCATTTCTTTTATAGCTCTGATTCTTAAGATAATCCATCTATTTTCAAAGATTTAGCAGTGTGGAACAGTATTGGTAAGACCATTCATAGATCTCTGGAGTAAAGTGAAACGCAAGCTTGCAGAGAGCAGTAAATGATCAGATAATGCATGAAGTCACTCATGTCCCTTCCCATGAATATTTCTTACTAGTTAAATCCATTTAGTTACCTTTGCCTATCATCCTTATGCCAGCACCTCAGTTCTCCATCAAAAAATCTCTCTCCCAACCTAGATTTATAAGCAGCTATCCTGGATGTATGTATGGATGTACATACCTCCCTCCACCTGCAGACAGGCACAAAAGGCCTTAGCTAGAAACGCCTGAGAATAATAGCCTTCAACTTCCCATAATTCACTGAAACACAAGGCAAGGAACCTATATAAACCTCCTTTCTTAAGTGCTTTTCTATTTTTAGAGACAAAGGTATGTTTAAGAAGAATGTTATTCTGGAGTTAAGGCTGCAGCAAGTTTTGTAGGATTTTTCTGAATTTCAACAGCTCAGACAAATGAAACCTCACCAAAAATGCTGAAGAGAGCAAGCTATGGAGTGGTGGAAAGGACAAAGACCAGTAGATATTTAGTTAAGCTGTAAGATGTTAAGAGATAAACAGACCTGAAAAGCTCAGTCTTGGTTTTAGAGTACCAAGTGATTTTATAAATAGATATCAATGTATTTGGAAAGTCTCACGCTTTAGTCTAGGATCTGCCTTCCTAGTGGAAGTACTAGAAGGATGTTTTACCTAGCAGCAGGATAATCTACAGCTTTACCTTAGAGGCTGCTGAATCTGCCTATTCTCCTTAGAGGGAGCAGTGTATTACTGCCAGAAGGGTGATGATACAGGTTTCTCACAGCTTGCTTTAAGAAAGTGTTGTTACTTCTAGTGAGATAGCAGCTGTGATTGTTTAAGAAATGTGGTTTTATAGCTTAGAAAAAAAAAATCCTGATGTTAAGGGGATTGAAACGTTCATCACTGATTATTTCTACTGATACTTGTTCTCTTCCTACAGTTCCGTTTCACAGGAGGAGCCTGAGGGATCTTTCTCAGGAATATTGCTCCCCGTGGAGAGGTTAAGGACTGGTGCTGAAGCCCTAGCAAGTACATTTCTAGTCTGTGAGACAATGTTTTGCTCTTGCAAGTACCAATGTTACTCTTGCAAGTACCTGGTTACATCTAGCAGATCTTCATTCTATTTCCTTTATAATTTAGCTTCAATGATGTGAGGGGTTATGCTGAAAGAGAGGGGACTGACTAATACCCATTTTGTAAGTACATAGTCATTTCCCCTGTACTTCTGAGGCTTATCTTGTATGCTTAGGTTTGGCAGATGTCCATATAATTATATTCTCCAATTTCACAATTTCTTCATAGCCAAAATTTCATGTGGGAGGGAAACATAATGAGAGAAGTGACTGCAATCTCTGTCACACATATGCCACTTGGCAGTGCTGGATCACTTAAGAGGGAAGACCAACAAACACAAATCCACAGCCTAATGTGATTGAGGCAGATGGCTTTCTACAGAGAGAAGGAAATATACTTCTATCTTGCTTAACAATAATGGTCTAAGCATCCTCAACAAGCACCTGCTATGGGCAGGGATTCTCAGTAGCGGATTTGCTTGAAGGAATAGAAAGTACTATCTATACCTGCTTCCCACACATGGTACAAGGCTTAATAAATATTTTCAGCATGGTCAAAGATTCTGACAGAAAAGGGACAATTACAAATGTGAGGTACTATTATCAATCTAATATGCTAAAAATATTAATTTCTTTACTTCTGATAAAGTATCCTGTTCATGAGTTACTTCACATATGTCTAAGTGAATTCAGCACAAAATGATTTATTGCCATGATTGCAATAATGAGAATATACACGTGTTCTCAAAGAAACAAACTCTCAGTCAAGGAGCAATCTTTGGCAAGGTTTTTAAGTTTTGCTGTTACTTTAACAGTCTTTCCTTTTTCTGCCAAAGCAACTTGCCAAAATGAAATATGACATGCCCTGTATTTTTTCACGTAATTTATTTCTGCATGTATTAACCATTTGGGGTAAGATAATTTCAAATGTCCCGAGTTTTTAATGTAATTAAATTTACTGTGAATATCAAACATACAAGAGCTTGTCTTTTAAGTTTGGCATGCTCAGTTTACTATACAAAATACAGGATATATTTCCTTTGTCTTTTTCTTAGTTTATATATTTAAACCTTGAACAAAACCCATTTAACTGGAAATGATCATGTAAAATCTGAGCCTCAACGGGCACATTGTCATCTCTGCAAACATAATACAGATACAGAACTAGGCTTCAGAGAGCCTTATACAAGTGTTTGATGAGATAAAGCTCTCCTCCATCCAACTTATTTGTTGTAATTTGAATGATCTTGAATATATTTGATGCTGTAGATGCATATGCCTCATTCCACACCTAAAGGAAGTCAGGCCTGGTGCAGGAGTGTCAGGTTAGTACACGGCTGATAAAAGCATGCACTTGAATTCAACAGACTAGTAATGAGATTATACTGCTATTCTTTAGTTATAGAAATTTTCAGCTTGTCAGTTGTAGAATTTATTCAGAAAGATTGTTTTTCTTTACATGTATAACTGAGAGGATTTGTATTTTTCACTATTTTCTGCCTATAGATATGGAAAGTTATGAAAATAGGGAGCCACAAAACTATGAAAAGGCTGAGCTGCTAAGTACAGAGAGTAAAATCTAGTTTCCTTGCCTATTTTGCATTATGCTATTTGGAATAAATTTTGACTCTGAAAGCATCAGAAAAACACTGAAGTGCAGAATCTGTGCAGATCTTGGAGGAAAAACTTGAAGACCTATCTGTTGTAAAGAGTAGGCAGTGCACAACTCTTCTGAGGAGCTGTCTTCTCTGATAGCCTCATCTAACATGAATGATAAACTCACCATTTTACAGCATTAATTGGCTGATATATTTACAAGTGCTGTGTGAGAGTAAATGTCACTTGTCACAGCTGCTATTTTTTCTGAACAGTTTTCTTCAATATTAGTGTCAATTTCATTGACCATTTACCTTGAAAAACACATTGGAAATATTTGTCTTGGTCTGAGTCTCAGCTGGTAAAAATGGCAGCAGTTCCACTGATGTTAATAGAGATGTGATGAGCAAAACTAGCTAGGGACCAAGTTCCTTAATGCTGCATCACACTGCACTCCTGCAGTTTGCTAAATCATGTTTAATGCCCTGACACAGCCTATTGCAATAACTATGAATATTGGCCAGTTTCAGAATACTGCAAATGTATTACGTATGTCATCAAATGTCTTTTATAAAATACAAAGCAAATTGTACAGACAACCTCCATTATTTCCTTTTGGCTGGAAGGCAAATCTCTCACTTTCTTTTAACAGAATATAACTTCCATTGATTTATAGCTTTGCAGATCATTCCTTGTGTGATTGTAGAATTCACTGTTCAACAGGGACTAGAGAAGCTGTGTGTTTTGGCAAATGCTATTCATCTTCTATGCTTCAGTACCCCCTGTTATGTTATTCTGATATCTATGTGCTATAGTAGCAATGGTCATTGTAGCTGAACAGGAGGCTGAGATTAGCAGTCCTTCCCCACACATGGCAACACACTGGTTTTCAAAGCCTCTGGGCATCTGTAAATCAACAAAACACTCAGCCCTCCTGCCTTAAATGTGAGGTAACATCATTGCTACATGTCTTGGGGTATGAAGGAGAACTTTCAGTTTAGCTTCCCTGGCAGTTCCCCAGCCAGATAAACCGCTTGCAAGGAGAAAAAGCTGCTGCTATGCCCTTTGTGAATAAACTAGGGATATAAAATCCAGTAGCAGCAGTGGTGGGCACCCAAACTGCTTGTCAAGGTTATTTTGGGCAGCCTGAAGTACAACAAATTGCATTCAGCCTTTCACATATTGCAGATGGGGAATACCAAGAAACAGTTGGTCGCCGCAAGGTGGTGATAGAAAGGGAAATGCCATCAGTGAAAGAATACATGAGCTTTAGGGAACAGCATTCTCCTTGGATGCCCAGTGAAATGAAGTTTGATAAGTTTGGTATACATATTCAGGGGGATGCTCAAAGACTCTACAGACTGTGATGTATAGCTCTAAAAATTCTTTTTGCTGTAAGTTTATATCTGAAAAAATGCTGAAAGCAACCCCTGGGATGGGCAGTCATTACTTACAACACAATGCAAAAAGAAATCAAAGTGCAAATCAGGGTACTGGGGAGTTGGGGGAGAAGCACTGCACAGAGAAAAATAGCAAAATGTATTTAGATAGGCTTCTGTGTCTTGGCTGGTTGTTCAGTAAGTACTTTGGATGTTACAGATGCTTTGACTGATAAAATGATTCTTCCAAAAAATTTGTTCTGAATGGTTGGCTTTCTACCATTACCAAAAATAATATTGGACAAGTTTAAATTCACAGTATCTGAACTGAGCTGGAATATATGGAGGGCATGTTCTGAGATCTGCTGTAAGAATGCTAGGAATAAACCAGTATATTTTCATGCTGGCATAACTTTGCCACAAATAGCTGGTCATTGCTAATCCCTTGAACACTTTGTTAGTGCATGGTTGGCTGAAATTAATGATTAATCTGTAAATATGCATCATCCTGAGTATTGTGTTCAGCAGTTAAACCACTGTGATTTCAGAAAAGAAACTGGTTTCTTTGTTAATTGTGTGGCAGAAAAATACTCTTATTTCACACTGGGGAAGAATTGGATATTAATAGCTTCCTAGAATTAGAGTTATTTTACATAAAGTGGTGGTAATAATGCTAAAGGGCTATATTTTAAAACTGAAGTCACGGTGCTTTGCATTATAGTATGATCATGATTTAGAGTGTGAACAGTTAACTCGTAGGTTAATGCATTTACTTGTGACAACTTCAGCTAAGGACTTTGAACTTCAGAACTGGAGAAAAGTGGCTCTAAAATGCAAAGTCATCCATACACAAACAAAATAAAATTGTCTCTTTGGTGCAGCAGATTTATTTTTGTTTTTTGTTTTCAGTGGGAGAGCATCACTCTTTTTATTTTTTTACTGTATAGTTTCAATTTAGATATTTTGTAATAGGAGAGCTTGTGAGTCTGAACTGGCTTGCCTGGACATCATGTGGTACTTCTGTATGAAAAGGAAAAAAGTCAGTAAATATGTCCAAAACACTTGTTTTTGGAGAGGTATTGCTTCTATTTTGCACAGGAACATATTAAAAGAATGTGGATAAAACACCTTCTTGAAGAAGGTTTCCATCTTGCAAAGCCATCACGTGATATGAGAATAAAGTTCTTTTCTACATGCTGAATTACTAGGGACCTTGTGAACAAATGGAGGGTTGTCCAGAAGGGATCAGCAAAAAGATGATAAAAAACTTGGAAAATGGGAAGTGCAAGGATGATAAAGAGGACTGACCATCTAGCACTTAGAGGAGACATAACTGACTGTACATACATAAAGGGATATTACAGAGAGAACAGGGACCAATTATTCTCTTGAGTCATCAAAGGCAGAAGAAGACTAATGGATGTCAGATATTGCAGAGAAAAATGTCAGTTTAACATTAGAAAATACTTGGGGTAGAAGAACAATCAGGACTATGTATGGTGCTCTCAAGGTGAGTTGGATAGAGTTTCCATCACTGAATGTATTCAAATGCCAGGCCAGATATCAGTCTGAGGTAACAGATGTTATTGTGCCCTACAGTCTAGTAGAACTAAAAGGCTTTGCTCCTGCAAAGTTTAATGTAAGAAGGTAATCCTTGATTAAGAGCTGCCTGTACTGTGCAATGGACTTTAATAAAACTTTAAGTGCTGGTGAGATGTGCTAGTTCCTTGCCCAAAGATGCACATTTACAAGTAGTAATTATTTATATAAATTGCAAGACATGGGAATCTCATGGGTTTTAATGTATCAAAATCAAGAAACTTTTTTGTTTGCTTAAAAAAATGCCAATCCAATAAAGTATCTTCTATGTACACTTTATTAATTGGTTTAAATTTTTAAACCAAACAGGAATCTTATTTTCTGCAATGTTCAAATGGAATATCTACTTACTGGTTGTCTGAATTTAGTTCTCTACTGTGATTTTTTAAATTTAAATATAGAGATGTTTTAAGATAGGTATATGGTTTTTAAGCTAACCTCCAAAAATATGTCTCACACAAGACTGTTTCAAAAACAATAATTTGGGGGAGAACTTCAAAAAGTGGGCTAATTAGGCTATTTGTATGTTCTTTCATTACACAATCTGTGTGATTGGTTTGTTCTCTGCATCAGTATTTCAGAAGACTTTTGGTCAAGGACAGACATTCTGCTTTTACTAGTAATTGCTCAGGCTGAACAGAAACTCCAAAAAATGCTAATGAGTTTAATGAATCAAAACTTTCATTGCCTGCCTGCTTCTAGTTCTGTCAAGCTCTGGGGAAATTAAGGTGCTGACAATGTTTGATGAACAGGATGAAATCACAATCCTCTCAAGAAACTAGAGTTTCAGCTGCAAATGCATTGAATGACATCGTTTCTTTGCTTAAGGGAAAGAGTAGTAGATACTCACCGTAATGAAAAGATGCCATACAAATTGCCAAAGATTACTGTGCATTATATAGTTCTATGAAATATATAGTTATCAGTCCCAACTCTGACACTAGTACAGCAGAGGTGGAAATTTTCCATTCTCCTAATTGGCATTGTTTTATCTCCCCTTTGAACTGTTACGGTTTTTCATATGAAATATGAAATCTGTGGTTGTATTTGAGCATCCTTAAGCTTGGGGATAGTAACACCTTTGTTCTGAAATGAGATTATTTCTTTCTGGAGTAGACAGTGAAAAAGGACCTGCTATGACATGCAAGAGCCACATTCAAAAATGGCATTCCAGAAACAGTTTTCACTCTGCAATAACTTTGCCTGGCCTTATTAACAGTTTTGAGAAAGCATAATAAACACCAAGATGTCAGAAATAGTGCTGAGATAGAGTTAAATCTGCCCCAGTGAAAAAAAGGTGACAATATCTAACCTTATTTTTTAAGGCAATGAGGATTGCTAAGTATAGGTCACCAGTAAGCAAAGAATATTTTCAAGGGTGTTCCTGAGGAAAACCAGAGAATCAGCTTTTCTTAAAAGCTTTGTATCAGTACTCCAAGGACTTCTTACCCGTAAGTAAATCTCCAAAGCAAATAGCTATTTGCTGATTCCATAAACTGCTTCTTAAGTGACAGGAAGGACTACACACTTGCCTGTAGGCTAATCATTTCTCTCTGACTTTTTGTCCATTACCTATAGGATATGGAGTCTGGAACCTGCTGACTTTCACCACCTGTCAGTTCAGGTCTTGAATGGGACAATGAATCAG
Organism: Turnix velox; assembly: GCA_013400935.1. NCBI lineage: Eukaryota > Metazoa > Chordata > Aves > Charadriiformes > Turnicidae > Turnix > Turnix velox. The sequence continues at coordinate 264,580 of VZTY01002575.1, read as the reverse complement.
AGCAACATCTGAAGCTCTGTTGGAATATGTCCAAAAATACAGACATGGCTAAAGCTTTTTCTTGGGTTATCAAAACTTCCTGACAGTAGCTTTTGAAAATGTCATTCACTAAAATGTCTGAAATGTGAACACTTTGGAATCCCAGCTCCTTGGCCTGATCTTTAAATTGAGCAGTGGATTATTCAACCTGAAGTTTTGACCAGATATTTTAGAGGAAGCTTAATTGTAAAAATAGCACCTGTGACATGAAGAAGATGTGCTTAAAACAAAGAGCTATTCCCCTCATCACACATTCTCACAGAGGAAATCAGGTATCAGCAACATTGCTAGATGTCCTTTCAGGCACTGCGTTTGTCCTAAATGGAGTGGAGCAGGAAATGCTTGACCAATACTTGATACAAACCTAACCTGGCTAATTAATTACAGAAACATTTTTCCTGTAAAAAAACCTCCTCATAACCTAGTTCTTTTTCTGGCAGTTATCAATGAGCACATACATATACATGTATGCAGTATTGATGAGATATGCTAATCTCAGTAGAGATAAGAAAGAATTTGCAAGCTGGATTAATTTATAAGTCTATAAGCAGTACACATTTGTCATTGATACATATCTAATAAACTGTGTATGTAAGACATCTTGATAACTCACTTCCAATAAAGTTTTTGCAGTGCTGGCATAATGCTTTAACTCATTCCCATTGTACCTTTATAATTTACAGCTGAGTGGATTTAACCCAGGAAGCTCTCAGTATCCAGGCTAAGTAATAAATAGAAGCTGACCTTTTTTTGTTGTAAATACAATTGTGCAGACTTAGTAGCTATTTTCTCCATAGACAGCAAATTCACAAATCATTGTGTACCAAGTGCATCCAATTCTGATTATGCATTGTATCCTGCTGTACAATGTAAACAAAGTGCTTCTTAGCAAGCATCCTCCTCACAGGATACAAAACACAAGTGTGGTTAAAGATCTCATTAAAGTTTGAGCTTATCATGTCAGGAACATACTATTAAGCGTCAGCTATTTAGACCACAGGGTCTAGAGGAGACATCTCCTACCATACTAGAAGAAATTCACTGCACTCTACAGCAGTCTGTAACATGTGTCACACAGTGAGATGAATTATCCGCTGAGAGTATAGAGGCCTCTTTTGTTAAATCTTGTCATGGGATCCAATTGCTGACAGTTGATTATGTCTGATCAAGTGTATACTTCTCCTGCAGACATTTTCTGAAGGAGTATGGTTCATGGCTGACTTACAGATTTACTTAACTTTGTCACAAAGATTATTTTATAATGATGAATTCTTTACCAGATAAGTTAGGTCACATTTGGAAGATGTAAGGAAATCTGGGGGTTTTTTTCACCTTAAAAAGTTTCCTATTTTGTTTATGCCATCTATATTCTCACTGAAGGCTTGCCTTCCTCAGAAATGCCAAAATTGATGCATCCATTTTCCCAAGTACATGGTTAGGAATAAAGATTGTTCCAACTGTAAAAGCCTTAATCACTCCTGATTTAATAAAAAAAATAGTCTTTTTAACTTGGAATTTATCTAGCCAGGCTCCTTTAAACTTTACAGTTAGGCTGCAATGCCTATGAGACATGTGAATAGGACAACTTCCAAACTTTGCTGGAAGACAATGGGAAGATTCATCCTGATAGTATGTAACTTTGATCAGGTTCCTGGTCTTAAGATTTGACAATTATGATTTTTTTCTTGCAAAGAGTCCTCAGAAGAATTCTTTGAGGGCCAACAATTACTTTGAAATGCTATGTATAGTCTTTATTAGACAATATCTTTGGTAAAAAAAATATTTTCATGCCACACAGCAATGTTCTTAGTCTTACCAACTAGGAGAAGGATAAGCATTTCACTTTCTCATACTACTTAGCATGTAGGAGGAAGAAAAGAGGGTGAGTGAATGATTTTATACTCATTCAACTAGGGTTTTAGTGTATTACATCCACATCTGATCAAGGTGAATTATCAGGATTTTGTTTTAGTTCTAAAACAATACCCACAAGTCTGTGAACACTGAACAAAATTCACCTCCAAAGCCCTAAAGAGGATGCAAGAGAAGGTGAATTTACATTTTAACTTTTTATTCTAGATCCAGCACAAAGTACCTGAAGGAGTGAGCACTATTCATAAAATCATACGAAGTTCTGGATCTAGAATCCTTGTATATTTCCTGTTGAGGGAGTACATACATCATAAAATGTCACCATCACTTACCATATTTTTTATGCAGATCATCCATTTGAAATATGGCAAAAGATTATTTCTGCCTCTCTGAATGTTCAGCACTTAAGCCATGTTGAATGATAATGGTTTGTGCAAAACCTTGCACAGCTACTCTTCTTACAGCACTGATTTGTGGATAAAGAGCTGATATGAGCTGACAATCAGCACTTCCAGAGCACTTAAATTAATACAGGAAGAAAAAAATAAGTTGAGATGAGTTTGCAGCACAATTATACATCAAAGTTCTACCAATGCATTATGCATCTCTCTTCTCTTTTGAATCTTTCTTGCATGCCTTCTCCCATACTCCTGAACAGAAATAGCTCCTTCCGTCAAACCATTGGCATAAATAGCAGAGGACCAATTTGGTGAAACCGATATATTAATTTCTGTATAAAGCACATTTTCCTTTATGGAAAAAGAAAAGGTCACTACAAGTTGATTGCTTCAAGTCCTAGATTCTCTACTGAGTTCCATTAATTTGTAAATCATATTCAAAATAAGCATGAATCCATGTTAGCAGTAACACTTGATGGGTAGCATGTGATTCTAATTTCTTAGCAGCCAATTAATTTTTTTAAACAACTGATTTGATATTAAATTTGTGCAGAGATCCCAAAGCTTTTCCAACAACTAATTTTGAGCCAGACTTAATTATCAAATGTTAGTCTGGCTATAGTGATTTGGATCTTTAATAAAAAAAAATAAAGGAAATTATTTTCTTAATCAGATGCTGGTTCCACAAAGAAGTCTTTTAAATGAGAGCCTATAAATCCTAGACAGGTATATAGAGCATGCAGTGACACAGTGAGCACTTTGAACTCAGCTTCCAGAGTGCTGTTACTGCTATTACTTGAAAGAGACATCAGTCGATCTATTACTGTATCCTGTCCATGACTTCATTCCCAGGGCAGGAACAATTAGGTGCATATGCAGAGATATTTATCTGTCTGAGTCTAAGGAAGTTTCAGATGGAGACTTCCTCTGGGTAGTCTGTCCCTGAACTGCAGCAATCCTCTAATCAAGCTGATTTTTATACATTTTAAGCTGAACATCAACAGCTGCATCAGCTGATAATAAAAATTCCTGTAACCTGCTATTGTCTAATTCATAAGCAACAAAAACTGGGACATGTTACTGCGTCTTAAGTCTGGTGCAGAATATGTTTATAGAAATTTAAGAAGTTATATGATTGTTATCTATGGTGTAAGAACAACTTTTAGGAAAGACATCCAAAACTAAACCCCTGAATTTGAATTCCTCAGATGTGCTGTGGATTTCCCGTGTAACCTTGGGTGAAGCTCTTCACCTTTGAAGTGGCTGATTTCCTATCAAGAAGACACAAAGCCTTTACTGTAGGAGCTTTTATGTTTGATGAGGAGAGATTACAAAATATCCAGGCAAATAACAGTACATCCTTTAAATCTTAGCACATTGTTTCCAGTAGCTCACCATTGTCAAGGACTTAGCAGCTGTCCTTGAATCTTTTTTCCCTGTTCCCTTCCCACACATTTTTTTCTCCGCCACATATATGTATTTACATTGTAAAGCAACAAGGGTATTGAAAGTAACAGTCAGTTCAAGATGAAATATCTAGCCGCCAGATCAGCAATTACCTTGTTTTCAGTTCTACATGAGTTTGAAATGTTATTTAAGGTTCAGTGTCTTTCAGATTAAATTGACATTTTAGAGAAAGGAGAAATATTCATTCTCTCCTAACCTTTGGAAATAACATTGGGTTCAGACACTACTATCTGCTTCCCTGCTACTTGTTTCTTATCATTTTCTACAGTGCCCAGGCTATTATTTTCTTTAACCTCTGAAATGTGTTGATGAGCTGGTCTAAGTGCCAAACATCAGAAGCACTTTGGTAAAAGAGCAGTAGTGACCCACAATACATTTGATCTTGTTTCTTGGCATTTCCATCGTTATTATTTGACTGCATGGAAACTGGGGGGGGAAGGAAATAAAAGAAAAAGAAAAAAGAACTCTCAACCCCTGTGAACATGAAGCCTTCCAAACAGAAATAGCCTGTTTGGTGGTGACAGAGACTGTGCAAAGGACATTCATCCCAGGATCCTGCATAAATGCCAAGCAGTTAATTGCATGGTCACTGCCTGACTTTCCTGCACTTTGGGTTTTTTTCCCCTTGAGTTGTGAAGGTGAAGTTTTACCCATCTTTCAACTCTTTTAATACTCTGATTTTGATTCATTCAATTTCTTATTAGAAAAGCCCTCTTTCTTACCATTTCATACAGGCTATTCACTCTGCAGATTTTGAGCTGCTCCACAAGTCTTATTCTTTTGTGAAGAGCAGCTTGATCCTCAGCTCAGGAAAGATGAATGTTCAAGGGAAAATATTTCACTCTGCAATGAGGATGTGCAGCCCACTCTGTGCCAAAGAGTGGGAAAAGCATCCCCTAAATACCTTTGTTTCCAAACTATCTTTACATCTGAATCACTGAAAATATAAATTAAATTTACTCCGCAGTGAATGTTTTCCTCATGAGTGAATGATAACGTTATCCACTGTATCTGAAAATGCCTACAAACACAATGACCAGTTGAGTCAAGAAATAAGTTCCTCATGTAATTTCAGCCTTCTTTTACATGAGAACAACAACAAGTTACTAAAGGACATCTGCTCTTACAATGTTTAAGACTAAATGACAAATTTTCATTAACTATTTTTATCAACCATTAGAGCCACCACTCTCCTAGGGAACAAGACAGTGCAAAAGTACAAGTATGAAGCTCACTAGAGAAGTGAGTAAAGCTTTCAGATAATTCAAAGGCTTTTTATTGTCATGTCTCTACTAATTCAGGAAGGGGTATCCTGAATGTATCCAAGCTCAGTTCAAGTATTGAGAGGGGTTAAATTATCTTTGAAGTCCATTAGGACTCTACAATCATCTTATTACCTAATTGCGTTCAAAGCAATATTGGTGATTGTCTTAATTTTAAAGCTGTAGATATAGATAAGTACCTTAGATCAGGGAGTCCAGAAGCAGTAAGAGCTGTGATGGGTCAGATGCCCTGTGTTCTGACAGGGTACAATGTTGGCCAAATGCTTGAACTCATGACAACTTTTCCTTCAAGCTGCTACTGCAGGTTGAGAACTTGGTTTTTTCTGGCAACTTCATCAGGAAGGATCTAATTTCTTTAACTTTTGATTAGGCACTAATGTGCCATTCAGTGTTTAATGCTGTTCTTTATCTTGATAGAACTGCTGCTACCTCATAGAACCACAGAAACGTTAGATGATGAAGAGAGCATGCCTGAGAAACAGAAAAAGCTACTACATTCCTGTGGAATGAGGCAGTAGGCAAAAATGTCCTCTCCACAGGGACAGCCTAAACAACTTTCATTACTTGTCTTTCCATAACCTTGTCACCTGGAAACATTTTGCAAATGCTGATATTCCACAAGTAACACATCCTCTTTAGCTGAGCTCATTGAAATCAGAAAGTAAGACCAAGTCACCAAGCGTCTGAGGATGAAAGACTCAGATTTTTCTTCTTGATGTATAATGTTATCTCATTGCTGTGCAGCAAGTGACAACTTGATATAGAAATATTTGTTGTATGGGGGGTTTGTTTTTTGTCCTGGTTAGTTTGCTTAATTTCTCACTTACATTGGAATAATTCATACAAATATGAAGAATCCCCCAGATAGATAGCTATGTGTATTAGAGTAATTGCCTTGTAGTTGTAGATGACTTATGAAAGTGTTGAACCTGAAACAATGGTCCCCATAAGCAGTGACAAGTATAGGAGTTGGGTCAGTATAGGAAGGGAGGGGTTTTCACTGTTTGCTGTGACTCACTGAAAATATTTGACAACTCGGAGCCAAGCCAGGTTTGTTCTTAGTGGTTTACAAGTTTACAGTCATGAAATAAATAATACTTTCCATCTGTAGCTTTTTGCCATATAAATTCATTGGAGTAACAAAGCTTTGTAACAGTAAAAACAGCAGCAACAAACCCAGCAACATAACTGGAGTTCAGTATATTCTATGTCTCTCTTCGTTTTTAGTATCTTGACCTTCCCTAGGTAACTCTAGCAAGCTAAATATTTACTTTCTCAGACTTTCCTAATGAGCCATTTATATTCTTTAGGCCATTTTCTATGGAAATTATTGAATTCATTAATCAATGTTTGAATATTGTCTTCAACATGCTTGCATTACTAATAGAGACATTAGATACATGTAGTTAGTGTGGTATTATTTTTTAAAAGTATTGATCTATAAACAAGGAATAGCTTAACTCACTGAGAAGTTCTCCCTAAGAAAAGGCCAAAAAGTTTCAGAGAAGAATATATTCAAATTAAAGCACTCCACCAAAAAGAATGGCAGGCTATAAGCACAGAGAAAAATTTGAAGGGAAAAAAGGATCTTACATCATCTAAAGTATATTACTTTTACCCAATTATTTTTATCTTCATTCTAGCTTGCATAGATACATCTGAAATGGCACATGACCTGAATCACAGAAAATTTCAAGGGTCGCAGCCCATAACAATCTGTTAATTTCTGTCTTCAAAATGGCCCATGATGTGAAGTACATTAAGGAATCATTTTTGTTATAGACTAATCTGGGGGAGTACTTGCTAGTTAATTCTGGACATGAAAATCGGATCATGAAGACCCCACTCCAATTTCTGCTGTGTAACATGTAGGCAAATCATGTGGTCTCACAGCAGTCACAGATATTCCTGGTGTTGCCTGCACCAGGATCCCAGAACTTGTCAATATGCTTTACACCTTTTTTTTTTTCAAATTTAGCCCTTCCTCTAAGGGAGAAGGTTCTCCACACACTAAATACATTTATCTTAGTTCAAGTTCTTGTTCATATCCTATGGTGTTTCTGGGGCCGAGAGCAGAGGCTTCCCACTCCAATCTCCACATTACCACAACCCTCTGCAAGACCCTCACTTCTCTCCCTAAAAATGTGCAATTGTAGCATGTTGCACCTCCACTCCTGATCATGCCCCGTCCATGCCATCACTACCACAATGTGATTTATATCCCATTTCGCTTTTAAAATAAGGCCCTTGAACATCAGCAGAGTGAGTTCCTCTCTATTTCTTCAGATGTTGCAGCATCCTTGAGACTGTCAAAGCTTTATCATAAAACTTAATGGGATCTGAGATGTCCATTAGAGCAGAAGACCCCTCCACACTTGCACAGCAGCAACTAGGCAACACTGACTCCTCATGAGAATGAGAAAGCAACCTTGAGTGGTTATGATGAACAATGGGGGAGGAAGCAGTGTGAGATATGGTGTTGGTGGTAGGAGGCCAAGGAACTGTTAAAATTATTAGTCTTAAAAAATACCATACCAAAAATACAGGTATCCCAGGGGATTGTAGATACCTCATCACTTGAACTGTTCCAAGTCAGGTTAGATGGGGCTTTGAGCAACCTGATCTAGTGAAAAATGTCCCGGAAAACGGCAGAGGGGTAGAACTAGATGAACTTCAAAGGCCCCTTCCAACACAAACCGATCTATATTTCTGTAGTTCAGTGTCTGGGACAGTTATTCAGCTTAGTTTCATCAAAACAGTTCCATTAAGCAATTTTTTAAAATAATATTTTGTTACATCATTACAAATAATTTAAGACTAAGTCACATTATTCATTGCCTCATTTTACTTCCATGAGAACTCAGACACCCCTGTGGTGCTGTGCAAGAAATTCTCACTCACATGGAAGTTGGACTGGATATCCCAGAAAATTAAGAAGCCAAAGATTTTTGACCCAAATGCCCCATGAATTGTTCCTCTGTACTGCACTGTAACAGACTTTCATTTGGTTTTATTTGAGAGGTGTATTCCATTGAGAACTGCAAGTAACCTACTTGATTTGGAGATTCTGAACTACTTTTGAGAGCTGCAAGAACAGCCGTAAGTTTTCTTGGCTTTTGTCCCACTGTAATGGGTGAATTTTTTCAAAAACATTTCTTTATATCATTTGTTTTTTTATTCAGTTTCTCTTATTTGAAATGTTACTTAAAATTAGTCTTCACCATACCAAAAGGTGGAGGTTTTTTCATATATCTTTGTTTGAAATATAACCAATTCAGAGGGGGAATTTCTTCAAGAAAGTGTGGGCTCATCCCAGATCACAAAGGATCTGTAACCTGGGACATAAGGCCTGGAAGAGGCTTTATTGTGATGCATACAACTACCATTTCTAGTGCAAAGAGAAGCCATGGAGAGAAAGAAGTAGACAACTGATGTTGAACAGGATAGCTGGTGACAAATTGCACCATTCTATTTCCTCAAGGGACCTTATTTGACTTAAATGGAGCATCCTTTGCTTTTAAACTAAAGTACATGTCAATAGAAGTTTCAAAAACAAACTTCCTAAACATTCTCAGTATCTTCATTAATGCATTAATTGGGCTCTGAATACAATCCCAAGAGGAAAAATAGTGATTATTTTAATAAACTGCTGATCTACTCCAGCTCTAAAGTGAACCGACATTTATACAGAAATGAATGTTATAAGATATTCTCAGTCTCATATTGTTCCCATACTCATAATAACATCCTATTTCAGAGTGCATTAGGATGTGTCTAGCATTGCTTATGTGCTAATAATTTCTTAGTAATAATTCAGACCATGTCCTTCATTATTCAGAGGTGTTCTGACAACAACAAGCTACTCACTTTCTAAAGCAAACCAAATCAGGTTTGCTATCAACATTTTAAGGAACACATCCATCTACTGCCACTGATGTGGGAGGAAACCAGCCAAGTGAATTAAGATATCCCTGCCTTTGGAATTCTCTGGGAGGGTGGTGAGATCCAGTAATTACTGTGGCAATATTAGATTGTGCAAGAGATAGGAAAACAAGTGAAATGTTAGAGGTGGTGTTTATTTTTCAATCCTGTCATAAATGTAATTGACTTTAATTATCATAATAAATGTTCTAGCTGCTTCAGATAATTACATGCAGTGCCTTCCATATAGTCTAAATTTATGAGCGTGTTTGGGTCAGCACAGCAACCCTGCTCACAGCTACACTTGAAAAGTGAATTCTGCTGAGAGTGCTCTCTTAGAGGTATTGCTGCCTGAAAAAATTCTCTCTTTTTAAGTGAAACGTACCTTTAACTTGTTGCTATTGCACTGCAGGAAACAGATGTTTGCTATCTCTATATATATCCTGCATAGGACTATGGGCTCTTCAGATCTATCCTTAACCAGGCTCAGATTACTCAATAGATGAGAACTTAATGTATGAAAACTTTTTTGAGCCTGTGGTGCTCAAAAAGCCACTGTTTTTCCTTAGCCTGCTATATGTGCAGGTAGCTACATGGAAAGGATCTAAACAGGACAGGCATGATCGGGTCATGCCATTACTGAGACCTGCAAGCCAGGATTTCATAATTTCTTTTTTTAACATCTGTTTTTCTGTTTGGCTGGTATAAAAGTAGAGTTTTCACTGTTCTTTCAGAGTCTCTTCACACAGATGAAATTATTAAAACTACACCAAAAGAACTCTGCATCCTCAGCTCCACTTCAGTTTTTCCTACTACATCCATCCTTTCTTGTGCAGTACCGAGACATCTATGACCCTATGATACTGTGATCTCTGTTAAGCCCACCTGGGAAGGTGCCACCTGGAGCCAGCCCCATGTCATGGAGGTGGCACAGTTGCTGAGCTGTGTTTTGCCAGCACCTCAGGAATCCCTGCTCAGCTCAGTATCAGAGGACTTACAAGCCCTTCCTGGCCCTGATTGCATCCAGAGCTGGCTTGGTAATAGCCCGCTTCAATGCAATCACAGTTGATTCTTAAGCTCTTTTACAGGCTGAGCCCACCATGTCCTGCTGTTGCCTTGATTACAGAGAATTAAGTCCTGCTCTGACCAGCTTGGCAACTTTCTCTCCCCACCCACTCTACCTCCTGCCAGACACAGATCTCTCCCTTTAACAGACGAAACTGAAAATCAAATGCACACCCGAATTCCCAGGGAATATGTGTGTGTTTTCTGTAGATTCACAAAGTCATCATTTCTCAATCTTAAAATACTTGAAGACAAGAATCATAGAATCATAGAATACTTTGGGCTGGAAGGGACCTTAAAGAACACCTAGTTCCAATCCCCCTGCCATTGGCTGGGACACCTCCCACTAGATCAGGTTGCTCAGTGCATTGTCCAGCCTGGCCTTAAAAAACTCCAGAGAGAGGGCATCCACAACCTCTCTGGACAACCTGTTCCAGTGTTTCACTACACTGAGAATGTGCTCAAGTATTACAAACTTCCTTCTATGATACTTTTTCTTTTGTTTTCCACTTTGTTATATGGTTTTCTTGTACTAATCTCTCCTCTGCAATTGTACTTTTTTTAACATTATATTATAGTCAGAGTCATAGTCATAGTCATCTAGGTTGGAAGGGACCTTTCAGATCATCTAGTCCAACCATCAGCCCAACTCTGACAAGCCTCATACCTGGACGGGGACTCGAACCCCTGACCCTCAGATTAGGAGCGCAATGCTCTCCCATTATCTTGCTTTTGGATTCAGCTTTGAGATAAAACAGTTACTTTGGTACAGAGCTCAGAGTTTTTGTTTGGGATTGTTACAGCTGGAACAACTTCAGAAGCAGTCTGGCACTAACTTCTGTAATTGTTTCGTTTTGCATTTCGCTTCATCCAGTCAAATAATTTTTCTTCCACTGTACAAGCAACCTAGCAGTTAGAGGATGGCTTCTCTGGTGTTCCCCACATTTCCCAAGCACAGTTTGGTTTCCTTTTGAATTCCCTTTCTCTCTCATGCTCACGTGCAGCTGTCAGCAAATAATATTCTCCAAGTGATCAGCTTTAATCCACCCAGATAAATCATTCCTTAAGTGGGCATGTTCTTTTTTCTTTCTTACTTTTGCTAGAGGTGTGCATTTTAATAGCTTAATTTTAATCTGGTATGGCAAAAAGCCCTGTTACCTGCAAAGCTTCTAGTATCATAAATATACAACCATAGAATCACCTCAGAGGGAAGGATCCTTTCAGAACATTGAGCCCAACCATCAACCTAATTCACAACAAAAAGTACCACTATATCGTATCTCTAAGCACTTGTCTATCTGTGNAAAAAGTACCACTATATCGTATCTATCTGTCTTAAATATCTCAAAGGATGGTGCCTCAACCACAAGTCTTACAATCCTAAATAACCTTTTCAGTGTAAAAGTTTTTTTCTAATATCTAGTCTAAAAAGCATAAAATATTTAAAAGGTAGCTGAAGACATCACAGATCCTCTCCACAACCCAATGTCTTACCTTTTTTTTTTTTTAATTTGTGACACTTCCTATCATGGATTTCAAAGAATCTTTAAAGCTACAGTAATATTATAGCATTGTGTAAATTTTTGGGTTTTAACCAAAATATTATTTGCTCATGTATTATAGACCCCAGTAAGCACATTCTTGTCTCAATCCAGTCCCATCATGTTAGTCAATGAAGACTTTGGTCTTTATTCACTACGGCAATAACAGCAATTGTTTACTCCAGAAAACCCCAAACGAGCCAAGAAGAAGAAAAAGGTTTATATGTTACTTAAACAGCATAGAGGTGTTTGTGGCTCTCAGATTAGCATCTAATCAGAAATGCATAGCTAGATTTATTGAGTTACTGAACAATTTTGGGCCTTTTCAGTACCTTAGATCAAGTAACCTGATACCAGCCTTCAGGATGTTACATTAGCATTAGGAGTCAGGAAAAAGACTCTTCTACTACTGGAGATAAGAAAAACATTTTACTGTTTGCTACCCTGGCACATACAGAGCAGGAAGATCTGATTAGGCTGTATCAAATGGTTCAAACTCAGCAATTTAATATCCACTTAGTTGAATAAAAAAGTTAAAAAGTAGTATAAGCCATTGAAAGGAAAATCAAGTCCGTGTTTATAATTTACATCTTCTCCACAGGTCCATGTAGTAGCACACAATTTAAAATAGCATATTTAGTTAATCCCTGAATTTGGGTTATAGAAAATGTGTTTTTCTGAAATATCATCTGTCATCTTTTCTTTCTTTTCAAAATCCAATAAAAAGCCATTTCAAGATGACCAAAACTATCCATGAATTTGCAGAATTTAGAACAGTTTCAGTTCATGCCATATTCATGTCATATTTTCATTGGAGGTTTTATAAAATTATAAATTACTCAAAAATTTTCTTTGTTTATAAATGATCCTACATTTTTGTAGGCATGTGGCTTCCCTATTAAAATGAGAATGTGGTCACTGGAGTTGATGAGGTATAAATAAAGGGCATACTTATTAAAACAACTGAAAAGGTTTTTAGTTTAGTTTGAAACTGTCACAAAAACATTTAGGTGAAGCAAAAAAGCAAACAGAACACTAATTATCCAGAAGACTCTACATATACATAATTTGAATTCTCAATATTTGTAAACAGTTTGCAATACATTGACATCATCATTATTATAGTAGGAGGGGGAGAAAGATGCATTTTCTAAACCCAAACATGGAGTCTTCATATACATACTCCAGTGCCCCATGCCTGGAGTAACTTAAATGCGAAGTTTTCCAACCCAGGTAGAGCATGAATTTTGGAGATATTCAGGTTTCAAAATTAAGATATTGAATAATGTTGGTTTTGAAAAATCAGATGTCACTGAAAACAGACTTAGGTGCCTGGAAAGAAATGCTAGAGAGCTTCTGCTTAGCATTCTGAAACATGTGGAGCAGAGTATAGAACAGCCTATCCTGTCACTTCTGCATCCACATACTGTCTGGTGATGTTCCATTTTAACTGACTCTCAGAGCTTCCCAAAGCAGGCTACAAAGCTATAAAACAAGTCAGTTTTTGCTAAAATTGTGCTGTGTCTGTAACACCAAAAAACAGATCTGATGGGGAGCGATAGGGTTTTTTTTCTGAAAGGTGAGAAATAAAGTAACAAGTCAGCTGGATGCTAAAACCCCAAGTGTCACCTGCATTCATCAGGCAGCTGCAGAAAGGACCTAAGATGGGAATACACTTTCAAAATGTGGGTGAGATTCCTGCCCCCTTGTACACAAGACACTGTCCTGTATAAGCATTTGAGTGTACAAGTATACATCAGCTGTATTGTATATCTCTCTGAGATAAGAGGAACAAGCTTGATCCTATGTCAAATCAGATCCTCTTTCCTCCTTTAGTGCCAGGTGGGAATAGCAGTGCTTAACCTCTCCATGCTGACAGGTATTTTCCCTGTTTCTTACCTTACAAGAAACCTGAATTATATGCCCCTTCAGAAGAATCCACCTCCATTATTAATAACAATTCTTGGTTTGTGATTTGAGTAAAAGCACTGTTCCTCAAGAGGTTCAAGCTTCATATTCATTTCACGTTCTGAATTACATTACTACCCTAAAATGCACAAAAGTACAAAAAACTTACTGAGACAGCCAGAAAGCAACAAAAAACCTAAGAGAAAAGAGGAGTTTCACAGCCTTTTTTAAGTTTAACAAAATTTTGTCCCTGGTTCTCCTTTCCTCTCTGAAATTTTTGCATAACAAGCTTAAGGAGCCATCTCATTATCTCATGTGGCAGTCAGTACAAGCCATCTGTGCTGACACCTACCTAACCATTTGAATGGATCTGAATTAGTTAAGGTTTATCTCTGAGCAAGGTGATACCTTTATAATGATGCCATGTGATCAGTGGCCTTAGCACATGTATGAAACCCAGGAATTTTCCTGGCGACTCACTGCCTGTATTTTTGGGATTATAGTCTCTCTCCCATTAAGATTGATAGGGTGATTAGCATAATTAAGTCAGTTGGCCCTGGAGCTTTCCTTTGCAAAGCAGTGATTACTGATGGGTTTTTATTCATCCTTTCCTATGTCTTCTTAGAGACATCTATTCTGCGTCAAAGAGAAAGGCAATTTTTTACCCCAGAGCAATTTGGCATGATATCAAGCTTTTTGAAGCTTTGTCTCAGGACTCTGTGTAGCATCACAGTAACCAAAGAGGAAAAAGAACAAATACATAATCTGGTCCCAAGGCACAGCTAGAAAAAACACAGAATTGTTTTAGACAACGGAGTTATAGTTTGGTTTTAAGTGACCTTTTATTTAAAGAATCATTCCACAGTTCTCTGACACTCTGAAAACCCAGCTTGCACCTTCTTTTCACTATTTTACCCTTATATCTCTGTCATTTCTTAACAAAGATAAAAGAAGAAATACAATATTGCTTTGAATATGGCTTTCCTCCTCTTACTGAAATTGGAACAACAGTACAGTTTCTCCCTGAAATTAAGATTTTAATTTATTTTTTCTGAGGTGGTCCTCTTCAGCAGATACTCATAGTGCTGCAGCCAAACAAGATTCTTGCTTTGGTCCCTGCTTCAGAATCTTAGAAGTGGGGTACTTTAGATGTTATAGAAAGACCACAATTTTCTGAAGATCTTACAAGTGGTCTATCGGGGAACAGGAAATTGGATACATATTTCCAATGACACGAAAGGTCGTGCTTGTCTCTTGGACCATACTTTGCCCCTGAGATGATAACTATCAGAAAAGCAAAGTGCCTTAGATAAGGAAGTTCCAGATAAGGCAACAGAGTTTTTATCTTTCACAGTACAGAGTAGACAAGGGAATTTCTTCAACAGTTGCCTTACTTTGCTGTGTATCCTGATAAATTAAAACAGTAACATCATTGAAGCTACTTGAGAAGTGAGGAGCAACACGCAGTTTACTTAGTGTTATTTAATGCTGAATCCCTTTAAGTTTATCCCATTTATAATACATATTGTTATGAGCATGTCAGAGATTCAATTAGTATTTGTTACTAATGTTTTCATGTCATAATTGCTTAATCTTATTACTGAAATACAATCACTTATTAAAACCTTGCTCAGTTGCTTGTCAGCTCTTTATGAACAATTTATAAATGGAACATGACTGTAAACTGACCTGCCCTCACAAATCCCATTCCCCTGGTTTATAGCTGGATACCTCTGCCTCACAGAAAGCCTGTGACTTGATAACAAAAAATAGCTTTACTCCCATATTTTCTTTCTATGGAATTAGCCCTTTATGGCCACATTTCAGCAGTGGGGAGCTCTGAGGAACACAGCTGCGAAGAGAAGCCAGGGCTGTTCTGCAGGGCAAATATGAGACAGAGGTGGCCTCTTTGGGCTTTTCTTATCAAAGGGTGTTTGGGAATTGAGAAAGACCAAATTCACTGATTATGTGGGCACAGCTTGAAACTAATTTTGTCTTTCCTCATTTTCATGCAATAGAAATACCATCACATTTTTGTGAGGCTTGGTGTATCTTTTCTGTCTCCTCAAAGTTTTCTTCATGCCATTTGAGTTAAAGGGATCTAGATTACTATTTTTTCTCAGAGAAATAGTTTGCTTGCATGAAGCCAGTGTAGAGATGTGAACGAACACAAAGTGGAGACCCATGAATTCATATAACATATATGTCTATATATACAGCAAATATATACAGGCAAATGTAAATATAAATAAAAAAGTATATAGATTTTATAATGTATATAATTATGTATTTTTTTACCTAACCAAACTGCTAGTAAAAGCATAGCTTTTGTATCTGCAGTCATCTCCTTAATTACTTTGGATGTCAAGTACATTTCATTGAGGATGCTTAGAGATAGAAATGCTCATGGACCAGAAAGGAGAGGAAAAGGAGTAAGAGAAGCTGCAAAATTACTTGCCTTCTCCAAGAAGACATTAATTGGCTTCAGAGACCTAAGAGATGATAGAATTTAATCAAGTACTAATTGTCTTGAATTTGAAGGTTATAAAGGCTAGTGAAGGCCTCCGTATAGATTGGAAAAGTGAAGTCAAATGGTTTATCCATCTATCATTAAGAGAGAGGAGACTGGAATTGATTGCTAGGAATTACAGAAGTGCTGGCAGTCAATATTGCTTTCATTCCAAACTTATTTTTGTGGCTTGACTTCTGGGATGTTGGGGTCATTGTAATTGTATTTTTTGGCTAAGCAAAAGCAAATTCATAGAGTGATCTGCATGTGGATAAAAAATGGAGTAAATGATGGCTACAGTGAGAAGACAAAAGGGGGAGATAGTGCAGCAGATGGAATCCAGCAAGGAGATGAGATGAAATAATAGAAAGATGAAATGCGCACCCAGTGAGCTAAGTTTCCTGTAAAATGACAGCATCTTTATGATGAAGAATTCAGACAGAATTCAGAACTGTCAGAAAGGGCTTTTCTTAAAACACAAGACTTTTAACATCTAGATTAGCAAACCACTTGTCAACAGTTTCCATTACAGAACACAGGACAAGGTTTTTTCCCTTTTTGAATGAATTTTTGACCAATAAAATAACATGTTACTGGCTGCCTAACCCTTCTGAATTCTGATAGTTCTTCCCTCTGATTGCAAGACTTCTAAATTCAGTACATAACATAGGATGCATAATTTCCTCTTTATTTCTCTCTTTTATAATCAAAATGAATATTAAAGGGAAACCTGATGTTTCTTGTCCTTACTGCATACTGCACCTCCATGCGTGTGCCTATGCAGCAGAGACCATGGCAAACCCTGCCATCACCTTGGAGACATCCACTGGACATCCATGAGTGTCCAGGGCTCTCAGTCAGTGCCTACTTCTCCTCAACTTTTTTCCCTTGCCTGGAACAAGCTTGTACCCCTGGAATTACCAATAATTGCCCTAAAAGTGAGCCCTCATACCCTCTGTATAATTTTTTTATACAGGCAACTTAAGAAGTACTTTTCAGACTGGATGTTGCATTGAATCTATGGGTACTGACAGTTTACTGACAAGAATGAAGATGTGTGAGTATATTCCACTTCAGTGGCCAGATATTGTCCCCAGTTGTGTTTTGTGGTATACTTCACCTGTAAATTCTCCCCAAAGACAGTTAGCATCTGTGCAGCCCTTAACACCATGAACTCCTCTTGGCTGTTTTAATGGGAATCCTCTGAATGCTGATCTTGTGAAAAATAAAAGAGGGACTGATTTTTTTCTGAGCTGTGATGCTTGAAAATAACTAGACACTGTGGCCTTTTTAGCTAATAAAAATTGTGAAAGAGGATTTTGTCCTTTTCTCCTCTTTGGATGAATGTTGGTAGATTTTTAGAATGACGGGGAATGAATTTAAACATGAAGGAATGGAGCCAGGCTGAATACCTCAGCCAGACTTACCAGCCTGGGAGTCCTAGAGCGTCTGAAAATGTGAGAGTTGAAGCAAAAGTAGAAGGCTTTGGAACAGAAACTATGGTATTTCATTAAGAAATAAGTGGAAAATCTCTAGCTAACCTGAACCCCCACTTCATATAACCGTACCATGAACAGAACAGAGTCTATTCTTATACTGTTCCTGCATGATAAATGTAATATTTGCATAATGAATGCCTCAACTTTTTAAAGCTAAACACTTGAGGCAATCAGACCTCAGAAAGATGAGAGTTTAACAGACTTAAATCTGTCACCTTTCATAGCAAAGTTTAAAATCCACTTTACATGTAGGGCAGTGAAATCCCATAGAGGACAAAGGACTTCCTCAGAACTTCTGTGCTAGGTTCAGGAACTAGAATATAGAGGGACGCACAGTGAAGGGGGTGTGGAGAGGAGTCTTTTTTTCTTAACGAGTGTTAAATGACTACCTTCCCATCTTCCTCTCTAGATTACAGCTATTTGCCTTAATGCTTATGTAGCTGATGCTGCTACAGAGTAGCAATGGCAGTCTCACTAAAGCCAAAAAAAAATCTTCAACCCATCTGTTTGCACGGAATAAATCCTGTTCTGCAACAGGAAGAACTGAGAGTGCTGAGCAATAGTGTCTGCAGCAGCATCACCTATGAGAGCTGTTCAGTGAGAGCTCCAGCCCAGGGCTGACCTATAGCAGAGAGAACTTGAAATGCTAAGATGGATCAGCAGATCCAGCAACTTTAGCTGATTTAAAATTAATTATTTTTTGCATTTTTCCCCGCCTATGTGAATATTCCCTTTTACACATGGCCTTAGTTCCTTTCTCTGTTTGGGTCTGCTCTTCTGATTTTAGTCAAGGTGACTTGACTTCTCCCTTTGTTCAAACTACCCAAAACAAAGGCACCTCTAGCTCAGTATCCTGTCAACAGTCAAAAGTGGAATCTGAAGGAAGGTTTGCTGTGATCAAGCTTAGTTATTGTGACATAACATCTTACTTCGACATTATCTTCAGTTGAGCATTAGCAAATAAACACTTCTGCTTATTATAATACAGTTAAATTCTTAAAAGTACAAGCAACCTCCATGAAACTGCTGCATTTAATGAGACCCTAGGGGTAAATTAAGGTATCTGCAGTCAGTTGAGGGGTGGTAACTTGCTGTGCTGTCATAAAATGAACGGCAGGGCTGCAGCTAGGTATAGCTTTAAATACTGACACTCAAGACTGGAGCTGGAATACAATACTATGGAATAAAATCTTCCCCCAATCTATTAACTTTTTACTGCAGCAGCTGCAATAGCACAGCTGGGACCAGAATAGCAGCCAGATGAAGATGAAAAATGTTTTACTGGAAGAGTCCCATTACCTGCAGTTGTCAGGAAGAGGTGACTGTATTCATGGATCCTCTTCTACCACAAAAAGCTTTCATAATCTATCACCCTAAGGAATGGCAAACCATCTGAAATTCACGTCCTGTTTTAGGGGAGACACAGAGTTCAGAATGGTTCAGATCCAAAAATTTTGCTGTAGTGCAAGACAGAAATACATTATTCAGAACTAATTTTCATTTCATGACCTGACTGAAGCTTTGAAATTATTAGATCCCATGTCTTCTTTTATTTACATTATTAATTACTTCTTTTTTTTTAATTTTTGTTCACAAGAAAATCCTTACAGGTGAACAGAAACCCCCTTGCTCATGCCAAATATTCTTCTGCATGGTAGACTTTGGACACAGATTTCAGTCTGAATGAAAATTTATCCCGAGTTGATTGAAACTTCGTGCACCAACAGATTTCTCAGCCTGGGAGTGGAAAACAGACGTCCTGCTGCCTTTATATCTGCTTTGTGCCTTTAGAGCTTGCTGTAGTTTCTTTACACATTCATCTCTAAGACTTCGCTTGCAGAAGCAACTTGTAACAATTCATAACAATTAAGTGTCCATGGGGTGAGGGAGAAAGATCCCGCTGCCTTTAAACAACATTGATAGAGATGAGAAAGCAAAGATGGCCTTTCTTGTTTTCAGGAATTGCCTGCTACAGGTTTGTTGCTGCAGACTTCATTGACCAGATTTTTTGGGTTGTTTTTTTTGGAATAGCCAAGGGAAAAAGTCAGTGCGAGAGAGATCAGAAGTTACTGACGTGTGCAGCTTATTTAGATTTATTCCTTTATCTTCTCTACTGTGGTAGCAAGTTAATTTAGCCTATAACTTTTTAACTGGCTTTAGGAAACTGGACACTGAAACCCAATGGAACATCAGGTGTGTAGAAGGTTTCTAAATGCCTCATAGTTTGCCTGGGCTAGAGCCAGCAGAATTGCTGCTGTGAGTTAAGCAAGAGCACATGCAAGTTGAGGCAAAAGAGAGCTCTCCATGGGCCATCCTAATGTTAAAATATAGAATTTAAGGACACTTTAAATACCCTCTATGCTGAATAAGGTCCTGCAGTAATATTCCCCTTAAACATTTGTGTATTTTAAAACCATAAAGGACTACTATAGCTAATATAAAACTGGCATTTAAATTTTATTTGGGAAACTCTTTCTTAATTCTAGTTCTTACGACTGTAGCATTTTCTGGGCAGTGAGTTTTGATTAAAAGCCTCCAAGCACTGGAAAAATGGCTCTATTTCCTCTGTCAATTGATCTACTGGTTAACCACCTTCACTATAAAAAACAGTAATTTAGTCCCAGTCTGAACTACTGTTTTCTGGATCTACCACCTGGATCTCATTATATTTTTTCTGCAATTGATGATTCTGATCTAGTTCCTTCAGATACTAAAAAACTCTTCCATGTGTGTGTGAAAGAGTATATGGCACATCACAGTTATCCTGCTCTTCAGTTAAGGTCTTAGTTGTATAGGCTGATGATGTTACATGAAGTTAGTGGCAACTCGGACCCTCTGTTAGAAATACTAACCTTGCCAAAACCTGATTCCACTTTGTTTAACAAAGCCTTCAGTTTAGTCTCCTGTCCAGTGCAGCTCTGGGACATGCAGACTAGATTTTGCAAAATTAGTTTTGCTGCACTTTGCATTTTCATAGAAAAAATCAAAGCAAATATAGAAAGTATTATTGGTATTATCATTCTCATCCTCAACTCCTCTAGGGTTTGTCCTCACAGCACACGTTGGTCTGTGTGTGCAAAGCACTCCTTCTTTCAGTTAATGCAGAAAATTTCTGCTGGCATTTTTTTTTTTCCTTTTTAGCAAGACTTTAGGGTGAGGTAGGTACTTCTATCAAAGGTTTATTCAGATCAAAAAAAAAGAATGTCACTTGTCCAGTATCTTCAGTTGCTGTACAGTGCAAAAAGCAGATGTCTTAATAATCACAGGTCCCAGTAGCAGGGACACTTTCATTGTGCTGACGAAGTTTTCTATGTGGCATTTTGCAAACTAGGAAGAATAGGATTTTTCTGTTTAATACACACAGTTATAAGTGCTATGGATGTACGTGCTTTTAAACCTAAGCTACTTCCTGAAGAACTGTTGTGAGAAAAAAGCCCCACACAACTGCCAAGAAAGCCATTACTGTAGTGTATTAGATGTACTTCTCTGAGTCATCTGCTCAAGTTGTAGAGATTCTCATGCCTCTACAAGCAAAAGGTGTGAAAGATAGATAAATCTGGCAAATCAAAGCACTGAGAGAGCTCACTTGTTTCAAGGAATCAAAGCTCCTGACAAAGACATAAGAAGTAGCGTTCAGTTCTGGAAGGTATCTGTGATATTCCCTCATTGTTCAGTCTTGACAGATAAATGAGTTATTCTACCCCTACTTTTCAAAAACATATTTTAAAAAGACAGCATGGGCTCTTCCCATGCTGGGAAATTATCTTCAGAAATTATCTTCCTTTTAAGCAAATGTTTTCCATGCTTGGCTCAGCCACCTCTGATCTTTCTCAGAAGCTCCACAGCTCTGTACAGGAGATTGCAGTGCTGTGAATTAAGGTACATTCTTAAACCCAAGCTGATTTCACTATAAATATTCAGAGTCATTCAGCTTCAGTCTGAACATGTAAGACTGTGGCATGATGTTCAGGAAAGCAAATCTGAGAACTGTTAGTTTTAATATTATATTAGACATACCTGTATTCTCATCTAGAAATAAAGCTGGCCCTCTGCTTTCAGATGGATACATGCACCTATAGAACCCACTAAAAGTTCAGTTACTATCTTGGATTTAACAGCTTTCCTCTGCATTTAAAGTGCCAGCATTCAGATTCATCCTTCAAGCCAAATTTCTGCCTGAGCTGGCAAACTGAACAAGTAGGTCTAGATCTGCACTTCATGACCCCATCATCTATATCTATTTTCTAATTTAAAGCAAGAACTTTACCCGGTCAAAATCCACGCTGACAGAAAACTATGAGTGGTTTCGTAGTTAATTACCTGTCAACCCTTTTAAAAGGGAGGCAGAGGATCCATGTTTAAAATGTTAAGTGACTCAGTCACCTCTGCTAATTGGATGTCTCAACTGGAAAATCTTCCACCCTGTGGTGCAGATTCCCTTTTAAACCAAGCCACCTGCACCATTCATTTTGTTAACAAGAGGAAAGGGCTCATCTCTCATGATGACTTGCTGCTGTGGTGGCCATTTTCAGCAGGACTCCTCAATTTTTCTTGAGACATTTCTCTTCTATCTTTAGCAGCACAGCCAAGGCCCAGGACCATTTACCTTGTTGAACTGCTTACCTTCTTGGTAGGTGAATATCAATAATCCACCAACTCTGGAACTATTTATCTCCAAACTTGCTGAGCCCTTAGTTACTAAATGTAGTTATGAAAAATGGCTACCTACTCATACCATGTATTTTCTATGCTGTTCATATCAGATGCTTTCCATGAAAGGGAAGGAGAGGATCCTTCTAAGACATCCACTGGACATATGACAGTAAAGGAAACACTGGGGCACTGTGCAACACACTATTTGTGAAGAACACTGTAGATATTCCTATTAGATTATATTCCCTGCTGCAGAAGAGCACAAGTTTATGTAGGCAAAAAAAGCATTGTGTTTTGCCACATGTAATGGAGTATTATCAGAGGATTGGACTTGTGACTTTGAGGAAAGACACATTTGCTTACATGAGTTAAGGTAGTTTACAAGTGTTTACGAGCTAGTTCTTCTTAAGTCTGTTTGTAACTCATTTTTACGTCACTAGAAAGAAGAAGAGAGGAGGATTATGTGGATTTGGATCACATATCAGTTTGCCCTATCTACCTATCCTATATTTTTACTTCCAGTCTCCACCCTGAGTGACTTCACTCTCCCCTTTGCTTCTAATCCATCTCTCATACTTTTTCTGTGCTTGAAGCAATCCCCTAAATTCATTCAGACCCTTTCTCTGCCTGTAGGCCAGTCTCTGCTGTAGTGCACTTACTTTTCAGTTCTGGAAGAGATTCAGATTGAAAACTACTCAGTATGGCTCAGGTTTAGTGTCTGCAAATCCATCTGTTCACACATATTCTTCGTGGCCCAGGAACTGGAAGAACTTTTTGATTTGATGAGCATCATGTTAGTCCAGAGCATGTTCAAAGTACTAAAGCCAGTCTGATCTCTGTGGGAATCCTTTAATGTTGTTTTGTAAAGGAAAGAATATTTAACTGTCAAAACAATTACTTAACTAAATGAGTAAATAAAGGGCTGAGTGATCTGCATTGCAAAATGAATTGTCAAGACTCTTAGAAGGACATAGCTGACTGGGAGAAATAAAACAAGAAACGTTTATTTGAAGGGCTGTTTCAGATGTTTGCAAATCATGGGGGAGCAACGTTGGAGGACTATCCTATAATGCAACAGATTGGCTTTCTTACTGTTTCATTTAGAAACAAAGAATCATAGCCCAGCAAAGTCATGAAGCAGATCCTCCTAAAGGCATTGCAAAAACACATGGAGGATGACACAGAGGTGATTGGAGGCTTCAACTATTCTATGATTCTATGATTCTATAATAGTTCAGGTCNTCTCTTATGTCTAGCCTGAATCTACCCCCTTCCAATTTACATCCATTATTTCTAGCCCTCGCATCATATATCTTATTAAAAAGTCCTGCCTTTCTGTAGGTCCCCTTCAGGTATTGAGAAGCTACTATGAGGTCCCCCCTGCGCCTCCTCTTCTTCACCAAGCTGAGCAACACCAACTCCTTCAGCCTGTCCTCATAAGGCAGTTGTTCCAGCCTTTTGATCATCTTTGTGGACCTCTTCTGGACCCATTCCAACAGCTCAATGTCCTTCTTATGTTGAGGACTCCAGAACTGGACACAGTACTCCAGGTGGGGCCTCACCAGAGCCAAGTAGAGGGGAAAAATCACTTCTCTTGACCTGCTGGTCTTCCACCTCATGGACATGTTCAATGCATGCAGGCACTTAGCTGACCTGGACAAGACAACTCTTAAAACCAGCAAAATGGCTGCAAGAAAAATGTCACATTCCAGCCCTGCTGCTGTGGCTACAGGCAATCAGCATTCTGAGGAGCCATGTCCACTTCTGCCAGACCTAACTCTGCTTAATTTACACAGCTAAAAAGATCTAATGAGACATTTCAGAAAGTCACTAATACTATGGAGTATTCATGTTGTCACAAGGCATTTTGATTTACTAACGTGATATAGGAGCACAGATTAGAGTCCTGTGCATCCCATTAACATCTGAATGGGATAAGAGAGCTGGGTTCAGGTGGTCACCGGGGGCTTCCTGTCCTGGCTCTGACTCTGCTGTCCTAGTTAATCACTACAGACAGGCTTGAAACCCAAGAGTATGTTTTGAATTCTCTATTAAACTACTTTCATTTTGAACCAATGGTTAAAAGAAATACAAGATTTAAAAAAAAAAAAGAACCAAAAAACAATGGAGGCTCTGGATAAATGTTAATTTTCAGTTCCTAGACAGTGAAGGTTTCTCTTCTCCACTGAGGACTTTCTACTATTCTTTTGCTTTTTTGAATTCACAACTAATTTCCAACATGCATCCTACCCCATCCCGTCTCCCCTTATGCCATCTCACAAAGATAACACAAGGATTGCCACTTTTTTTTCTGTGAGCCTGACTTAGATTGTCTTTTTGTGAGAAATTAGTAAGGAGAGGGAGTAAACAGCTTGTGCTGGGGGAACAGTGGTAGTTCAGGATTAGACCCAGCTAAGAAGCTTAGTCTGATCTCAGGCCCTCTCCTCTGCAAGATTCCTCGTGGGAGCATTCATAATCCATCAGATACCCAGAAATTTGATGCACCAAACTCAATTATCAAGCCACATAATATCTATCATTAGAAATTAGCCATGGATGTAAATGAAACATAATTTCCATGTAGAGTTGTCTGATAGCTACAGAGTTATGCTGAGGATGTCATGACAGCCAATCCAAACACCCAGATGCCAAAGATGTCATGGGAGAGAGCTTCTAAGGCAGCTGTGTCTGAGGAAGGTGCCTTCTAACAATATAGGTATCAACAAGGTATAACAAGGTATCAAAGTCGTTTTTCCAGAAACCCTCCAAAAGAGTTGAGCAGATGGCAGCTGAAATCGCAGAACAGAGATGAATTACATTGCAAAGGCACAACATAAGAAGGAAAAGCAAGAGACTCCATTCAAAGCTGCAGTTAGCAGCACAGGTCTGATGTGTGGAGGAAAAGCCTGGTCTAAAGAAAGGGTCACTTTGCAAATTTTCCTTCTTGAAGTGCA
Source organism: Turnix velox (assembly GCA_013400935.1). Lineage (NCBI taxonomy): Eukaryota > Metazoa > Chordata > Aves > Charadriiformes > Turnicidae > Turnix > Turnix velox. The sequence goes on along the minus strand of VZTY01002575.1, from coordinate 239,471 downwards.
AAGTGATTTCTTGCATGGTGCAGTTTGCAGTCTCATTTTCTTCACCCCTGAGAGTTGCTGAGAATGAGGTAACCTTCAGATCTGCCACCAAGACAGACAGATATATGCTAGAGCAGCTTCATTCAACTTCTAAGCATGACAAGATGGAGCTTGCACTCATGCTGCTTACAGCTGCCATTGTCACACAATAATCTTTGCAATGGATATATGTGGTATGAACACACACAAGTGTATAATGTGTGATACAAATGACAGAAAACGTGAATTTTGAGTTGTTTTTTTTTCTTAGCATAGAGAAGTGTTAGAAGAGAAGCAGAGATAATCACAAAACGAAAATTCTGAATACGTTTTTTATTTCAGTGAAAGAAGTGGTACAATTTTTCTGCCTTCGCCATCCTTCACCAATCTGAACAGCACAATACATAGTAAATCTATACCAGAGAGCAAATCTTTACTCAAATACACAATTTTGAGCTTTTGAACAAAGCAACATTAATTTTCCCATTTTGTAATTATCTGTGCAGTTCCAGAACATGCCTGGATGTGGGACAGGCATATTCCATCTCTGGATGGAAAGCAGTAAATAAATAAGTTACTGATATTCTAAAAAAAATAATAAAATTCTTAATTTTGAGTGAAAATACAGGAGAAAAATCTATGGAATTATGCTGTCTGGGTTCCCAACTTGTAACTGAAATCAAGACTTTAGATTCTTTTTTTGAAAATTACTACTACCTCTCTAACAAGCGGGACTTATACGTTACTGTTTCTCTGAACAAGTTGGTAAGACCTGCGGAGGATCACAGATTTCAGATAAAGCCTGTTCTCCATGCACAGACAATGGGAATACACACTGGTCTTTCTTTTATCCTCATAGGTGCTTCCTATGGTCTGCTAAACCAAGGTATTTCCCTGCCCAACATCTGATGAGCTGATTTAAATGGAAAAGCTCTCAGTTGAAGAAGGACAGGGAATTGCTTGAGAGGGTACAGTGCAGAGCCCTGAAGATGATAAAGGGATTGAAATATCTCCCTTATGTGAGGGGTGACCTAATTAATGTTTTAAAATATGTAAACAGTGAGTATCGGGAGGATGGAGCCAGGCTCCTCCAATGATAGGACTCAGGGCAGTGGGTACAAGCTGGAACACAGGAGGTTCCACAGGAATCTCAGAAAGAACCTTTTCATGGTAAGGGTGACAGAACACTGGAACAGGCTGCCCACAGAGGTTGTGGAGTCTCCTTCTCTGGAGACATTAAAAACCTGTCTGGATGCATTCCAGTGTGACCTGGCCTAGGTCATCCTGCTCTGGAAGGGGGATTGGACTAGATGATCTCTTGAGGTCCTTTATATTCTGTGAAGTTATCATGTCACCAAATTTCTTGTCATCTTATTAATGCTTAGTCATCTTAGTTACAGACTTACTGTCACACTGGTTTACTGAAAGTTAAGATTTAAGGATATGCATTGTGCAATTTCTGGCTTAATTAAGCCGTTAAGATTGTTATAGGTGGTTAAGCACAAGCAATTTCAATTCATAATTCAGCATGCACACCAGCTAGCCTTGCACTTCCCTTCTTCTGAGGTGAAACAGATTGTGAAGGGGGAGACAGCTGTGAGAACATCCTGCAGAGTTTAACTGAGAGAGTTCCTGACTTACATTGTGGTTTCAGAAACAAATTAATTAGATTTTCCTAGCTTGAGGTTGGCAATAAGCTCATAGACCCCTGCTGGTCATACACACCCTGTTTGGCATGGAGCTGGCACTGTGGAGCAGGAGGTATTGATTTGACAGCTCTGGGAGATTTTCTGTAGTGTCCCAAAAATGAAGAGAGCAGAGAGAAAACTGTCTGTTATTAACTGCTCTGTTGGGAGGTGCTGAAGCGACCTTTGTGCCTTTGGGATCGTAGCACATCAGCAGCTTTCACAGCACTGGTAAAACAAGTGATGAAGTTGTGGCTTTCTCCATCCTCAAAGTACAAATAATGCACCAACCAGGGTGAGAGGCAGAAGCTATAATCCTATATCTGACTAAAGATAAAATAGTGTGTTTGTGTATGGAAAGATTGAACAATATACAAGGGAGTGTAAAATCTGCTGTATTTTCTTTCATAATAAAATATAAAAGTATCTCATCATACCTCTTTTGCAATAATTCTTTCCATTTTCATAAAAATAATTTCTGACAATGCAAAGAGGAGTAAAGCAAGATTTTTATTTACTTTCCTTTTTATAGTCTAAATGTATTGCTCAGAAACAGTAGGAAGTTTGCTTAATATAACATTTTTTTCTCTGTTCCATGAAGTGTTTGTTTGGTCTGCAAAGGTAACAATTTTTTTTCAAATTAAGGCAATTTTTGCTTCATCAATACTAAGGAAAGCAAAACTAAGTATCTTCTCTTCATAGGTTAACACTTGTTTATTATGAACTTTAAAAACTCCCTACATGTCCTCTTTGATCATCTGTTTTCTGTGCCAGTCCAACAAACTAAAATGTATCTACTGAAATATCTCATTGCTCCTGTGTTGGGAACAATACTAAGAAACTGGATCTATTTCTATAATGTAGGAAGACTATAGCTGATGAACTGTTGAAATCTTAAATCCTGAATTACTTCCTCCAGAACAGGCTACTGTTATCTTCCAAATCTTTGTTTGCTTCTCCCTCCTAATTTCTCTTCAAAGCTCCAGACCAACTAGAAAAATGGTTCCAGTTTGAATCAGCTGATTACAATTTTTGGGTTTTTTTAAATTACTTTACAATTCTGCATTTCAAATCAGCTGAAGTACATGATTTTTGAGTTCTGCTCCTTTTACTAGTATCAGAAAAGATGGCAGTGAAAATGCAGATTGGGCATCATCTGATTTCTGCTAATAGTCACCATACTAATAGTCTGGTTTTATTCTACCTGTTTATGCCAAATTGAATCACCACACTTCCTAATACCCATGGGAAAAGTTGCTTCTTTATGTTCTTCCCCTGAGAATAAATAAATGCAGTCTCTCATAAAATTACTGCTGTATCACACATGTGATGCAACCATGTACCATGTCTGCAGTCATGGGGACTTCTGCTACATATATGCCTGGTTCTGTCCAAGTTTCCCCTTATTTTTAAACATGTGGTAAAAAACTACTCAGCTTTCTTCCAAATGTTTGTTCCCTGGCAACCACTGAGTTTTTATCAGCAGTTTTAATGCAGAAGATTAGCTAAAACCAATGAGCTCAGTGATGGATAACAGAAGCAACTGGTTGTTCTGGCAAGTCCACCCCAGAGGCTTTCTTAGCAGCTGTTGAGATTGCCTACTCCAATTTTTCTACAACAAAAGATATTTTGAAAGGAGCTGAGTGAGTGGGTGGTGGTGTGACAGGGGAATTAAATGAGAAGGGTCTCTGGTACCAGGAGGACTGAGTGCTGGCTGCTGGACTTCCAAAGACCTTTATGAATGCCAGCTACCAGTGTTGGATGCAACTGAGATGCCAATTGAAAATAGTTCATGGTGCATGAGGGACCCCTGAGCTTTTCAAGCTCAAAGTTATTGCTTGTCAGAGAGCAGACAGCAAAGCAACATGAGATGAAAAGAGTATTTCCTCCTGGTAGTCATTTCCAGAAGTTGTGAATATTTATATACAATGAGTAGCAACAAGAGCAGGCTGCTTTTCTTAGGATGATGGTTTGAGAGGTCTGAAGCTTGGAAACAAGAGGATGACTGATCCTTTTCTTGAAACTACTTACCATTTTAACTCTAAGCACAGTTTTACAAAGCTTTTGAGACTAAGTCTGCACCTGATAAAATAATTTCAATCCAACTACAACACTTAAGTGCAAGAAAAGAGTGATGAATGCTCTGCTCTTATAAGACAAGATGAACATTCAGTAGATCTGGCTTCAGTTTTTTTACATATTTCTTGCACCAATAAAACACACCAAATGTCTTTTCTCATCCTTTTTCCAGCATATTCAGACAGTGAACCTTCCAGGAAAGAAACTGACTCATTTTCCACATGTTTGTCAACAATAATTTCTGAGTTTGGCTTGGACTTAGAGATGATTCTACACTGCAAATAACTTTTAAAATTCTTCTGTATTTCTTCTAATTCCAGTCAGTTAAAAGGCAGGCAGCTTACTTGGATGAAGTCTTGGCCATCTGCATCACTAGATTAGACTGCTGCAAAACACCTACCTGGGAACATAAGAGACTGCCTGCATGGAAGCTTTCCTTTATGTGGCACATGACAGCCTCTCTCATACACCATGTGAGTAAATGTGTACTGCATTGATAGTGCCAGGATTTCACCCCTGTTGCTTAGCCTACCGATCCAGATATGCATGGAAGTAGCAGTTATTTGTTCAGATAGTATCTTTTTCTATTTAACAAGAAAATTATCCCAGTGATCAAGTCCGAGTATGAAATACCACCTGTTAAACAGAACAGATTGGGCAGGGAAGGCCATTCATTATCATCAAGTCTGCCAATGTTTGTTTATGCATAAGGAAACTAGCTTTTGTGGCTTTTATTTTCCACACCCATTAAATTTTATTTTTTGAATAATCAAATTACAGCTGTTCCAAACAACTCTCCCTCATGGGTACACTCGGAGATTGTTTGCCTGTATTCCCACTTACTGTACATAAATACTTGCTCTGAATTATACGTCCTGAAAATGTGGTTCATATTTTGAGCTGCACGAATTGATGTGTTCTCTTACATGCAAATGTGGCAGGATTTTAAGGGAGACGAGTGCTGGAATCTTGGATAGGATAACATGGCCAACAGACAGATTCAGACTGCTGGTGGTGCTAACTCAGTCTCAATAGCTTTACTAAGTTATACAGTCTGGGACATAATACACTTGCTTTATTACACACTTGCTTAAGCAAATGTGAACTGATTGTTTTACAAAAAGAGAATAATATTAAAGACTAATAATAGAATGTAACAAATTATACAAAGGAGCTTTTCTTTGGCTAACACTTTTGCTCATGTTGAAAAGGATCCCAGTCTCAATTTGCAACATGAATTAAAAGTACGTCTATTAATGTGATTCTCAAAACTGTTGATTTTTTTGTCTGGTTTTCCTTTTGGGTATATCTCAGCATTCTGTTCTGAACACATAAAAATTTAGGGGTTTTAATTAAAGGTCACATAGAATTGTCTATGCACTCATTTGGTTGATTATAATTTTGATAATTTGAGAAACAGATATTTCCTCAGGAAAGAACCTGCTCTGATAAGTAATAAAAAACACACTCTGACTGGATGCTACACTTGTTGCTACACCACACATCTATCCACCATCAGTTTTGCTCAGAGTACAAAGAGAAATTTGATCCAAACTTGACCCAAATTCTGCAGAAGTTGGTGCTGGTATTCCTAGGTCAATATTACAGTTCATCCACCACCAGTTGGATTCTGATTTTCAGCCATATTAAATGCCTAAATTTATTCAGATTGGAATTTTTCTCCAGAAAGTATTTTTAAATAATTAGGCCAGATTTCTGCCCAGATGTACTAGGATTTCAGAAGCATTAAGCTGACCAGCAAGTTGCAGGCTAAGAAGGAAGGGGTGATCTGCTTGTTGAGCACATAGTAACTCAGTCTCTTTACAGTAAAGCAAATACAGTAAATATTCCTTTCACTTGGACAGGCTTCTGCATAACATTGAGACCCACTAGCAATAGTAGGAATGGATAGAGCTTGCCAGAATCTTGCAGCCTAATTGGGCTGAAACTCAAAATGAGATAAATCCAGCTACTAAAAGAAAGCTGCAAACATAAGTGTGAGAAACAATCACTGGTAAGTTAGAGATCCCTTTATGTACTGCTTAAAGCAAATCAGGCTGTCTGGTATACCTTAAAGAGAATTGCTCAGTGATTGTTCATCCTACTGAAAGATTTACCCCAGGCCATAGCACTTCCACAATCTGCAGAAACACTATTGTCTGTCTTGAAGATAGGAACGCCTGGGGCGTGTGTGTCTCATATGCTTGACAGGACAGAAAGTTTCAAGTTTAACTCAGACTTTTATTTTCTTTTGTTCAGCTTAATTTAAACCTTTTCATGTTTCCTAGTTTTCATTGTACCCTTGGTTCTTCATTCCCACCATGAAAATAGTTTGAGTGTTTATGCTTTAACAAACTCAAACTGATCCAAGCCACAGCGAAAAGACTTCCCATCAGCCATGAAATCCTCCTGAGTATTGTCTGTCCAATGTGCTTTATCCAGCTTCCCTAAATTTAATGTCTGTTCAAATATACATGTCTGTGTACATAAATATACAAACACATGCACATAAGCTTCACATAAGTATAATCAAATATAGCTTTTACATATATTTTCTGCTTAAAATTTACATTACTTTAATGTACTGTCCTCATTTTGAGACAAATTGGGGCATTAAAGACATTTGTCCTCTAGCAGTTATGTTCCATCTGATTCTTTCCATTTACACTTCATTCAAACAGATATCCCATAAGTCAGTTCATGGAAAAAAAAACAACAAACGTATAAGAGATGTAAATGTCATCAGAATCTTGTCTAGTCTTGTATCTGCTGAAAAGAAATCATTGATAGGTAACAGAACTAACTTTCAAGAACTGGTTCATGTTATTGCACATGTTGGCTAAAGCTCAAAGAGTTGTCCTTTGCTTTCACTATAGGCATCAAAAGCAAATTTTAGTTTTTCCATGTAACGTCAGTCTCCCTGCACAGTTCCTACTATCACATCTTAGCTTTGATTTCTCAGTTCTGAACACAGCTCAGTAGCAGTCAGCCTGGCTTCCAAGGAGCATCCTTGCATCCCTCCAGGTATGTTTGTGGCCACCACTTTGCTTAAAACTCTTTTCTGCCTTACATTTTCATTGGCTCCTTGTTAGCTCCTCTTTCCACGTTGTCTCTGCTCTGGTCATAAAATATTGACCACAAAGCTTTTTTAACTCAAGTGTATGTGAAATACATAATGCTTTTTTCTAGTGCAGCTCACACCTTTTAAAATTGGCTACAGGATATAGCAGGCCTTTTTTATTTTCTTTTTGGAGATAAAATTTTGACTGTCCTTGCAGCCTGCAGCGCTAGTGTACTTGACTGCATGGGGAAGAAATCAGACATATCTACAAGCCAGCAAAAAGTAACACTGCTTTTACTAACTCCTTAGAATTTCTTCAAAATTTGGTTTGCATCACTTAGTTATTGGCAGAATAAACTTAGGCCCCAGATTAGGAACAGCCCTGACTTTTGGGGAAAGCCTGGTTTGGGATTCAAACTCCTTACTTGCTGTGTAAAGGGGTCTACTTGTTTCCAAACTGGTTAAGAAATACGGTTTTCAGTAATGAAAACCCTTTGCTGAGTGAAGAATAAGTGATCTGTCTAGCAAATGAAAAAGGAGAGGAAGGCTGAAGAACCAAAAAGAAACAACTGAAAATGTTTCCAATTAAAAAAATCAAAACCCCAAATGCATTTGTTAATACTGGTAATCACGAGCATGAGGCTGGACTAGCTCTTTCAGCTTTTTAACATAAAAGAATCTGTCTACTTCTACCTTCAGTTTCACTCATGAGCATTTCTCATTCGTGAGAAACAGAAACTGTATTTTCTGTCATCTCTTCATGCCACAAAATCATGAATGAATCAATCATTTCACCAAGAAGTGTAACATTGCCACTGTCATATTCACCATAAAGATAAAACATGGTGCTCTAAAGAGAAAATTTCCCTAGAAAAAAAAAACCATGTCTTTCTCTTTTTCAGTTACAAAGTTTCTATGGCATGCGTGTGTATATAGATAGCATTTGTTTCAGTGACATGGCACAGCATGGATTTTTGTGAAAGCTGGTAGTGGTAAAGCAGGGGTGTGTATCACTATCCTATCTCACTTTCTGGTGTGAAGCTGATAGTGAAGATAGATAATCAATATACAATAAAAGTGGTGCATGTTGAAACTAAATTGAAATGATTGATTTTTTTTTCCCCCTAAAATTATTAGATTCTCCCCCTAAATCTTTGTTTCTGATTGAGGAGAAATATTCACTTTCCACTTGAAGATCATGGTGTTTATGTGGGTTTTTTCACAACAAGAATAAAATATTGCTTCCACAGGAAATAAATGCTGGAAATCACTGTATTTCAGAAATATTCCCACAAGTCCCTGTATACACAGAGTACTTTAAGGGATGGATATCTTTTTAATCCATAAACATCTTTAGCTGTTTTAAATCCCATTTCCACCACACCCCTCCCTCCCGGAAAGTAAATAATGCAATGCATTAGTGCAGTGTCATTTGCCATCAGAAAACTTTAGGTATCATTCTGAGTTGAGGCAGAGTTGGCCAGGGGCTTATTATGAGTTTAATGGCAGAATGAGAAAAGAGCCATATTCATATTACAGTACCCTGCCTCGCTCCCATACTTCTCACCTGCTACATATACACTCACTGAGAACAAGTTTCTGAATAAATCATGTTCTGTGTTCACACCACAGGTTCAACTGCAGGAAAAGCTCTGCTACAGAATAATTGAAAGAAGAGTCTTGCTGATCTCCCAGAGACTAACATCTAACTTCTCCCTATGTTCCAAGCATTGAACGATGGGCAAATGAAAACATCTCCTATAAGTACAAAGCAATCAAGTCCTTTCTGGTGAATTGCATTTAGAGTATGTTTATGAATCAGCTTGCTGAATAAATGATTTGAACTGCCTACATGTTGCTACTTAAAGAAAATGGGCCCTTTAGTAAACCTGAATAATGTCAGGAGAAACAGTCTATTGACATTAACTCGGTGTAGATTTTCACCCCTCAAAGATAAGGGGCTCTTCAAGAGTAACAGAGCAAACCATGGTCATGAAAAAGTCCCTCAGCAGGTATCTGCTATGCTTGGTTTGGCCCTATGCTCAGTGACCTTTGCTATGAGGCTCCCGTAAATTCCCCACATTCATGTTTCACTTTCTAATTAATTTCACCATCTGGAAGTGTTTCCTTCTATTCATTACATGTAGGCCTTTCTTAATGCTTTCTCATTACTGATAATTACACTTCTGAAGCTAACTAGATCCAACCTCCATTTTTTTAGAGCCTGTGGAGTGGTATCACCAAAGCTGCACTCAGGAACAGAAATTCTCCTGTCCCTCAGTCTGTCCTCATACAAATTTCCTATATGTTTTTCCCACTAGATTTCCTAAGTTTTTTTCTTTTTCATTCTGAGAGTTTATCATCCTGCCTATTTTTGTACAATCCCAGGCTGAACAGATATGTTTCCCATTGACATCAGAATGATTGTTTTCTTAATCTAATACCCTACAAATTTCCTTAACTCTAACCTCCACCCTCACTAAGCAAGTTACAACCTTTTTAAAGTTAAAAATTGATAATAAATCACTTTGCTTAATTTTTCTTCTATAGGTCACAGTAGCATTATAACCTAAAAATCAAATAATCACCATTTTAATAGTCTATAACACTTCTATTTAAATCTATACATGACCTTTGTATCTTGCTAATTTAAGATTTATGCTTGACAAAAGTTTCCAATGCATTACCTATTGAGTGTTTACCCTACAGCAATAGACAGAAAGGCCTGAAATGTCAAATTGTGAAAGACTCATTTAACATTTTCTAGGCCTTAACTTTTCCACCTCCCCCCAGAAATAACCTTTTTCCATAGATTAAAAATTACCAAGAAACAATTTTTTTTTTACCTCAGTACTATCTTTGCATATTTTCTATCCCTTTTCCTCTGTTTTCAGTAGCAACATGAAAGATGACAAAAATGGAAGAATTGTGGGAAAAAGAACTGTCTACTATATCTCTTGTCCTTCTCCTTACCACCTATTAAAAAAAAATTGAACAAATGACATCTTCACAAAGAAATAATCAAGAGAAATCGGAATGAATTCATGGCTACTGCATTTCCCAGTTTCCATACTGAAACATCTTCTAAAATTGTAAGCATTTTTGTGAAAAAGTTACCTTTTTCTGTCTGCTCTGTTAGTAGTGCTTTGAGAAAACAAATACTTATGGATGGAGACAACTAGAATTACAGAATTATAACTTATCACAGCCTTCTGACCATGGCAAAGACTAATATTTAAAATATTTTTCATTCTTTTTCTTACAGATTTCTTTAAACAAGGTGTCTTCATCTGTTTAATCATTGAATGAATGGAAATGAGATCAGAGGGGAAATATAACAACAGCAATACTGTATTTCAGGTCAGTCCCTCTTCAGCTCTGATGAATGTCTGTGTCTGCAGCACAGGGCAGGGTCACCCCATGGTCTGCTTCAGTCCTGATCATCTCCTCACAGTTCAGCTACAGCTAACAAGACTGTCAAGATCAGTGTAAGAGCAAGTGCTTCTAAATCAAAAGTCAAACATTTTACATTTCTAAACCAGGGGGGAAAAAAAAAGTACAACAATCTGTGGGAGGATTATCTTGTTACAAACACAAGTGCCCTGAGACGCAACTCAACACAAACCATTACTAGGAAACTTGCATTACCTGTTACCCATTTGACCTAAGGACAACTTCAAACAGCAGAGTTATTGATGCAAATCCTTAATTTCTTCTGCTGAGTACTAGATGTCTTTCCTTAGAGCACTGGTATAGGAAAGAAATGCCTCTGCCCCTGGCTTTGCTGGTAGCTGGCTGTGTTACTGCCCAGAAAGGCGATAGTTGTCCATTTGATTCCATTGTAAAAAAAAATAAAAATCTTGCTTTGAATTCAAAATCTATGTTTACACTGTTACAGCTTTTTGAATTATCATTTACCAATTGGGGACTGTTAGTAGACAGAGGGTGCTTTTTCTTCCTGTCACAGATGGAAACTGCATCAACCTCAGAGAACTTGGGCTGGCATAAGAGTGGTGCCTCATTGAGCTGAGCTTCTCCCATAATGTGTCAGATCTGCATTGTAGAGTCATTTTTTTCCCCAATAAGTTCCTAACCATTCTTACAGTGCATGAATTTCACCCTCAGAAGATCTTTAGAGCCACCAGTTTCTAGTTGAGCAATTCACTTCTCAAGTTGGAGCATCCTGCAATGGAACACACTCCTGCTTCTGCACTCTGTATGATCAGTACTCGGGTATGCAGGCATTTGGTACCCATTCCTCAAAGCTCAGGACAGGATTTTAATGTCTAGCTTTGCCCTAGGGATGGCTAGGATCTGCAGCCAATTATCATTTGTGAAGCACTTCCCAGTCCCCACAAGAAAAGGCCTCGATGCTTCCCAGCAGAGAGCTATCAGCCCACACTGGGACACAGCCGGCAGAGTGCACAACTCTGCAGAGATTTTCTCATGGTTGTTTTAAGATAATTAGCTAATCCAGTACCTAGCATGCTTCATAATTCTTATCTAACATGAACAATCTGCAGATGCACATAGCTGTGTGCATGCACAGCTCTAATTGAAACACAGTTGGAGGGCAGACTGCTGAAGACACACCACCACAAAATAAGCAGTAGCTGGTAAGTAACAAAAGCCTCTTAAATAGCAGTATCACCATTCTGCGCAGGTGCAGGAATGGCATAACAATGACCCAGACAAGGAAGCTGTTACTCAGTATTTGCTCTAAAACGTGATATTGGGTATAGAAATGCAAGTTAAGGCTGTAGAAAAACTGCCAGGTGCTCACTGGAGAAGGCAGTCATTGCTTTATGCCTGGCAACTCAATTCTGTGGAGTGTGAGACACAATTCAACAGAAAAACAGGAGCAGCTGTTGCATCAGGGTTTATTTAAAGCTGTTTTTCTCCAGGAAATCATTATTTAGAATAAATCTTGTCCATTAAAGAGACATGCTTGAGCAGTTATGTAATGCAGCATAGGGTTTGTTAGCCTAGAAAATCATAGGATATTCAAATGCCTAATCGGGATAGAAAAAAAAATAAATTGTTATTTAAGTAGGAGCATCTATGTATCAGAAAACTAGCTATGTTTTTCTAAATCCATGCTTTAGCATCTTAGCAGCTTATTTTTCAATGTTGTACATTCTTTAAAAAAGCAAACAAAAAACTGTTCCATTTTCACTGTCTCAGACTGAGCCCATCAAATCTGATATTTCTCTGATTAATAAGGATATATATTCTTTTAAAAATAATGGATCTGCTTTTTTTTTTTTGTTTTAGCTTGCATTTTTAAAACCAGAATCATCTGCCCTGGGCATAAGAACGTGAATTTGAAGGTAATTCTGTCTAAGCTCAGAGGTGATGAATGAACCAAAGCAACTCTGAAACAAAGGCAGTGGATCTGTGGGATTTTTCTGAGTGAAGGAAAAACATTTAAGTATTAACACTATTAATATAAATAAAATAAACACTTGTAAACTCCTAGTTTACAAGTCCTTATCTGGAAAAAAACTCTAAGTAGCAACAGCAATTGAAAAACAATTGTTGCCTGTGGGTAACAAACCCTTCAAGGGTTTTGATCTTAGTGTCTGATCTAGTCAAACAAAATCTGATCCAAACTCAAATCAAATGGTATTTATTAATATTGCCTTGGGTTTGAAGATGTTATGGTTTGCAAGTTTCTGACACAAGATTTGAAACACTTATTTTTCATTAAAAACAGAGTCGCATATTTATGCATTTTCTGCAACCCAGACTTTTTGATGCAAATACTCAGAGCCTTGACATTTGATCCAGCCAGATGACACAAATTTGGATTACAAAGGCTTCTTCACCATCCTTGCACTGAAGCTGTTGTGGTGTTACTGCTCATGTTAAATCAGCGTGAACCAGTACTGCACACTTTTCCTCACACTACACTGGATGATCAGGGATATATTTTTTAAATGGAATTCACCAAAGTGACATACCAGAGATCACAGCAATTCTGAGTGGAAGAATTAAAAGCAGAACCACTAAACTCCCTTCCAAACTTCCTCTTCCCTGGATTCTCCCATTCCCCTGAAACTACCTTCATTAGTTGCCACAACATATTACATCTCATGAAATACAGTAGTGATTGTGTACTCCAGCAAAGTGTGAGTATTATCTGGCTGATAGCTTATCCAAATACACAGGGCCCAGAAGGCTTGTTTCTATTTTCAGTAGTACTGCCAGTGTCTCTGATCCATGACAAGGTCACTTGAGTCAATGAAATCCCTAGCTGCTTGTCTCCAGTAATTTAGCAGTAAAACTTTCAAATGCTCACCCCAAATATGGAGGTTGCTGTGTTGATAGTCTATGTAAGCACCTTTATAAGGAGAAAATACCAGGTCCTAAAGTTCTCTTTAATCTGTTCCAATAAGAGCAATAAGAAGTGAGAGCTGGCAGTTTAAAGCTGGAATATCGGAATGAAAAAGATTTTGAGCTCCAAAACTGTGTAGCCATTTGTAGCAACTATGAAGGTAAATAATAGATTCTGCTGTTCTGAAAATCCTTTGTCTGAGGACCTAAGTCTGTTTCCAGGCAAGATACCTCAACTGCGAGCTGATTAGTCAGTTCAGATCAGGAACAACTCTATATAATTACCATGCCTATTATATGTCTGTGGTGGTATAACAGACCCTTCTGCTTCAGCCACTTGAACTGCGGCTATCGGGATAGAAAAAAAAATAAATATAAAACTCAATAGATTTGTGAAATCTACTGGATTAGAATAACATATCCTAATAAATTATTAATTTTAAAATAATATCTTAATACCTCAAAAATCTTAAGACAATTTTATACTGACTTATATGCAATCAGAGAAGACAGCTAAGAGAAAAGCAGAACTGTCCAATTGTGGTATTCTTCAAGAGAGATTTGTCTGGAAGAGTAATTTGAATTCATTTTCAGGAATAAATCTGTTATCTTTAGATATACAGAGAATAGAGCAGACTCCTCCAAAAGAACTCCAAAGAGATGGAAATCAAGAAATGCTCAGCTGATATCAGCTAGGAAGTAGAGAACAGGACACAGATAATTATAAAATGTGTCACCTTCTTGCAGGAAGACCTAGAGTGATCTCATGAGGCACAGTGTGTATCAGGTGAATAGTTACAGAACTATCCCAGTATTTTACAACTTTGGTATTTTAAAGATCTTTTACTTGACAGTTCTCTCCTCTGTGGCAGTGCCCGATTTCTAATGTTTACCAGAAAAGACATTGGGGTGTTCTCTTTGGGGACCATAGCATAATCTATCTAAACATTGTTGAGAAAGGTATAACTCCGGCATTTCTAAGCATTTCTGTGTTCTGTCCTTTTATTTTTCTTTTGATTTTTCTTTTTAATGGTGGGATTATTTGCAAATGACTGGCATTTTTGCACCTTGCTGACTTTGGCATAAGGTTGTACTTTTACTTCAGATATATCTCTTCATATATCATACAGGCTCTGAAGAAAAACATGATTGCCTTTGATGAAAGGCTTTTTGGAATAGCAGTTGTGACTGGTAGAATAAGAGTTACTCCTATTGATCCTAACAAACTGTAATGCTTCTATGAAGTACAAAACGAGCAGGATCAATGGAGTCAGATTTCTTCTGAACTGTAAAGTGACAGTGTTTTCCTCACATCAAATCACCAATTGTCAAGGATTGCTTTGTTTCGTGGTAGATGCTTGTTTCCTTGAATAATCTCCGTATGATGTCTTTTCAAGATACTCACTGATCTTGTGTCTTATCTAATCATTTAATACAAATAGTCTGTGTGCAAGTAAGTCTGTGGTTTTCACACATAGGCTTCCTCAAAGAAGAATTCCAAAGAAATTTAAATCAGAAAAGTGAATAATTCCTAAAGGTTCTGTCAGAGCCTTGCCTTATTTTTATAAAGGAGCAGCACCAAACAACTTAGACGTGGACAGTCATAAGCTGGTGAGTACCACACAGAGAGAAAAAGAAAAGGCAGATTGAATTAGCAAAGATAGCACTTTGGTTGTGTTCATTGGGAAATTTGCTATACAATTACTTCTGCAATTGCTCAGTCTTCTTCTCAAATCATTTAAGGGCATTATCCTTCCTCATTAATGGTTTTTGTCATTCTTAGGTATTTGCCACACAGCAATGTGACACCTTTTATAAATGGTCCAACGTCCCATGAAATATTAGCTAACGGGAAAAGGCATGTCTTTTGAAGGTAATATGGGAATTCAACAGCTCCTGGAGAAGAACTAACATAATTTATCACCTTTTAAGACAGCTGAAGATCATAATCAGGCACATGTTATTTTGGAAATGATCATCAAGCATTAACAGGGCCAATTTGCAGGTTTTAAACTTCATTTTCAGGCTTTTACTAATGGTTATATTAATTCACTGTCATTAACTCATGATAGCAAGAAATTCTGAAAGGATTAGATCTTTGGTCTCTTAAGTTTCTTCTCCCAAAGCATAGAAAACACCCCCCATGAGAGTGGTTTAATTTCATTAAGCACAGGGAAGGTTGCTTTAAGTGGGCCTTCATCATGTCAGCAGAAATATTTGAGAAGTCTGACTACAACTCGCTCTGAACTTTGCAGACAAACTCCACTGCTTCAAGTAGACCAGAAGAAGCAATATAGCTAAAGTGCAGAAAAGAGAGGAGAGCATCTTCCCTTCACCCTTCAAATACTGGATCTTAGTTAGGAATTGCTTAGTTTTCATGAAGCATAAAAAAAGACTAAAGGGTTTTCTTAAAATATGGTGGCCTTATATTATGATTTTTCTGTTTCAAGTGTTCTCTCACACTAAGCCTCTTCTTGAGCCTCACACAAGTTTAGAAAGATCAAGACAAGTTTAGAAGCACAAGAATTCACTTAACTGTCATGATGAGTATGGTGAGAGAAAAGGAATCACTACAGGGCAATAATAAAAATTACAGCTTTGAGTATGTTTGGTATAACTTACTATGAATGTTTTCATGTTCTAATGAGCAATGTGGTTTATTTTTGATTGGAGGAATGAGAAAAAGAAGCAGGGCACTTATGCAGTATTGGAACTGCATATAAAACCCAAACCATATACAGAATCTGTACCTATTACTAGATTTCTTTGCAACTGATTAGACAGGTAAACAACATTCCTTTCTGATGGGTCACTTCGTAGGAGGTGAATGCTCTAGGGTCAAAAACCTACAGACATATGCTTTTTATGAAAAAGTTACTTGTGAAATAAAACTCTAACTAGCTAAACATCAGTGTTCCAAATTATTTCTTTAAAAATCTATATGATATATAAAATATACAAGTCAAGTAATTTTTAAACCAAAATGTTCCAGTACAGAAATATCCTAATACAAAAATGTGAAGTTATTGTGAATTTCTATTAGGTTTTATAAAGATCAGTTTTTGTCAGAATTGCTGAGTCTTATTAAGACCCTCTTGACACTTAGCAATGGCTTTTTATAAAGGGCAATTTGGGAACAGGAAAATGGGGATTTTTAGTAGGCAATAGTCCTTGTAGGAGACTCCTGGTCTGGTATAAATAATAATCGGTCAGCACAGAAACCAAATGAGCACACAGCACTGGTGGGGCAAGAAGAAATAGTGTAACATAAAGCAGATGGATTGAAGACTATACCTATTCTGTGATGAGTTATTCTTCAGAAGTCAACAGTTACACAGATAAGCATTAAAGAATACAGGCTTGGAGGATACAGTATGCATTTAGAGAAGCAGACTGCCCCTTACCAAGAGAACTGACTAAAGGAAAAAAAAATTTAAATCTAACCTAAGAAATAATTGGTTCCAAGGGAGAAAAATTTGTAAACTCAAGCTGGTTTAGTAAAATGCAGCAAATTCACAAGATTCCCAGAAATTACTAACTGACCTGACTTTTACTACACATATAAAAAAATAATTTGAAACTCTTTGCAAGGGAGGAGTTCCCAGAGGATGAGAAGAGGAGGGTCATGCTGTATCACACTGTGTCATTTGGGAGGTATAATAGCCTTGTTAATATGCAAAGCCACGGGAATGAAGACATTGTGCTTTGTCGGTAGTACTAGAGGGACTCATCCAGACACAGCTCTAGGCTCAAGCAAAGCAAGTACCTGATGTGACAGCTGATGCAGCAAAATGGCAGCTCCTCCTATTGCATACATTAAAAACCTAAAGCCAAGGAGAAGCTGAGCTGTGCTGATAGCTTCCTATTTTGAGAAAGAAGGAAAAAAAAGGCAGGCAATCCTTCATCTCCTCCCTCTCACTCTGTAGCAGAAGCAGTCCAGCCTGGCTTTTCATTCCCAGAAGGGTGAGTTTTGCCAAGATTACTGATAAACACCAAGACAGGATCCCCTGCGTGGTTAATTTTAGTAGTTACTTCCAGCACCACTTCTGCTTGCACAGCTAAATCTAACCTCCATCTCTGAGGTCCCCTCCACCTATGCTCATACAATGAGGGCAGATCAGTCTCAGAGACAAAAGGGTGGAGCTGATTGTTCCAAATGGCACAGTTGAGTAGTTGCCTCATGAAGATGTACTGTCCCTGTTGTAGTGGTTTATACAGCAGTGAGAATGTGACAATGCAGCATCTCAGCTGGAGCTGTTAGGGGCACTGCTGTCCCTCTTGCTTTTCCCTACTGCCTTATCCAAAAAGACAAGGGCAGTTTAGTCCCATGCTTCTCTTCTGTAGTGGATATGTTGTTAGAGAAGGACGTAGACCTCAAAGTCTTTGATTTAGACAATCCATCACTAGTCCTTACTAATTCATCTTCCACAGGATTATTTGATTTAAGGTTATATGATTTAAGCCCTGACACAGGCATGGAAATCAAAACCAGTTTGTACACATACTTATGGCCAGGTTTTAAAACCCCACATCCTGTTCCATATTTCAGGCATCTTCCTTGTGACATGCTAGTGATAAAAGACAAAGCAGAAAGGGAAGAGCTGGTAATTCTAATGAAGTGTCATTGAGAAAGAAAGTGGTACCAGATAGTAATTTCATAGACCCCTCTGAAGGGATAGGCAATACCATTTTATGTTGGACAGTATCAATTTATAAAAGGTGGCAAATTTGATTTATCTCTATAGCAGGAAAAATCTTGCTTTGGCTATTTTTTAATATGCTTTTTTTCTTCAGACACAGACCGCTTCATTTCCAGGTGGTACATGTGATGGAAAAGCAGAAAACAGGACAATTGAAGGAATTACGATCTGCATGCTTGCTGGTTACCCTTTATACTCTTAGCATTATGCAATATAGCTCACTGCCCACTTCCCTTGACATTCATTGCTGCTGCCTGCACCTAACATTCAGTACTGTTCTCTTTTTTTCAGCATAAAAAGTTGAGTTTTTTCCTTTCATTTCTCATGTGCACCACTTACCTCTCAGAACAAACCTCTCCTTTCCTGACCTTTCTCGCAAGACTTTCAGGGAGTCCTGTACTACAACAGGTTTACAAGCCCTATTGCTTTTAATGATTTATTGGGGAAGAGAGGAGGAAATGAGGAGAGTGAGCAAACTGAAGGTGAAATTTTGTAGACAAGAATATAGCCATAATATGTGGGCATGCAGATTTTATCTTTCTGCCTTCTAGAAAATACTAAGTCAGGAATGGATATTGCATTTACAGAAGAGAAATGTCAATTTTCAGTTAATATTTATGTGGGCACATTACTATTTTCTTTTATATTACCTTTTATATCTGGAAAGCTCATAAGGCTCTTTATGTACTTACTCGCTGGCTATATGAGGAATATTTCAATCATCAGTGAGATGCCACTGAGGGACACAGCCAGTGTTTCATTCAGTGAAGCAATGACAAAGCTCAAGATAAGAGGTGAAAGGGAATACTCCCAGGGCTTTGCAAGTACTTATTACTGTAGAACTATTGATGGTTGTCTTGTTTTATGCCTGGTTATAAATTCAACCACATCCAGTGGGTAAATATAAAGCAAAGTAATGCAAGTAATGCAAGAAAAAGTAATGAAATTAGAGGACAAACACTTTGACAGGTTAGAAGCAGAAGTGCAATACAGACACACTGTTTTATTATACCCTGATACGGTTTTAAAAAGCAATTAGTTTGGAATGTATTATTCAAGTATCCTGCAGAATACAGTCCCCATTACAGCCATACTCAGAGAGGATACCTGCTACATTTTCATTCAGGAGGAGTCTTGTACCTGTCTGGTAGCAGGAAAAGTTGTAGGATTTAACAGTAGTACTCAGGTGGTCTTTGTTGCTATTTCCATTTGCAGCACTTAGGACTTCTCCATGCCACACAACTTTTGTGTATATGTGTTGCAGAATTTCAGATCACTGCAGAGCTGGAGGTTTCAACCTTGTTGAAAGGAGGATCACCTCCAAAACTAGTCCTAATAGATGTTACACTGATTTTTGTCTAAAAATTCCCAAGCACTGGGGGTTATCCCCTGCTTTCTTTTGCAACTACTTCAAATGCTACAGAACACAGGTATCTGCAAGGAAATTAAGCTGTCAAATTCAGCAAGAGGTTGTTTGGCATCTCAGAGCAGGGAAAATGAGCTTGAAAACATCAGAGTTCATATACCCTACTTTGCTCCAGCTTTAATAATTCTGGCTTTCACTAGCACTGACTTCCCCAGGGCACTGCTTCGATAAATCCTCCCCATCAAAATTCTGTGCATTTTCAGTAGCATGTGGTAACTTTTTACAATTCATAATGTGGATTTATCTCTACTCTCCTGTTTAATTTAACCTTTTGAAATAAACATAAAGGAAAACAATGATGTGCCAGGAATAGGACATTATTAAGAGATACTGTGTGTAATTGACTCAGCAGGATCCTTCAAGCACTTTCAGAAAAAAAAAATAAAAAGAAGATATAGTGGGCACTAAAAGCTCTCAGGGATATTATCTAAGCGAGATAATAATCCAGCAAAGCATCCAAGATTAGCACTGGTAAGAGGCATTTTTAACATATATATGTATGATTTTGCATGCATTAAATTACTTGAAACTAGTGATCATTAAGTGGCCACTACTCTACTTCAGTTCTGAAGATGACAACTGGCATTTCCCTGGCAAAGTATATTTGAACTAACTCTGGAGGGGGGTCATAGCATCAGAATAAGACTGATAACAAGCCCTGAGCACTTTTTTAACTCATTTGCCAAGTCCTCAGGTATCTTAAATGTGTTTTTTCCCTGTAATTTGAAGGCTCTGATGGTTTTGATTTATATCAGAACCAAGTCAAATAAAGCAACTCCTGCTTCACAGGGTCTTAGAAGAACCATGTCAATTTTACACCTCAAAAAGGCAAAAAGCTCACTTTTCTTTTGGTGTTTACATTGAGGAATCCCAGCAAATAAATGGTGCCTGACAATGTAAATGAGGAATTACTTTAGTGAGGGGGTCAGAAGTTGTCCTTTAGTGTAAATCAGAGTAGAGCTTAACCCCTTTAGACAGCTTTAAAAATAAATGAAGCAACCTTTCATCTAAAGCTGCACAGCAAATCCCCTTCTTTCATTTCCCAGTCTCCTCTTATGAGGCGAAAAAGCAGGAGAATTAATGAGCTATTCAAATATTCAAACCTTGCCAAGGGAGAAAGGATCCTTCAGTCATCATGAGCTCAACCTTATAAATCCTTTTTAATTACTGTATATGCAAACATTTTATAAAGCAGCCACGGATCAGAGACCCCAAAATGCAAATGTAAAGAGGAAATCAAGTATGAGCAAGAGAAACCACAGCCCAAAATATGTCTGCTCTGGCTTTCGGAGAGCATGGAAAGAATGCTTATTAATTGGTTAAGTCCACCAATAATAAGCTGTTGGCTATGTTCAGTCTACTCCCCAACACATCACCTAATGTATGAGCAGTAATATAGAATCACAGAATGGTTCAGGTTGGAAGGGATCTTAAAGATCATTTAGTTCCACAAACCCCCCCCCCCGCCACGGGCAGGTGCACCTCCCACTAGACCAGATTGCTCAGTGCCTCATCCAGCCTGGCCTTAAACACCTCCAAGGAGGATGGCGGGAGCAGGGGGCAATACCCTGATAGAAAGGGCATTCCCTGGTAGCTGCTAATGGGGAAGCAAAATAGAACCATGGAATCATAGAATAGTTTGGGTTGGAAGGGACCTTAAAGATCATCGAGTTCCAACCCCCCTGCCATAGGCAGGGACAACTA
>VZTY01002575.1:116670-218055 GCA_013400935.1 Turnix velox | reverse complement strand
GACAAACTGCCAGGCAAGGCCGCTCCCCGGCAGCTCCAGAAAGCGATCCGCAGTGAGGAAGCACTGGGGAGAGCTATTTCCCTCCGGCGGCACATTTAAATGTGGCGCAAATTCACCAACGCCCCCTCCCACAGATAAAAGAGACTTTTCAAGAGCGCACCTGAGTAAATTAGGGGAGAGTGGGTGGTCTCTGTAATTAACAAAGGCGGTTGTTACTGATAGTGAGCAGTTAACGATGATCTCCACGTGGCGGAGGTTGTGCTCCAACCCACTGTCGGAAAGGCCGTTGGTGTCCCTGTCCAGGCGACAGGCTGCGGGGAACGCCGGAGACTCACTGCTGCCGAGGGGCTCTGAGCAGGGGAATGATCTGCTCGGTATGGTGGCAGAGCTCCGAGAAGAAGTGGAAAGAAGATGAGGCAGAAATAGGTCTTTGGAGCAAGATGTTGTCCATCTTAAATCAAAATCCTGCACCCCTGACGGATAGGAGCCAGGATCCCTGCCAATGGCAGGGGGGGTTGGAACTTGATGATCTTTAAGGTTTCTTCCAACCCAAACTATTCTATGATTCTATCATGGTGGCTCTGCATCGTGCCCTGGTCAGGCAGAAGGCAGAACCCTACTTTTAGTAAGAAAATAATGGACTGAAGTTTGTGGTCGGGACTCAGCACCTCCAGTTCTTCTGAACAACAGGTACAAGGTTCTGGGTGTTGAAGGCCCAGCAAATGAAGATGTGAGCAATCCTGACTGCCAACATCTGTGCCACTGGGGAAGCCTATTGTTCCAATAAGAACCTTATCTATGAGGAGAAGAAGACGGGCTGTAGTCATTGAAGACTCCCTCTTGAGGAGAACAGAAAGTCCAATATGCTGGGAAGACCCTGCTTACAGGGAAGTCTCTGCCTTCCTGGAGCCTGAGTTAAGGATGTGACCAAGAACCTCCCAAATCTGTCACAGCCATCTGACAACTATCCATTGCTTAATTTCCAGGCAGGTGGAGAGGAGACTGTAACTTGTAGGCCCCGGGGGGACCAAAAGAGACTTTAGAACCTTGGGGAAATTATTAAAGGGATCTGGTTCACAGGTTATTTTCTCCTTAGTCCTTCCAATAGAAGGAAATTGGAAGGAACAAATAAGTCCAATTTATCAATACATGGCTCCACAGCTGGTGTCACCAAGACAATGATCTAGGTGTTCCTGCTCCAGCAGGGAGATTGGACTAGATGATCTCATGCGGTCCCTTTCAATTCCTGATGTTCTGTGATACTTAGTTAAGTGGTTGAATTGATCAGGGGATTTCTTTGAAGCCTTGTTTGCCTCCCTGCACCATATAGTGCCTTTGGAACTGTCAGACACCAAGGCAGCAGGCTGCTCTTGAGGTTTGCTCTCTCTAGATAAACTCAGGTTTCTCATGCCAGCTCAGAATGTCCTCACACCCTCGAAATTCCTCTATCTTGACTTAATTTCCCAGTCAGCCCAAGAAACCTCATTTGAAGCAACAATGACAGTGCAGGGAAATCAAAAGCATTCACAATGGAGACTTAATCTGCTATTTCTTTATATTAAAGAGCGAGAACTATATGCTTTTAGGTGAAGTTGACTGCTAATATCAGGCCTTTTGAAATCAAACATTCCCTTTTCTCAGTGCTGTTAAGGTGCACCATTTGGTGAAAAGGTGTGTCTCATAATAGGATTCAAACAAACTATATACAGAAAACAGAAAAATCCCAAAGTTAATAAAACTGTGAGCTGGAAATGCTGCAAAGACTTCTATATGTCACAGTGAGAGACAGTCTGACAAAAAGGACAGAATTTTGCCTGCTGTAAATTGATAGGTTTTTTGCTTTTGCAAGAAACACAGAAACCATGGTCTCTGCTGGCATATGAAACTCTGTAAGGAGCAGAAGAATTGACAAGAACAGACTAGGATGAATAGAAAGGCTGTTTTCTTTAAAATAAAATCCCCTCTCAAGCAGTGAGACATCAGCTCAGTTGATCCAGTCTATCTCCCACTGAAGATGAAAATCATCATTCCATCTTTTCCCTCGTAATTATTGTGCTTGGCAGCTCTTGCTTCTTTCAAGAAATCCATGTGTATTGTAAAGCTCTTATTATTTTACACATAGGTAGTACCTTCTATTAGAGATGGGTAGAGCAGTTTGCAGCATTTAATTTTCTCAGCTTCAACTAATGTTCTTGCTGAGCTGTTACAGGGTATTTTGCTGTTAGGTCTGGTTTAAATAGCTTCCTTGGGATATAATCAAATTCCTCTGGTGTCTTGCTTCCTGCCATCTGTTACATCATCATAATACTGTAACATGTTTAGCAGCCCTACGTGTCACAAGCTTGACTGACAAGATCTGTGATCTTAGAGGCTGAGATATGAGAGAGGGATCTTTATTATTCTTTGCCACCGATGTCTTATAAGAGACCCAGATAAGACTGATTATGCTTTTATAGTTCTCTGTCGCTTATTCAACATCTTTTTATTTCACAAGGATTCCAATGAAGTCTCTGCACAACTGACATTATACACTTGGATTTTTCTGTTTAAAATGGAGATTTGTATGAACACAGTAGAAAGGTGATATTTCCCAAACGTGAAAAGAAACCACACAAAAAAATAAGTTACATGGACTCTTCTGGAGTTAAAATAATGTGTGTGCCTTTGTATCCAAATTGAAATAATTCAAGAGAAAGCATGAGCCAAATCCCTCCAGGCAGACATCTCATGGAACACATTTCTGAACAAAGGTGGCACATGGACCACCTTCTGTCTGAAAGCAAGAGATACTGTCTCACTAAAATCAACACTTCATATCATACTGTAAGCAGAAGCTTCTCTTTAGAAAACACAGAGCTGCACACAGGATTTGCTTTATAGGACAAGAGGCACAAATCTATGCCAACCATCAGAGCCAGCTGTGATGAAGAGTGGTGAGTGGCAAAACATGCCAGAACAAAAAACCAGAGCAAGCCATGAGGGTGCCGTGTCTAGCTTTCTGCTTACTTCCACAGTCAGCTATGCACCCAAAGAAAATAAAAAGCAGATTGAATCTTTGAGACAGGCAAGAAAAGAAAATGGAGGAACACAAATGGAGACAAGACACAGGCTTGTTAAATAGACTTTCAAGGAAATGACTCAAGGGAGAGATGGAGGGGTAATATTTATGTGGGAAGTCATGAGGCAGTGACAGAAAGGTTTTTCTGGTACTGTGAAGGGGAGGAACAAATACAGGGTGTAGTTGAGAAGTTCACAATGATACCATGGAAGCACACAAAGTGGTATTTGAGGCCCCCAGCACTGCAGTGGGGCACCAGGAGGTGGATCTAGAAAACAGGAATAATTGGTCCAAAGGAGTGGTTGCCAAGGGGTACTCTACAGAGGTACAATAGCAGGAAGTTTTAGATTATGTCAATGAAAATATATGATAACGTTGAAGTCTGAGAGACAAGGGTATCTAAACTGGAGTACTAGGAGATAGCATATATTTTGACTCATATTCATAGTGCTGTTTCTAATCTGTCTCAATTCTGCTTAACCCAGGTTTAAAAAAATGAAGTAAAAGGTGAAGAATGCTTTTTCCTGTTATCTAAATTATCTGGAACAATCTAAGTTGGCATGGCATCGGATGGCTTATAAAGGGTAAGTACAACAGATCTGGCTCAGTTACTAAATATATAGTGCTCTTAGGTCACTGCTTGCAATACAGAAAATTCATAAACAGGGTGGACAGAAATCAGAGGACATATTAGGTGTCCAGCTCTCATGCTACTGTAATCTGACTGACTGCTTTTCAGAGATTGATTGGTCATTCTTTGTTTGAAGACTCCAGTAAGCTCAAAGTCCTTAAGAAAAAATCAAGTCAGTCCATGTTTTGGAAACTGGTTAAAAAATTTGGATCTGCTCTCATTTATTCTAAGGCTCTTTACCATGATGGCACTAAAGTGGGCTATAAAGCAAACATAAATGCAATTTATGTCCATTACATGTAAAGAAGGATGAGTTTGAATGGTAATTCAGCCATGTATCATTGCACTGCAGACTGGTAATGGAATCCATTATGGGACCCTGACACCATCCAAGGCACTGAAACTTCACTATGTCTAAGAAATCACTGAGAGAAGGTCATTTTATCATGGTTTTTTTAATCTTTCATACCTTCCCATTGACTAAGAAATTTTTTTTTTCGATTTCCCACTCCTCCTCCCTCGCTTATGTCCTATTATATTCCTGCCGTAGCACTTTAGATTAACAGCCAGTTAATTAATGTGGAATCCAAGTGGAAATGCAATAGAAGTACTTGTGACATTCACATTAATAACAGAGGGGTTCATCAAAATTAATGTTATTACAGTAAATACCAAGAAAATTAACTGTGATTAGCTCATTACTTTAAATTTTCCTCCCATCTGCATTTGGCTCTTCTAGACAGTTGCATGGAATAGGTATGGTGATGATTCAGGGCTTGGAATGAGAAGGCAAACAGGAAGCACAATGAGCTGTGATAAGTATTAGAGATCGACTTTCATCATGGCTCAGGCTCACTTTGTGAGCAGGCAGTTAAATAACATTTCAAAGCCTCCTTTTCTTATGTCTCTAACCAAGAGTAGGAAAATCTCCGAGTGTGTGCTGCCATAATTGTATCAGGAGAGGATTTTTACATTAACCAGCTTTGAGCCTAAATTCATGTGATGACTGTAGGCAAGAAAGAAAGTTAAAGTTGTAGAGTGATAATTACACAAAATAACTTGAGAACTGCCAATTGGAAAAACAGATCTTATACTGAGGCCTTCTGAGACTTTATCCAGTATATTGTTAATCTGGAAATGAGTTCCACTGCTATATACAAATATACAGATAACATTTTTCTGGGCAGAAGTACTATTCCATGTCATCCTTGCCGAATGTCTTGAAAAGAAAGCAAATTGGTTATGAAGTGGATGACGGTTTTATGCAAAGCTAAGCAAAAGACCCTAGCTTTGTCCATTAGTAAAAATAATCACCTTTCTGAGGCAAATAAGCCATACAAAAATGTTCAGATGCCCCACAATATTTACAAAAAGGGGAGGAAAATAAGTAGTTTCAACTCAGAAAGTACAACACATGAGGGCATGCAGTAAGATGTCTATCTGTTCTGCAGCAGATATGTGAGTGCATAGACTCTGGAATGCAAGTGTTTGCATTTTGCAAACTTAGCTTTTTGCATTTTTCCACCTGCCATTTTTGTGCTGGGTAAAAGCTCATATAGGATAAACAGTCATCTTGTGTAAGTCATAGAATCATAAAGTTGGAATGGACCTTCAAAGGTCATCTAGTCCAACCCCCCTGCAGTGAGCAGGGGGAAAAAAAAAAATTACAGGTTCCGTGTACCCTCACTCCCCTCACCAACCCTTTTCCAGCCCATTTTGCCCCAAACATTGAGCACCTGGGCTCCACTGGAGTTGCTTCACAGCCCCAGAGAAGGGCAGCTGTCACTATTTGCCTCCCTAACATTGAGGAGAGATGTTTCTCCTGGTGTCAGCTCTCTAGGGTATCACTGTTGAGTTGCTTCAGCATATCCCAAGGGGACGTGGTGGGAGGAGAAAGGCCTCTGGTTAGGCGGGGGATGGGATGTTCGAGGAGGGGTGGTGGCCACTCAATGTCACCCATGGCCAAGCCCTCTGTGTGCTATTGGGGCAATGGCAGGGAGTCTCACTATGGGGCATTTGCAAGAAGCTGAAGCTTGCTAGGGAAGTACTGAGACCTGTTTAAGAAATTTATACCAGATTGAATAAGTTTCTAGGAAGAAAGTAAACCTCTAGAAAATTATCTTGTATCAAGGTTTGCTTTTTTTAATTCTCAAGAATCCTTGGTGCAAACACCTTGAACTTCACCTGCCATACATGATAATGTGTTCTCTTGTAGGAGCAAGAGACAGTAACCCAGCATCTAAAGGCAACCACCAGAAAACTTGTAACTTGGCTTAACTGAAGATACTCAGCTACGCTACAGAAAAGAAACTGGGCCTTAAAACGCTGAAATTAGAAATATTTCTTAGGAGTTAGAAATATAACAGTAATAACATGTAGAAAATTAAGCAGTATACATAAATGTAACAGTAACTAAAGAAAAATTATACAATTAGTGGAAGAAATCAGTTAACTACATACATACTTATGGAAGACACTGCAGAAATGACTGCTGCTGCACTTCTAATCAGAGGCTGGAGTTATTGTACAGCCAAGTTTATGGTTGCCATAATCAACTTCAGTGAAGCTGACTTGATTTGTACCATTTCAAATCTCATTGAGAAGCTAAGGTGTCAAAGTGTTTTCACAAAGTGAAAATATGCAATAGTTTAGTTCAGTGGTGTCTGGCCTCTTTCCCAGCTGTGATTTTTTTCCCCAAAGCTCCTGCAATGTCCTTGGTGTTCTACCCATTGATACGTGCTGAGTACTGCTTCCAATCTGCATATAATTGATGTAGTAAAAATAAGTAATAGAAAGAAATTATAGTAATTCCTGAATTAACTTTGGGCTTCATTTTTAACTTTCAGGTTTAACAAAATAGCTCTTTTTATAAGGAGAATTGCTTTTTTTCTTCTTTTAAATTAAATTTCTCCAAACAGAGAAATGAGTTTGCTGTTTCTGTTGAAGTTGAAGCAGAGATGACAAAACGAACTACCTAGCTTTTTAACAGGAAAACTTACATTTGAAAATAGCTTTCTGAATAGAATCTGGGAATTTGTACACACTCATTTATCATAGAGGCTGTGAAATCCCTGCCCTCTATTCCTGCCTGGAGAGAAGGAATGAGCTATCCCAGCAGAAGTATTATTGCAAATTGCAAACTAAACATAGGAGACTTCTGAGGTTTACTACCATGTTCCACTACAAAAACAATTTATTCCCCTCTACGGCCTGCTCTGAAGTGAGAGGATAGGACCTTTTTAATAGGATACAGGATGGCAGAACTAAGCAAGAAAAATATTAAGTTTAAATCTGACTTTCTGGAATGACTGTTCTGTTGGAAAACATCGAGTCGTCTGAAAATGTGAAGTTGAAAGTGTGGACGAATGTAGTGGGGGTTGCAGCCCCAGACTTTCCATTGTCTATGAGTGTGGCAGCCACATCTCAAGTTTGTCCAGGCTTTAGTTCATCCAGCTGTAGGAACTATTGCCTTTCTCTCAGTGGCAGATACAGGGCTCTGGTTAGTTCACTAATGCACATAAGCATCTGCTCAAAACATTCTTGTCAATTACAGGTATCCCAGCCTAGGGTAATGCAGGGCCAATTCTCGCTGACCTGTGGGGAGGAGCAGGTGGGTCAGTGACTCAAACTGACCAATAAGGCATTCCATCCCATCTGCCATGCTGGGTATAAAAGCAGAGGGATCAAAGGAGTCCAGTTTGCTCCTCTCCAGCTGATTGCTCCCTGAAGACTTGTTCACCAGTGAGAAAAGTTATTCAACATTCTGCTTCTTTAGTGGCACTCTCAATTACAGATGCCNAAAAACCTATCTTTCCATACAGCACGAAATCTTCAGGCCGCCAGACCTTATCTACTCCATGTTCTTATGCAACAATCTAGCTTGCAGAAGAATCCTCTATTTTGTCTGTTGCTACCAAATTTGCTCTGCATCTTTAAAGGAACCAAAAAAAACTAAGCAAGAAAAATATTAAGTTTAAATCTGACTTTCTGGAATGACTGTTCTGTTGGAAAACATTTAGGGGTCTGAAAATGTGAAGTTGAAAGTGTGGACGAATGTAGTGGGGGTTGCAGCCCCAGACTTTCCATTGTCTATGAGTGTGGCAGCCACATCTCAAGTTTGTCCAGGCTTTAGTTCATCCAGCTGTAGGAACTATTGCCTTTCTCTCAGTGGCAGATACAGGGCTCTGGTTAGTTCACTAATGCACATAAGCATCTGCTCAAAACATTCTTGTCAATTACAGGTATCCCAGCCTAGGGTAATGCAGGGCCAATTCTCGCTGACCTGTGGGGAGGAGCAGGTAGGTCAGTGACTCAAACTGACCAATAAGGCATTCCATCCCATCTGCCATGCTGGGTATAAAAGCAGAGGGATCAAAGGAGTCCAGTTTGCTCCTCTCCAGCTGATTGCTCCCTGAAGACTTGTTCACCAGTGAGAAAAGTTATTCAACATTCTGCTTCTTTAGTGGCACTCTCAATTACAGATGCCTGAGGAGGACCTTGTCAACATATTTGCCTTTTGATCTCAGTCAGTGTGTTGCAGTTCCCATTGGTCTCCAAGTGGGGTTTGGAACTTTCATAGTGCCTGTCAGCAGCCTCACTCTGTGAGCTTGGTTTGTTTCATTTGTATGTCTTTTATCTATTTTTATTTTTGTACTGCTTTTTATTAAAACATTTTAGTTTTTTGACTAACCTCATGACTCTATTTCTCTTCTTCCTCTCCTTGGAAGTAGGGGTAGGGGGAAGCCTCTGTTGTCTTGCCTTGTTCCAACATAGGACAAATTATGGTAACAAGGTGTACTGTTCTTGGTGTTGGATTAATCTATAGGAATAAAGGGCTGAGCTGCACATCCCTCTGTACATATATTTACAGACATGGTATGCATCTGTGAAAAAAGCAAAAAACCCCCAAACCTTATAATGTCCCTGCTCTTTAGCACCTTTTAATCAAGTCCTTAAAATTAGGCTAGTGGGATTTTTGACAGCATTTTTCTCTTATGAGGCCTAAATTATCAGTGAGCCTAATGTTTGCTCCTGCACGTCTGTCCTCAGCACCTTCAGCCAGGAGCTTAGTATCTTGCTGGATTGAGCCCATATGTATTAGACCAATTTGTCAGAGTTCCCCATAAACACAAAAGATCCATTTGAAAAACACATCAACACTTTTTCCTACTGACAGTGGGCTCAAAATACTCCTTTCAAGGAGGGGAATGGGGGAGTTACCTCCTCTTCTCCTGCTCCACTGCATATCCGTAGCTGATGGAGGCCATGACTTGTGAAAGGAGAATAGCCCAGAAATACTGACACAATCCATGTGCCATGGATAACTATATCTCTATAAACAACCTGAGGAGGTCTGAATGAAAACCCATGTCCTTTTAATTCAGATTTACTATCATGTTTCATTTGAGGGAGAATTGACCCTTTCAGAAACAAAATTTCTATCTACTCTTATTCAAAAGTAGCACAGTTTGTTTTAACAGGATCCCATGTAACAGAACTAAAATAACTACGTATTTTTTCTCATCTGCAAAACAAAACATTGAGGAAGAAATAATCTCATTTGTCTTTCTTCCATACTCTTCAGGCCCAAGTATGATGGGAATAAAGTATCAATTTATCAGTGTCCCTGAACTACTGTGTAATTAACTTCAAGTAAAGAAGAGAGATTTTCCTATGACTTTGTATTACAGTCTACCTAAGTATTAAATGAAACAGTATAAGGACAATATGCAGTATAATAACAGTTAAATGCTATGGGATAATGAGATGTAAATTGCTAGTTGGAACAAAATCTTCAGGCCCAACTCTTCGAATTTTTCTTTTCCAAAGATAGGGGTATTTTTATGTATTAATATTAATTTTCAGTTCTTGAGCTCTACATAAAGGAGATCAGTACCTTTTCAGAGGAAGAAACTGAAGCAAAAAGAGATATGATATACAGAGCTTTTTGTACATTAGATACTCATCATTATACCTCAGACTTCCCGAGTTTTCTTTTAAGACCTGAAGTATGATGGCTTTTATGTACTGTACAGTTTGGCAAGCATTAGATAATGACTGTGTGGGTGGGGCAGTAGTTTGGTTTTAGAAATTAGCTTTCAGACAAAACTAAATAGTCAAGAAACTATCATGTTTAATTGTGTTCCCATACATTGCATGACTTTTGCCCTGTACATTAGCATAATGTTTAGGAAATCAGACTGTCAATATGCAGATTCCTGTTTTAATTAGCAGGTGTTTCTTACGAGTTAGAGTTATAATTTAGACCTTTTCTGCATTTTAAAAGGGAATTAGACATCTGAGCTAGACATAGCCCTCCTTCTGGCCCAGAAGTGTGCTCTAGGGACTCAGATCTGGATAAAATCCAAGTACATTGCTTTTTAACTCATAAGATTTGCATTGTCGTGACCTTGAACTTGACAACCTTACCTCATCCTTTTGCTAGTCTAACATGCAGCTTACCTTCATAGTCCTACATTCCTCCTAGGTCTATCACATCCACATAGCTGTATCTTCTCTAGCTGTCTAGAAGGTCACATTTCTGTCAGTCCTGTAATGCAGTCATTTGTTTTCAATCAGTTTTGAAGACTGGCTACATGTGCTCCATCAACTGCTGAGTCTTCACAAACACTCCTGATCCTACATGAGGAGAATTACAATAGTCCTGCTGGGCAGCCTGTCACAGCTGTTGGTGAACATGTTGATACTCCTTGGCCTCAAAGCAGTTCAATGCCAATCTTATGGTTTTTGTCTGTTGTTAATGGCTAAAAGAGATGTTCCCTATCTATTCTGCTGGGATCTTGTAATTCAGAAGCAACGAGTCTGGCTCCTAATTTGAGCTCTCTGGCTTCCTAATTTGTGCTCTGAGAAAGCTGGGATAAAACACTGTCTGCACTTGCATGTTTTGTGGTTTAGGGTTTGCAAAGTGATTGATCCATGGTGCTCAACACACCACTGTTCTTGAAAAGTGAATTGAGTGGCAATTTTCTTTCTCTCAGGTTCAAGAGAAGAAAATAGCTGTAAATTTGTCTTTCTGTGTGCAGAGCATCATGCAACATTCCTCCCATCTGGGATTGCAGAGAGCCTTGCCTTTCTGTTTCTTAAACCAGGTTTCTCTTACCTGTCTGAAAATATCTCCTAACTGCCACTCTAAAATTTGTATTTTGACAAAAGCAACTATAATAGTCACCAATGTCACTATGACCTAAGTAGGACTTTCAGCTCAAAATTGTGCTCCATCTCCTTTATCTAGTATGCATGCTGTGGATGAAAGGGTCCATTGCTGTAGGACAGAGATATTTTTTAATCTTCCAAAGGAGGAGATGAACTTCTTATTTTAACATAAATGTTATGCAGCATTGTCCTCTGGACAACTGCTGCTCTCTCTACTACAGACAGATAGTTTAACTATGTGAAAGAATATATTCATTTTCCTTGCTGCTCTAGACACTGGGCTGGTAGGAAAACTAGCAGAGGTATGCACAAAATAGTGGCAATTTAAGGTTACTCTGTCCTGAAGTCTGATTAAAAAGGGTAAAAGATAAAATCTACTTTTCTGAAAGTCATCTATTTTAGATTCAAGTTCTGATGAATATTGTGAAATAATGTATGAGATTTTTTTAAAAAATTGATTTTGGGATGAATCTTAAAGGTTTGAGTGTACAAAGCCAAAACATAGTAAAAGCCTTGTCACTTAAATTGTAATGGAAAAACCTAAATGTATGAGACATTCATTTGACACAGTTCAGGCTCTTCATTCCCACTTGGTTGATGTTTTATATAGATAGAAAAAAAAAGAATGAATTTAAATAATTCTTCGTTAAGTGCTGCAAACAGAATGTCTGGACCTCTTTCACATTTTATTTCAGTTTCTGTAGCTCTTTCAGTTCTGGAGTAGGAGTTGGCATGTTGATGTGGTTGACATACAATAAATCAACATTTTCTAATGGGAATTGAGTCCCTATCATTTCTCTTTAGAGAGGAATAATTATCATAAGGTGAACACCATCTTAGTGCAGTGGAAAGAGACCTATGTTTTCACTCCTGAAGCTTAGTGTCTGCAGTAAGAACTGCAGTGCTGGGTACCATGAGCACTGGTTGTAATGGCTTTTCCATATCTTTCTTTGGGTATGTCAAGAACTCACCATTGATTTAGTGACCTTAGAACAATGCAGTGGTGTTATTCCCAGCTGGTGAGTGGAAATGGTTTTTTTTTTATCATAAGGTTTGTTTGAGAGATCTTTGTGGCTGAAATAAGGCTTGTTTCATTTCAGTAAAGATGTCTTGCTAGGTTCTGCTGCGAGGTTCATCAAGGTTTTTTACCACCTTTCAGATAATAAGAAACAACAATTCCTTTACCATTCAAACAGAAACTATTGTCCCCTCAACATTTGACTGTCAGTTGTTGGTAGTAACATAGTAAATTCTCACCTTGTAATGGTAGATTAGGACAAAAATTTGGTGATCATGGGGATGCTGTGCACATAGATGAATGTTATGCTCTTGGTGCTAATTTAAATCCTTTGAAGTACTCTTTGCTTGAAACAGGATGCTAGGACTAAAATCTGACTGACAAAAGCATGATAGAAATCAGTCAGTTACAACAGCTCTTTAGTGTCCTTTGCTAATGATTCAGTAAATGTTTGCTATAAAAACAATTCTTTCAAATGTTGTCCTGAAGTGAGCTGATCAAAGTTTTGGCATCAGTGAGTAATGCAGAACACTATTTTCCCCACTCTGGTTACTGTTGTTCCAAAATGCAAGCATGCACTAAGCTTTTAATTCTGTCCCTGTAATTTTTCCTAAACCTCTCCCTTTAAATACTCTGTTTCATTAGGATGTAGTGGGGAGATTTGAAGATTGGGTTGGGTTTGATATACCTCAAGATGTTCTCTACCTGTGTTCTCTACTGTAAGAGTAGAGTTATATTTAAAAAGAATGCAAGTTTCTAAGGCTATGCCTTATGGATACTAGAGACAGTAGTAGCTGCTGTAGCTTATTGCATAGTCTTATATATGTTTATCTTGTTAAGTTGTGTAGCTGTGCCCTGTTATATGTACTATGCAAGTGATATAATTTATCCATGGAGAAGCCATCACAATTCATATACAGCTGGTTTTTACTGACACATAGTATGTGTATACACTCATGTGTGTATTTCTTTAAGAAACAAATTGACATTTTTTCCTTAAGCACAGATTTATAGTGACATACAAATGACTAGAGATGCCAGTAATTTTATGAGAGGACCTTCATCATCTTGAGAGCTGTAATATGAGGGCATTGCCTGCAGAAGTGTGGAAAAGGTTAAAAATTATATGCTTTATCATCTCGCCTTGAACTTCCTTTTTTTCCCTTCTCAGTAACAGCCACAAACAGCATTGGCTGAAGCATCCATTGCATATTCATCACTTCTGCACCATGAAGCTTTGCAGGCTTCTGCAGCCAATGCAATTCCAGCCTCTGAGGTGCTGTTAGTCATGGGTGACAGGACCAAGACCCTTGAACAGAGATGTTGCTGGGTGAGTGCTAGCATGTGTGCAAGAGTCAGTGCTAGGTTTAGACTACATGAGCATTGCCTTACCTCTTGGCTCGCATATTGTTACCTTGAATTCCTGGCTGGAACGTGTTAATGATGACATTTACTCCTGTCTGTGTTGACAGAGAGTTGCAGCAACACAACTGTTACAGGAACCTGCTGGGAAGTGAGGGCACAAGACCATGCTGAACTGTGGCTTTCAGGTGCAACTGATCCCTTTCTCCTCTCATGTTCCCCCATCCAACCAGCTGCTTGGGTTCTGGAAAGGAGGGTTGGACATGGGGATGCTGGCTACAGCAGCTGCAGGCCATCTCTAGGCAAAGCTTCTTACATTTCAGTTTGTTTTTTTTTTTTTTCCTAAGTTATCTTTCATGTGTTTCTTTTGTAGCATTTTTATTTGGATGCTTCTTTTCATAATGCTTGCTTTCTTACCTGTGTGGACAGTACTTTGACCTTACCTGCGGCCTGCTGGAATAAGCCAGAAACAAAGCCAAAGACCCACCAGCACCCTGTTGCTCTTGCTGCTCCACCTGCATTGATTCCTGGTCTGCTCATCTCTAGTTCAAAACAGCTGGAGCTATATCGAACTTCTGTTTCTGCCTCTGGCTGTATTTCTGCAGGCTCTGATCATCTCAGATCACACACACACAAAGGTCAGGAGGTGGAGCACTAAGCCCTCCCAAACCCCAAGAGTGATGGGGGTGTCATCAGTGACAAGCCAGTGTACTGCAGGATGGCTGTGGTGCCACAGCTAGACACAGAGAGCTGTACTGTTGGATCTCTCTGATGAGAGCAAAAAGCCAGCTTCTTGCTTCTGCTGAACAGTGCAAATCCCACATGCTTTCATCAAAGAAGAGATGTAGAAATTCATATCCCAGCTGTATTGATGAGATTTTTTTTCCCTAGATGAATTTATGAAAGGAGAAAGGCCTTATGCGATGTGACCATGGTTCAGAGGAGAATGGAGCTCTCTGTTCTACCTCTTGTATCAAATCAGCCAACTAAACTCCCTGTCCTAAACCATTAGTACTTAGAAATTCACCTTTTTTCAGGTAGACCACAAATTTACAGCTGCAAACCTATGCATATAAATATTTAGGGAGTCAATTCAGAGGCAAAAACCAAGTCATTAGAAGGTTTGCTAATGGTGGAAATAGAGCTGGGGGTATTACCCCAGGCTGTAAGCTCTGACATTAATTAGCCATTGGAGGGAGACAAAGAGCTGTTTCCTTCTACCTCACCATGGTCCGGCAGAGGCAGTCACTGCTACTCAGCTCCTCAATCCAGATGCTGTTGCGTTTAGAAAAGGGGTAAAGCAAGTTCTGAGCAAGTCCTGCTACCATTGGGATGGGGCAGCTGCAGGTTTGATTCCCTTTTCAGGGGACATAATGGGAATGCCGAGTTAAACACATGCTTTACCCACAGAAATGTGAAATAAGGCTACCTCTAGATAGGCCTGGCTTTTGCTCTCTATAGTAGTTCAGGTTCCATGCCATACCAGTTCAGCTAAAGCTGAAGCTCAAGTCTATCTTTATCATCAAAACAGAAGGTGTCATCCCTTCCTTTCCAATTACATTTCTACTTTCTGTTGCACGAGAGGGAGGAAAGTATTTTCTACTAAACTCCCCTTTCTTGTCACCTGGATATCTCTGCATGCATTTAGTCTATAACATGGGTAGTGGAATTGAGGTCTTTCTGCACACATACACAGAGAGGTGTCTTTTAAGCACTAATATCTCATGATTTTCTTGCACTATTTTCCCCAAGACTTCATTTGACTAGCGACATGCAGTGTAAGGCAAAGAATCCATTTGAGTTCATCATAATTCTTCCTATCAAATCTGTGAATCTGACTGAAGAAGAACTGTGGGACAAGGAGGAATGAAAAAAACTTGCCAAAGTTTGAGACAGGGCATACAAAAATTGAACTCCAAAATGTTTCTGCCATTGTACTTCAGTGGGTTAATTCACCACATGAAAAAAAATGTAATAAAGGGGAGATATAAGAAGCTGAGCATACTGGAAGTTAATATAAAAGGAAGGAAGATAATACACCTTTTCATATTCTTGATCAGGTTACCTAGGAAGTTTGCCAAATCTCACTCTCAGTCTGTGCTCTCCCTTTAACATTGTTTTTTGCATCAATATGAATGGGGAAGAGCACTGAAAGAAGTTCCAGCTGGGGAGTCATGGAGGTAACCTCATTGCTGGGAGAGTAGCAAGCACTTCAGATTGCCCTCAGTAGCACACCCTTGCATTAAGGTTGTCACAGAGGCCATGATCTAAGTAAGCAAAATTAAGAGGAAAAGCAGCATATCTTCTTTAAATGAAGGATTTATGTGAAGTTCAAACAAAATTTTATGCAAGTTTAAAATGAGAAAAAATAACATTGGCATTGTAAAACAGCAAAAGAAATATTCAAGAAAGTGAGAAAAGGACTTTTCCATATCTAGGATTTCTTTATGCTGATCCAACATATCTGAAAATGTTTCAAGCCCATTTTTGCGCATGTGAAACAAATGCAAAGTGTGTCAGAGCTAGATTCTGAAATGGAAGAAATCAGGACAGTGCAGCTGATTCTGGGGAAGTGTTTGATTTTCACCAGTTCAAACTGTTAAAGACAGAAAAAAAAGAACACCGAATGCCACCAGGCAACAGATATTGAGGTATACACATGTTAGGGGATGAAAGTCCAAAACTGACCTTTTTGGCTGCTCCTATGTTGTAGTACTGCTCTGTTGCAAATTATTTAGGCTGGAAAAACAGAGGTCTTGGGGATTTAGAAAAAGAAGAGGCTATTCAAAAGTGTTCTTTATAGTAAGTGTTTTCAGAAGGGGGAAGTCAGAAGGAAGGTGAAGATCTTGGTGGAGAAGGTCATGGAGATCAGGAAGACAAATGGAGGTTAATGCTGGGGGCCAGTCAGTGACTTTGGCTGGTAATGCCACCTCCTTTGGAGTAAGGGAAGCTGGAGGCTGGTAAATGCATTGGTGTGAGAGAGTGAGCACAACCACATGAATGTGAGATAATCACATGTGAGATAATCAAGGTAAAAGCTTTAATCTTGCTTGTTCTTAAATAAATGCCAGTGTCTAGATGTACTGTGGGCTGGGGTTTACTCCATCCCACCTGAGTCAAAGGCCCAGTCCCAATTGTTCATTGTAATTCCATTGGCCTGAATACAGCTCATTGAAAGCTGCTCTCCCAGTCCCTGTGAAAGGGATGAGATTAGTTGATAATGCAGCTCACAGCACAGTATTGAACTACACAGTCAATCAGAAACACACCAGTTAAGTCTTTTTCTTTCCTTATGTGTCCTCTTTGGGTGGTTTCACACTGATGCAATTCATTGAAAATCAAAGTAAGTACAAGCTTACACAGGAAAAATTGCATTTGAAGGTTTCGCAGAGACTCGGTGGTGACCAGCACTGGGAGATTACTTTATCAGCCTTGAAAAAAATATTCATCAGTTTGTCAGCTTTGTCATTCAAGTGGCAGGAAAAAATCAGTTTTCCATTCAGCAGGTACTAATACAGTTATATCAAATCCTAAGCATGAGAGAAAACAACCCACACACATGTATGCATGCACAGTGCTCTCACCTGCCCTCCCACGTCTTCAAATCTCAGCAGCAAAAGGGATCTGGCATGGAATGTCACAGCCATGTTGTTATTTCATGCCCTGTAAAACCATGCCAGGTGATTGTGTCTTTCTTCCAGGCAGAAAGATGGAAAATCTCTGGTCCACACTTGCCAACAAACCTTGCGACTTGGTATTTTTCTTTTAAACACCAAATTTGCTGCTTTGCACCTGGAAAACTTCAACTAAAGTCTTTGAACATTGTCACTACTGTGAAGAGCTCAAGGTTTCTTTATGAGGGACAAGAACAGTATTGAGTGGGGCCCACCAGTGGAAATGCCACTTAAATTAAGAATATTTGCACTTTTCAGTGCCCTAACTTTTGATTCATCAAGAAACTGGGACCTTGTTGAGAATAAAGTTTCATTACAAAGGCATGTGAATAATGTACTGGAACGCACTTTATACTGAAGTGCCCCAGCCATTTTGGGGTTTGATTCATAACAGGAAGGCTTATGGACATCTGGCCCTTTCAAGTTTCCCCTTCCTTGTTTCTGACACAGCAATGTTGCTGTTTATGTAGATTTTGAAGTTAAGAGAGATTTTAATATTCTTCAGTTTCTGGGGTTCCATAAGCAGCTGAAACTTCCAAGCAGTGAGAAGTAAAGGATCCATCAGAGTGGTTGGGCCTGATGAGAGCAGAAAAATATTACAGCCTCCTCAAGACATTTTTTCCTCTCTGCCAATGAGGAAAAATGTCTTTTACCTACAGAGAAGGAAAAAAAGAAACAAGTTTTTCACGTATTAAAAGTAATTAATTTGAAAGGGCTTGATTTATTACAGCAAACTGAAGTAATCTCTGTTTAACCATATCAGGAGTGGGGCTGGATCTTGGAATCGAGGTCATCTGATATCCTTAAAGGTTCTGATAGTAATTTCACATTGATTACAGAAATAACCGATGACAAAGGAACCCTCTAGCTGAGAAACCCAAAGCAAAATACAAGTTGAAACACTGCTGTTTCTCCCATAATGTTTGGATGGACTGTACACAACTACCCAGTCATATTTTCTCATTGTTAACTTATTTCTGGAGGAACCCCTCCTCATTGTGTGTATTTATGCTGCTTTACCTGTTCAAAATACCAATCTGCAGGAGGCTGAGTCTATGAAACTTTGAAAGATCCTTCATCAATGGGTGAGAGAGAATCAAGCAAGACCAGAAATCAATATAATGGAGCTGCAAACAGGAGATTCATATACTTGAAATTATGATTTTTCTACTGAATTGTATCTTTCTTTCAGCTAACCCCAACCCACTTACCTTTGTACCTCTCTTGACAATGTTACCCAGAGGCAGGAAAAGCAGAAGGTCTGTTGTCCTGCTCACTTTGCACTGCAGTCATAATTGGGTTTTTTGCCATTTGTGTCTGCTTGCAAAATTGTCCATGAGGCCAATTTGCAATGTGTGACTTTATTTAATCCAAAATTGAACTGTAAATCTACCAAAAATACCTGTACTAGAATAGACTACTTGTGCATATGACTGCATGTTCCAAACTTGCATTGAATTGATTAGCTACAGCAACCAATTATTATTGTACATTGTTTAAATGTAGAAATCTAAGTTATAGGCTAAGGATTAAAGCTGAGAATACCCATGCATTCTATATTAGTGAAATTTTAATAGGACTGTTTCTTAGTAAAAATTTTTAACAAAATGTTTTCAATACTTTTTTCCATTAAAATGTCAGAGAGGAAAAAAAAATCAAGAAAATGCCATTTATCTCTAAGATATGTGAAAATGTATCACTCTTTTAAAAAATCATATTCTGGCAAAATATGCATTTTAGGAGAGATGAGATCTAGGTGTCTTAGTATGTCTCCTCTCTTCTGAATTGCTCTTTCACCTTTCTGAAAGAGAGATGCTTTCTGCATTTCTGATTGCATTTTAGCACAAAAGACGGGAATAATGTGATCTGACAGGCTGTCCCTGAGCTGACTTCCGTACACACTAAATGATCTTTGCAGTAGATGACATTCGACAGCATAGATAGTTTTAGCAAAATGAAGAAAAAAATATAAATTAGTATACATCCAATGAAGAAAAACAAGTTAAATCAGTTTATACCAGCAAAGAAGCTGCGTGATACCAAGTCAAGTTGGTTAAATTACTATTTTCTTGAATTATTTGTTGTAGCTTCAGAAAATTAATTCACTTCTTTTTATTGTGAATAGTTTTTCAGTGTGCCTTAAATATTTACTAAAGCTTTAGGAAATTTGCATCATATACTGGTTGGATAGAGCAGAGAGACACTATGGATCAGGCAGTAACACTCCAACACAGTTAGTGTTTGCCTCCTGAGGTGAGTAATATCACCAAGAAAGCCTAAGTGCAGTGATGGGAGTTACTTTTGTTTCAGCAGCCAGACTGACAGGAGGCAGCAGCAGGAATGTCATTGAATTGTTTAGGCTGGAAAAGTTCTTTAAGTTTATCAAGTCCAACCATGAACCTTAGCACTGCCAATTCCACCACTAAATCATGTCCCTGAGCACCACATCTACATGTATTTACCACCACTTAAATTCCGTCACTTCCTTAGTAGTGTACTCAGTGTGTGGTGTGTTACAGCGTTTCCCTAAAATTAAAAGAGACATGCCTTAGTCATGTTTCTTTTCCAAAGGATAGATAGTAGAACAGAAATGTATTTTGCTTGATAAGCAGGTTATAAAGTACAGGGAACAAGGAGTGGCTTGCAATCTGTGATATGCACCCAAGAGACATTTAGTTCCAGGGATTGTGGCTAGCAGCAAATTGTTAGGGACCAGTAGATGTAATCCACTTGATTTATATCAGGGATATCTGTGCATTGCTTATCCAAAAGCCTGAAGATCTGGGGAGCCTTGTCACAGAGTCAATGAAATGTGCTTAGACAAATGGCCTTGTTAAATGCTTATTGGCTTTCAAAAGGTTAAAAATTGTTCCCACTGTGTAAAACAAGCAAATGTTCAGCCCTTTAGATCACTGAGATTTTGTTTCATTTCATGTCATATAAATCCAAAAAGAGATAAATTCAGAACTGAAGGAATTTGCAGGGCACCTAAGTTACTATGGTGCCTACACCTGAATTTATGTAGGAGAAGCACCATAATGTTCTAGTGGGAATGGGACAGACTGGAGGAAATCTAGGGACATTAAATCCTAGGAGGAGCAGCTCAGCAGCTCTATCTCTACATTGAAGAGTCCTTTCTTCCTTTTACCACCTCTTAATTTAGCCCTGGATCGCAGGCTAAGTCTGCAGCTACAGAGGGACTCTGGGATATGAAGACTGGTACAAAGTTTACATGAAAATCAGTCTTCTTTAACAGAGGGAAGGAAAAATGTTAAAAAAAAATCTCAGAAGCATCTGATAAAAACAACTGCCATAAAACTTTAAGGCAGAATCTAAGCTCTGGGCAGATGAATGTTTAGGCAGATAAGGAGCCTGTGAAAAGACAAGTCCAGCTAGGGAATTCCCTTTAACTTGGTATCGATAGTATTATTGTCTGGAAAAGAAGAAATAATGAAAAGTAGAGCACAGAGCTAAGAAGCACACTCCCAAAGCTAGAAGGCTGCTCTCTTTCAAACTTCTCTAAATAGTTTCTGAGATGAGATTTGAATTCTAAAAAAACCTGTTAGTGAGATACAGAGATTCAAACCATCTCTTGCAGCAAATGAGAAGGATGCAGTTGGATGTGGAACATTGGCTGGGGTCAGAAGGCAGTTATACAAAAACATTAGGTTTAACCCACAGAAGTCAAATCTTATGGTCAATTAAGTCCACTGGCTCTGCCTCTGCAGAGCATTTTCAACTGATTAGATCAGGCCAAGCAATGCCTTGCAGTACTACTTTGGTCTTCAAGCTACAAAAAACCTGAAAGCAAAGGGATAAAAAATTAACTGTGCTTCCTGAAACAGGAACTAAGAGGAACTATTTAGAAAACTAAATAATCTTATGAGGAATTAAGAGTTTGAAAGCCAAATGGCTATGCAAGAGGGAAGAAAAAAAAAAGAAAACTAAGGAAAAAAAAAAATCAGAACAAAACCATGAGAAAAATGCTGCAGTTATGACTGCACAGAACTGTCTTCCTTCTAGGAGAGAAGAAAATCTGAAAATTTGAAACTTTAGAATATTTCCAGGAAGGGGAGTTTTACTTAGTGTTCAAGAAGAAGGGCAGATCGTTTGGGGTCTTCAGAAATATTTCTTTCCAACATAACACAAAGCTCTGTTTCTGGCTGAAATGTTACATATTTACCTATTAGAAAAAAAAAACCAAAAAACAGTTAAGTGGGTAAGCTGGTGACTTTCAAATTAATAAGGATTCACAAATTCTAAAAAGAGACATCACATACTTAGAATCTTAACCTATCTTCTTTAAAAAGAAATTAAACGGGGAAAAAGTACCTCCATTTCAACAGAATCAGAAATATTCACATGGACTGATGGTAGTTCCATCACATTTTCTATTATTAACTTTAGCAGTAATATACATTGGATCCCGAAGTTGGCACATTAACAGCTTTCAAAAGTGTTATCTTTAAAGGAGATAAATAATGTTTTGCTATCATTGGAAGGCAATGGATATAACTATATTTCTGTAACTAATTTTATATCCTTTGCATCACTTGTCACTGCTATGTATGCAAAACAGGAGTCTAGTTATATGCATAATGAGACATATGCAAAATTGCTGCAAAATATTAATAAAGCCTTTTAATTTTGCATTGTGAGTGAGGTATTCCAGCAACCTTGATGTAAGTCCAGCATACTGCAGTGACTAATACCCAGGCAGAAGTACTTTGAATCATAAGTGAAAATACAGTCAACGGAGAACGAGGATGCAATATGGAATCTCAATGAATGATCAAATACAAGGAATCAAGCTTTCTAATTTCTCCAACAATTCTGTAGTTCTTTGGCATGGCCTGATTTAGTCAGTGGCATGCATAGCTGAGGGGAAGATTCATACACTGAAAAAGCCAATAGTTCAGAGTGAAAATGATTTTCCAAGTTTAAAAGTGCTCCTTGCTATCCTTCAGACCCATGTCAAGTCTGTACTCTGTCACTAGCTCTTAAAAGTCATTAAAGATGACTTCATGAAACACATTGGTTCCCATTCATTTCTATGAGTCTAAGAGAAAATAGTAATTTCATTTCAAAGGTATTTAGGAGTCTATTTCTTTTCTGAATAACTCCCTACTTCTACCTACATGTTAGAAAGCCAAATGAGTTTCATTGCACACTCACATATTCTGGGCAACAGAAGTCAGTTACAGACAATGAGCTAGAATAATAACAAAAAATGTATTTTGAGATTAGCAAAGATAAACTCCCAGGCAAATGCACAGCATATCATGTAACATTCCACGAGAACAGCTTAAAGTGAAGATTGAAATAAGATGAATTTACATTTCTTTTACACCCACTCCGTTTCAACATACATTGAGCAGCGGAAAGGCCCTGAGGTATAAATTAGAGCAGCAGCTGCTTTAGGTTGCATCACCACGTGTTAAACTGCAGGCAGACTTCTATGAAACTCAAAATACCTGAATATTTAAATTCATATTTTGCTAGGCAATATGCACAAAATCCCAAACAAACTCTTACAGGTGCAAACTCTGACCCACCAAGCCATCACTTGCTCTTTGATTCCTCTCTAACCTGCACTTCCTTTTGGAGGAGGTCTCTCCTTTGATCAAGAGTACCTTCTGGTTCGGGATCCTC
The DNA here is from genome assembly GCA_013400935.1 of Turnix velox. Lineage (NCBI taxonomy): Eukaryota > Metazoa > Chordata > Aves > Charadriiformes > Turnicidae > Turnix > Turnix velox. The sequence goes on along the minus strand of VZTY01002575.1, from coordinate 195,487 downwards.
TCCTTTCTAGGGATGTATGGTGCTTGCCTGTACCCTGTTTTCAGTTTTAATAGAGGATACCATCCTTCTTCCCTCCTTTGTGCTCCTCTTAGAAAGGCCATCTAGGTGAAGAGACTTTCACTGCTCATCAAGGGACAGGATCACTTATTAATTGTTCTTCTAATGACTATATATCACCCAGGACAGAGTTAAATGTCTCTCTCCTAACAACAGTATTCAAAGGAAGATTTGAACTGAAAGCAAGCCTGCTTTAGAAAAAGACCTTAATTGACAGGGAAGAATTGATCAGTTTTGTATCAATGGCCGACATTATGGAAGACCTGGATCACAAATATCAGATAACACTGAAATTAAGTAGCACAGTGGCCTCACCTTATCTTTGATTTGCTCCTGATCAGTCACACAAAGATTATTAGAGAAAGCCACAGGCTTGCTTAAGCAACAGGATGCAGAGTTAAAATTTCTTTGTTTTTCCAACATCGAAGCAGTTCTGCACCTTGTTTATCTGAGAACAACCTGACAGGTAAGGGGTGTTCTGACACCTCAAAGTATTGTCCAGTGGAAACTTCTTAAAGACATCCCTTCATGCTTGTCTTTCATACTTTATTGCAGCTCTTTTATGCATTCACTTCCCAAGTATCTCTTAACCATATTAGCATATAAGACTTACTGTCTACCCCAAAGACTTTGGGCATGCTTACCTCAGCAATTCTGCTGCTTGGTCTTGTGGTGACTACAGCTTAGCTTCACAGTTTTCTGTACAGAATGATACAAAACAAACTGCACTTTCTAACTGAGCAAAAATATTGTCTTAGTTTTGGTTTTGTGGTGTTTTTTTTTTTTAAACCAAAAGCTACTCACCATAGGCTGTCAAGATAACAGGATAGCTTCTACAAGTCATCTGACCCACAGCATCATTTGTATCCATCAAACAAACAACACTGATATAAATTTTTTCTTCTTGTGTTTTGCTAAGCAAAATCAGCCCAGGAAGATCAGCAAAACCTCAGCTTTTGCTCTGTGGTGTTGTCCACACTTGGATGAGTGATTTGAAAGGTATGTGTATGAGGGAATGTCTGCATCTTCCCAGGGACAATATGGATAGTTCAGGGCAATCCATCATAGTACTAGGGTCAATAATAATCCTGTCAACATTAAGCCCTTCAAAAATTATTTCATGTCAGGGTGGATCATTTTTGGGGTTTTTTTTCTGCTGCAATATCTTGGGGATTAAAGCAGAGGAAAGAAAGGGAATTTTCCTCCTTTCAAACTCAGCATGAGGCTGATACTCTGACTGATCTGAGACCATGTGGATCAGCCAAACTGAGAACATATGGCTAAACATGACTTAGTTTATAACTGCAACAGCAGGGAGATCTCATTTTTGGACTGTGGTGTTTTTTAGGATAGGATGGGGTTGGGACAGTAGGTCTTCACATGCTACGGCAATGCCATGAGCAAAGGACAGAGAAGATCTGGAATGACAGCAATTGATGCATTTCAGAATCAGCAGTAATTCAGTGGGAGCCACTTGTATATCACTCCAGAAGTAAGATTACAGTATTGAGCTATGCTGAAGTTTAAAGCTGGAACAGAAAGGGTGCATTGCAGCTTTAATTACACTATTAAGGTTTCTCTTCATGAGAATTACTATCCACTCTCAGGCACTCTCAGGCACTCACAGAAACAGCAAAATCAAAGAATATTTAGGGAGTGGTAGAGTTTTAATACTGGGTGGCAGATCTCTCACAGGCTCTAATTTTATTCTGCATGTTAGAAATTGCTCCCAGGAGACACTTGCTCAACACCTGAGAAGCATAATATTAATTGCTTTCCCCCGGTTCCAGTTTTCATGGTACTCTTGAGTAAAGAAAGCAACCAGAAACAGTATTTTATAGTGGCAAAAAATTAAGTGTACCTGATTTAGTTTCTGGTTGCTCTCCAAATCACCACCATTAGTTGAAGTCATTACTATCTGTGCTGATTCTCCCATCTTTATCCTTCCTAAAGGCTGAGGCATTATCAATATACTGTGTAAAACATGTACAGAATCCAAACATTCCAGTCTCATTCGTATGCATGTACACACACATGTACAAAGCATGCCTCTGCACCTCCAAAAACTCCTGGCAAAAAAGAAAAAGGATTAGCCAAGATAATGTAATTAGTCTCTGATATTCTGAAGTAATAGACAAAAATCAATGGGAAAATTAAGCATGCCACATAATGAGTAGGCTTCATTAGATCTTGTGGACTTTTAAAATCTCTGAGTGCTTTTACATGAAATTTAGGTCTGTCTTAGCCTGTCCTCTCTCCAAGGGACAAGCCAGAGGGTACATAGCTGGCTTATTAGGCTTTGCTTTTTGAAAGCCCCTCTTCACCAGCTGATTCCCTATTGCTCTCTGAAAGCAGAACAGGGATGAGGAATGTCCTTCCCTGCTACCTCCATCCTTCTAGTTCTCCTGAAGCTATTCAGCTGACTGTTTCTCCCTGTCTGACTTCTAGGGGACAAACCCCACTGTCACTCAGGGCATGTTAACATCTTCTTTCAGCACAGCTCTGGTATATGGTCCTTCCTGCACCTTTTTGAGGTCAATCAACACTAATCTATGAACAGAAGAAATATTAAGATTAGAATTGCTAATTTGAACTACCTGTCCTGCACCTACTTCTCAGCTATTTCCAGTCCTGACATTGTCCTTCTCTAGCTGGTTAACTCTGCCTGATCCCAGGCTCAAATGTTTTGGTTGCTCATTCACAGCTGTGAACATCAGACCATCCTGAGGGACATGGAAGCTGCCAGGGAGCTGAGTGCACTAATGCTTTAGCACATTATCTTCCCTTCACTGAGCAGAAGACCTTGACCTCATCTTGATTCGCAGCAACTTTGAGATAGGGCCTGTTCCCAAGTCCATGGGAGCCCACAAGTGGGCCTTGGATCAGATGCTTAGGGTCAGGTTCTTAAGGAGGTGAACAGAACTCTTTCCTATCGATTTTCATTTGTAACTTGGATTCTGTGCACCAATTTGGATCTGAGGATCTATAGAATAACAAATTCTCACAGAAAACATCACAAACAAATCAGCATTAATCTTCCCATCAACTGTCCCTACAAACTTACAGTCAAAACCAAAATATTCTGGGTCAATTTCTGTCATAAAAAGAACTATTTTCATTCACATATTCTTCATTTTTTCACAGGAGTTCTGCTTTTACTTAGTATGCAAATGTGTATGCATATGTAAACACATGTGCATGTCTACATGTGTATACAAATGCCCAAGCCCCTAGTAGTGGTACACCCATCTTCTTCTGAATTGCAGTCATGCTAAAGAAAATCCCTCCAGGGCTTTTCTCACCACTTCTTTTCACATGTTTGACAGTTTCCCAGGGAATTAGCCCTAGTCCGTTATTGGATATGTGTTCTAAATAATTAAATCTGACAATTATGTGGGTGAAATCTTAAACAAAAAGAACTGAAATCTCTGAATGCAAAAAAATTAGTGGAAAGGTTCTTTTTCGTTCTAAGACACCCTGCCCTTCCCTTTGTTGGTATCTTCTGTCCCATTAAATGTCATTGTCCATTGTGTTGATATTCAGAATCTCATCTCAGCAGGTACATTTAATTTATTGAAACATTATTTGAGAACAACTTTATTAAAGATTCAAGATGCCAATACAAGATGACACGTTGCATAGCAGCTTGTGACTTAGAAAGCTTTGCAAAATTGAACAACATTGAGCAGGGAGGACACAGTGTGAATTACAGAAAGGAGCATTGTTAAGCTGATCCATGGTGAATAAATTAAAACTGTTCAGTCACATGATCAGTAATGAAGATAGGCAGGAGCACAGGTACAAAGATGAGAAACTGGTGGGAAGAAGCGGAGAATGAGGCAAGAGATCTTATTTCAGCTTACAGGATGTGCAGGAGAGGCTGTAGAGTTCAGGAGAAACTGATACCTGGAAAGTCAAGGGAGTTCTGTCTTAAAGTTTTTCTGTCAGACAGAAGGTTATTGTGAAACGTAAAAACTACCCCACTTAGATTTAGGTATTGTCATCTCCTAGCAACAATTCTGAGGTCTGACTTTGGAGGCCAGAGCTCACAGCACTCTCACGTGTTTCTTCAGTGAAGGACCTGGCCCCCACAAATTGCAAGACCTTGACTCAGCTAAAGCTCTTAAGTTCACTGCATAATGCAACAAAATGTGAGCATCAACAACTGAGTATCAGCAAAGAAAACAAATGAAGAATAGCTGGGAGAAACACAATGAATAATATTATTTCTAAAGGATGTAATTTAGCTGGAGCCAGAATTGTGTACTGGGAAAAAGATTTACAAATGTTTGAAATTCACTGAGAAAAAAATATCCAAAGCATTAGTAAGCTGAGCTGAAACCTTAGGCCCACATCCGTTTTTTTAAATGTCTTTTTGAAAAACAAACAAGAAAAAAGATGGCCATAAGAGTTATTTAATTGCCAATTAAGGGATTTCTTAAGTTTTTGTTTACTGTAGAAAAATAGTCTTCAAAAGATACTCAGAAAAACAAACCTGACTAATACCACTTTCTGACCTTTAGAAAATAAGCCCTGTGAAGTATTTTTTAAAAGTCAGTTAACACAAAAGTTTGAAAAATACTGACTGAACATATAAATATTTCCACATACTTCCAGAAATAGGGAAACAATCACAGCCCGTTAATGCCATTGGCATTTGTGCTTTCCTTTTCCAATAGTGAAGACTCTTCTGTGTCCCTTGAAGTTTCTAGAAGAGACATTCACACATCCCTAGAATCAAAAAGGTGTCAGCATATTTTGTGTAGTAAATAAAATTCTGGCATTCTCAAATTTCACCTTCCTCCACCCTAGTAAGCTATTCCATAAATCCAAACATTCCCCAGTGCCATAAGATATTCCAGCATATGCCTTTTCAGTGTTCCTATAAAAAATTTCCACCATAAATTGAATAAATTTTTCCTTATGATTTTATTTCCTTTTCAGACATTTCTTGCATAGAGCCACTCTCTTTTGCAGATATGGAAAGGAAAAGCATAGGTTAAACAAGAAGGAAGAAAGGAAGTTTGGCCCAACACATGAGGCGTGACTTTGTAATCTGGAACATTTGAATCCTTTTCCTGGCTCTTCTTATGAAAATCTTATTTTCATTTGCTCTCATGCTCAGCCTGAAGATCCTTAAGCCAGTCATCACCTCAAGTCTTGCCTGTAGCATGTCTAGTATGGCAGTCTGAAATCCGGTAGGTGCTTCCATTAGGAAAAAGTATTAGCAATAAGGTTAATACTTATCCACCTGATGTGTATGAGATGTGATGGTTGGTGTCTTTGCCACAAAATATTTCTACATGAAGTATTCAAGATTATTTTCTTCGAAACAGAGAGTAAATTTCTTGTCTACTAGTTCACTAATACATTGCTGTTCAACTGCATGATCCAAATAGCCACTCTTAAGGAACTGAAGAGAGACAATACAGAAGCCACAAGGGAGAAGCTGCCAATGACCTGTGGCCAAAGCCACACTGAATACAGGCTTCCATAGGAGGTGAAAGATTCTGGTTAGTCCTTTACTGCACCTTAAGCTTATAGCAGAGCAGAAGTGAACCACCACAGGCAGGATGGTTCCTTAGTCTTTTTTCAAGCAAGTTCTTTTTGAGGACACCTGGATGAAGTCAAATAATCTACAAGTTTTGGCCTAAGTTCACTACGAAATATCCCACTTTACTTAAGTTTCAAGTAAACTTATGAGCATGCAAAAACTTTATGCCTTTTCTGTACTCATTTTACTTGATTGTTAGATGCAAAGGTAACAAGAGAACGTGTTCTCCATGTATAAATGCTCATTAAGGGAAATAATAAAGGAAGAGAAGGCTCAAGAGAGAACTTTGTAATGACATCAGGTTGTTTTTGAAGACCTAGAGCTGGCTTTTACAGAAATAGGCTGTACTCAGACAAATTCATCTTTGTGTCTAGAAAGTCCCCAATCACAGAACTTGATGGTATTTAGGAACCTAATTCTCATCTCAAAGTTCAGCTCCTGTTGGAATCACTGCAATGTGCCAAAATTTCTTAAGGAGCTGGCTCTTTGTTAGATGTATAAGTGAATGCTCCGACCTCTTTCACACAGTCCCATAATTATGACTGATAAATCCTTAGCCAGCAATTTCTTTGTTCCTGTCCTCCTCAACATGCAGTAGATAGTTTAAGGTGTATTTACAGAACTAAATGTGACTTGGGCACTAATGAAAGAGATTTCTACATTGTGCTCCTGTAGTTGTGGGACTGAAAAATTCAAAATTGCAATTCATGGTCACTGATAGTCTTCTGTTTGGGGTGACTCTTCTAGAATATGAAATTATGTAGAGAAAGATCTACTTTGATAGCTGGAGTACATGCAAGGGAGAGCTGGAGAAATTCTTTATCAAGAGAGCAGCCAGTAGTCAGCATGTAGCTGTGTTCCTGCTCCAGATCACAGCAAACCCCCATACTGAATAAGCAAACAGCAAGAAAGTTCAATTTCATTTCAGTTCCTTTCTAGATTCAGATTCACTCCTGCTTCCCATGATGAAGGGGTTCTTTCCTGCAAGAAAAAGTTAATGACCTCCTGTTCTTTCCTGGGTTAGGGTAGTACGGTCTAGACTTGAAATTCAGAAGCTGTTTATGGGCAGCTGCTTGGCAAAGAGCAGACATCTTTCTTGTAGTCCCATAGATTTAAATATTTAAGGGCCAGCTGCAGAGAGCAATGCCCTAGAACATTGTCGCTGGGACACGATGACTCATTCAGGCACGACCGGAGGAAACATGTATTGGACTTTCTGCCACAAGATGGGGCTGTGCCTGCCCTGTTTTCCCCATGTACCTGATTTTATGCTTTGCTTTCTCTCCTGCATGAAAAATCATTGTTTCCTTGGTTATAACGTCTTTTTTTCTCCTTCTTCTTGTTTTGCTGAGCTGAAGCACATTTATTTTCCGTGGCAAGAAAACAACTTTTCTATCTTGCCCCCAAACAGAAACACAAAACTGACAAAGCCTCTAGGATCCCCTTAGCTGAGATAGATGAGCTGTACTTACAGAATTAAAGCAAAACCTTTATTGCAGAGGGAAACAGTGCTATAACCAAGCCATCTGTTTCATAGCCTCTTGAAACAGGGAGCATTCATGAAGGCTTCCAGCTTCTTATTACTTGAGTGTTTTGCTCCTAACAAGCAGGACTTGGGACCACATTCTGATGTTTGGTGTTCATTGGAGAAACAGGAACAAACTGAAGCAGTAGTAGATTTTTATCAGGGAATGAATAGTAATCTCATTTCATAGCAAAGAATTTATAAGTCCCGTGGTTGTGCCCAGGGGCTTTCAGTGGATTTTTACAGTGTCTGGTAGTTAATACGCATATAAAGGTGATTTGTTTATGTGTGATCACTTGGCAGAAAATTGGACACCATTTATTTGTATGAGAGGGGATAGCTTTGAATGGGATTACTGGTTTCTATCGGGTACCAAATGCCTGAAGAGAATTCCATCACTTGCACTTACTGATGTGAGAAGATGGTTGTACCCAAGCTGCCTGTGAGAAGGCAGTGTTGGCAAACCAAGTACCTCTGATCACTTAAAGAGGTGGTCACTCAGACCCAGTACACAGGGAGGAGACCTTCCATCACCTTAAGTGAGTGATGTTCCATAGGTGGTGGAATCTTTGGCTGAGCCATTGTGAGGTGACCACATGTAGCTCAAGGTGTCATCACACCTTGAGGAAGAGAACCACCATGCACAAACCTTCCTGTCCAAGTGTCTAGAAACTTTAGCGCAAAGGACAGATTTCTGCTAAGATTTTTTTTTTTTGTTTTTTTGGTTTTTTTTTGGTTAATTTTTCTGTCAATCCTCTCTCACTGCTGCTAGCAACCTCAGGATTCTACATCTTCCACACTTCCCTGTCTACCCCACCCATAAATATGCTCACAACTGCTTCCAGGCAGCAACAAAAAAAGCCCCTGGCACTCATCAACATGGCTCTTGGGGGACACCAGGGCAAGCCAGCCCTCTGAAAACCTAGCAACTATGCCTGCTCTGCCTTCCAATACAATATCAAATTGCAGTGTGGACAAGCTGGTTCTTTTCTAACTTTGCCACTTCTGCCCCTTTGTACATTCTAATTGATTCATTCTAAAATAGAAATAATGAAAGCGGTTTAATTGATTTACAAGCCTTTGGAATCATAGACTTCTCCATAGATAACTCCCTGTATTTCTCATAGTCTGTTATGCAGTTACTGCTAAATTTTAGCTCTAGGAAAGTGACACGTTCTCTTTGAGCAGTTGTGAGCCAGTTAGAATGGTTTTGCAGAACACAAGCAGCCTGTGAATGAGCTCAAATCTCATTTGTTTTCTTCCTTACAATTTTATTTCTGCTACTTTTTCTTTTATGTATTAGTACATTTTTTCAGTTATTAGAGGATTCTGCTCATCTTTCAAGAACATCAAAATACCAAAATAAAAGGTATTTACATGTCACTAAATTTCCCTAAAGCAGCCTACAGCACTGGATATGTATTTTTTTGGATCAAGTGACCTAATGTTGCCTCTTCATACAAGCTCATTATAAACTCATCAAGGTTATTTTTAAAAAGTTAGAACTTTCTCTCCAGTATTCCAGTTGGAAGAGGGTCCAGATCTTTGCTGCTTTGCTGATATGGGAATCTACACATTTTTAAGTTAAAAATTCTTTATATCCCTGAGGAGTTTCATGTGCCATTCTTTGCTGAACAGGGAAACAGAAAATGTCAGAGGCTGGATACAAGTTGTTTTTACAAAAGGGCTATGAAGTAGCATAAAACGATTAGTTAAGCAATAGGCACAGATGGTGAATGTGCATTTTTAGTGTGGGGACTGAATGCTAGTTAGAAATGATGAAAAATCCTCTCTGTAAAGGCTGGAGAAAACTCATCAGCAATTCCCACTGACATTTTTTAAACCTAGTGGTAAGTTCTCATGACTTTAGGTGAATTAGCATAATTCAGAAGTAAATGGAAAACATTTTCACTCTTACCTTAATACATAGGTGTTAAAAATCATCTTTCTTTCCACAGTCAATGGGGTTTGTAGGCCAGATTGTAAAAGAGGCCTGTGATGCTGAGGAGAGATGGATGTCAGGCTTCTTTCTGCTTTGCTCCTTGAGTAGACTGAATATTTAAAGTGCATTTTAAAGACTACTGTTGTTTTCTTATCCTATTTAGATGGAGGTTGCTAAATTTCTCTCCCTGAAGTTTTTTGGGTTTTCTTGTACAAACTTGTTGTAACCATGTCCTGTCTATGCCTTGCTTACTTTCTTCACAAAGACTGAATTGGTAGTTAGGTATTTGGAAAGCTGCATGCTGCTTAAAGGAATGGAGCATATCTAATTCGGGTTGTTCAGGAAAGTGGACACCAAGGCTCGTCTGAAATTCAGGACTGAAGGCACAGAAATACTCAAAAGAAGAGACATACAGTAGAGACATAGTCCCTGCCTACACTTCACATGAAAAGCCATCTCTTATTCTCATCTATCTTAAATCATGGCCATGACTCTGCTGCTTACTGACAATAGCAAGGACAGGCAGCAACGATTCAGTGCAGCCCATGTGTGGGGTGCCAGGAGAGCTGCTGAGCTTGTCCTCTGCCAGCTATGTCCATTTGCACAGGTTCAGAAAAGTTCCCACCTCCAGTCATCTTTGGTTAGGAAATACCAGTGGCTCTGTCCCCATTGAAACAAAAGATCTCAAATGCATGTCTACTTTCCACGAGCCTGCAGTTTTCCTTCTGTCAGAATTTTTCCCCCTTAGTACTTCCTTTTCAGTACAGCCATTTCCAGACTAGCTGTCATTAATTTTTGGTTTGGTTTTAGGAACTGCAGATTAATGAAGATAAACGATCCTGCAGTATCTGAAAAATAAAGCCATTCACACAGGAACAAATGGTCGGTCAGGCTGGCGGGTCTTCATGCAGTTCAGAGCATCCAGCCAGATGTTTCTACCATAAATATTGCCATCAGAATTGTCACTAATCATCAGCCTTGTTAGTAGCTTCTCTAAACCTTAGCCAAAGACTGATGGGCCACAGAATGCAAATTTCCCTTACAGATGACTCTTGCCAATATGGTTTAGGAATGCATTTAGCAATGGATGTGTAAGAAAAAGCCACCTGTACTGTTTAGTGGATAAGAAGATGGCATTTCTTCAGAGCAGTGTCTTTGATATTTCTCACCAGCAGCAGTCAATGCTTGAGGACATATCACTTTCAGAAAGAAGCTTCTTATGTATCTCAATGTGGCAGAACGAAGATCAGGCAAAAGGACTTCTTTTTTCCATGAGACAGTGATGACCCAGCCACCATAGTGTGTGCTTTTTCAGAGTAAGTAGGTGTAGTACATGGAACAAAGTTCTCTTGATGTAGAAAGAAAGAAAGCAAAAATTAATCAACACGAAAGAAAGACATCCTCCCAAAAGTTCCCTTGATATATAAGATCAAAAAGAAAGCAAAAACCAAACAACCCAAAGCTCCTTAGGAAATTCACAGAAGAACAATGTCAGGATTTCTTTTAAATGAATGTTTTTTCAGGTAGTTGGAAAGGCTATGACAAATTGCAGCACTATCATTTTAATTCCCTTTTTTACTCTCTCATCAAAGCCTTATAAACTGTTTAACTACTTTTCTGAAAGTTCAGGATGTAAACAAAACCAATGTCCTCATCCAGAAGAGGAATCCAACATAAGAGTTTCATCACAAAGAGTTAGAGAAACAATTACAAATGAGCTCATAAAGATGAAGTTTCAAGGAACCTTATCTCCAGACAATCCTGCCAACTGAGTTTGTACATCCTCTTCTCACATATTCTCACTGTTCTGCTTTGTTCAACCCATCTCTTTTTTTATCTATTATTCTTTTTTGAATAATACTCAGATGAGATCTTTTGTTCTTTGTCTTCCTGCCTCTTCTAAATAGAAGCAAACCTTATAATCAATGTAGTGCAAATCTAGTTTTTCACCTGGTGGTGTCTTGAGTGGATTTGAAATTCAAAATGTAATCATTTGTTGCATTCTGGTGAACTGACAGGATAAGAATGTCACTTTGTACTTCCCCTTGGCAAGCTACTTTAGTATAAAAGGTACAAATGCAAACCTTTCTATGGTATATGGACTACTGTTTGATTCTGCATAACTTCCTGCACTTTCTCTATGCCAAACATTAGTAAAATGGAGGGTTAGAGATGTGCTTTGTTGTTCAAGGTAATTTTAAAAAGTACACAAGTGGTCGTCATTAGTGGTTCATAATAACAGCAATAAAAACATGATTGCAGCTTAGCCCTAACCGGTAGCTGATGGAGTGGGGCCACTGCAGCAGGACTGTGGAGAAATGCTGTATGACAAGAGGTTTGTAATGATTTACAGGGTTTTCCTAATTGCACAATCAGTTGTTTGTTCCAGCTAATTGAGTTCCCCTTCCAGTAATTACTCTTTGCAGTTCTTTATGCCACTGTATGGCAAGCTTAACTTTTCATTCAGCTACCTTAGCTTGGTTACCTTCCAGGACTTTTCTGCCTCATTCAACTGAATTAGTGTCACCCCAGGGAAGGGTCACGAGGAATGATGGATTTACTCCCAGGACAATATTGTGCACACCTCTTGGAAAAATGTGGCAGAATGCAAAGTGGGATACAGCTGCTTTCTTCCAGGTACACTACATGTAGAGTCTTGACCTTTACACCCATGGCCAGAATACAGCTCAAACCATCATCCACTGCGCTCCAAACATCTGTTTCTGTCACAGAGGTAAAAAACACTTTGTGGAGTTTAATGGAAACAGAAATTACTAAGAAATGTCCATGTTTTTATATGTGACTATAAAAACTGAGCAAGCTGTATTTCTTGAGAATATAAAAATTAATACGCAAGAGTGAAAAGGTTAGGACAGCAGGATGAATGGAAGGGATGACATCTCTGGGGGCTGCCTCAACAGCTACCAGAATTTTCAGACAATCTTGTATTCCTCCCATCACTCATGAAATGTTAACTGCTCCTAGTTGTCTGCTGCTGTTTACTTTTAAGCTGATTTAGTGTTGATGGATGTTAACTGATGTTGCATACATAGAAGTAGCTTGTTTAACTTACATGTTTATGAAACTCTTTTCTGTACTAGGAAAAGTTGTGAACCCTTCCTCTATGCCTGTTTGCACATACACCAAGAGGCATCTACTTAGAATTTTTATGATCATTTCAGTCTGAAAAAGAAAGTTAAATTGCCTTTAGAACTTGTTTATTAAATACTTTTCCTCCACATCCATTTGGATTAGCTGTAAATAATTTTGGTACCCATTGTTTTTATGTTGCCATTTTTAGGATTGCCAGATACGTACTAGTAATGATGATTTGCTTGTTTCTTACATGCTGATATTTCTGACGCTTCTGCTTTAAAGATAAGCAGGTAGAGTTTAGCTGAATTTCAGCAAGCTGTATATTGCTTAAGTAAGGTAGTATGGAACAATATGCTGAGCTGACACCCATTTTCAGCTCCTCTGCTACTACCATGGACCAAATATCTCTAACATATGTTTTATGTCAGTACTTGCTTGTCTTTTATAGTTTTCAACAGTAAACCAGCAGGCAGTGGAATCTCATTACTCTGCTGGGATTTTATACCATTTAGACAGTGCTAATTCTCAACACCTTTGCTCCTCTGTACTGTTCAGTTTTCTTGAAATCTGGTCAGGATTAGAAACTCTATTCTGCAGAAATTTACCCATTCAAGGTATGGATCACACAGAACTGACACTGACACTGATTTGACTGTGATTTTGATCTGTAATCCAACTGTAAAATTAGGCAGCAGTGGTTGCCTGTAGTTGAGCAAAAACAAATAGTGTCTGTGTGAGAGATAAAAACCACCTTTTCAACACTTTCTTTCCAATAGTAAACCTATGTCATGTTTCATATCGACTACACCATGTATATCCCTTTTGATTCAGACTTTTAATAATTATGTTGTTCAGCTTTAAGTTCTCAAAAATATGTAAGTTATTCTGAAGCAAAACACTGAAACATGAAAACATAAAAAGTAAAGCTTATTCTGGGAATGAAAAAAAAGTCTTCCTAACAAAAGTCAACATTAGCATACAAAATTCTTGCATAATTTTCATTCTTAAAATAAACTCTTCTTCATAGGATATTGAGTTAGGTAGTCTAAATGAATTTTTAAAAGATGGTGCATGTCCTGTACTAAATGAGTCCTGACATACCTAAAAAGGTAAATAGCAAACACCGATTAAGAAAAAGATCATTGGCCAGAATGTTCATGGAGTGCTTGACTATGTGGGGTTTGGTTTCTTTAAGGGAGAATTTGGTTGTTGTTGAAAAAGAAACATGAATTTGAAAAAAGGAGAAGTAAAAATGGACTCTGCACCAGATTCTCTTCCAGTAAGTTTAATTTCCTAATTATTTGTAGGGTCATTCCCAAGAGCTGCCAAGGTGTGACTCATTTTTATTAAGCACTGTGCCATCCAACAGTGTTCATCAATATCTTTCAACCATTCATTAGTCTCAGCAAGTGTCCCTTTTAAGTGGAACTCAGAGCACTGGATTCAATTGCCTTAGTTCTAGTGAAAAGCAAGCTCACATCAAATATGCTGAAAAGTATGTAACCTTTGTCACAGAGCTAGTTAGGGGACTAGGATGGAGTCTCACTACAGAAGCAGTCCTGTTGAGCCTTGGAGGATAGTTTAACCCATAGATCCATACTGAGTCAAGTCCAAAGACTGCCATTAGGGACACCTCTTTTGAACCTATTACCTTTCAGAGAAACCTTTAAAAATGGAATTTTTGATTCTTATAATTGAAAAGTTCATGTCTATTTTTTTCAAGAATAAAGATTTATGCTAAAAATCTGACCAAATTCTGTTCTGCAGTTGTGGTTAGGCCCTAGAATATTTTCCTTCCTAGTCTAGTCTGCTGTTGTATCTGTGGTCATTTATGGTATACAGTAACTCCTGCTCCAGAAATTACCCGAGTTCCCATCACAGCTGATGTTTTCTTCTTCTAAACTGAGGACCTTAGGACTGAGTAAAGGGCTGTTAATCCTTTTGGTAAATTCTAGATAAAAATGAGTTTTCTAAATATAAAATGATTTATTGTTATTCTTTCCATAGAGGCAATGAAAATAGAGAGAGGAAATGAGCAACGGGTGGTTCAAGAATACTAAGGCCGATTTGGCACTGTTCATTAAGGCTGTTGCATTATAAATGATCATGAAATGCACTATTTAGAATTCTAACGACCCGAGTAAAGGCGGCACATTTATTTTTAGAGAATTGTTAGGAACAATTGCTTAGTTCTTCATATAAACAGCAGCAGCCACAAGTAGAAATTAGCTGCTGTGTAAACACAGTTGGGAGGTGTATGTGCCTGTGTTAGACTGAACGAGCTACAATGGCACAGCAGATAAATAGCAGCCAACAAACTACTTTTTTCTCTGCTTCAACATGTCCCACAGCAAATGCTTTGCAAGCTGGTGTAATGTGAGGACAGCTCTTGAGGACAGCCTGTAAAAGCCCCTGAACACTAAATCCGGATTGTGGCTATCTTGTGGTGGTACCTTCACAGACCATCAAACTCACTGGAACTGCTGAGTAGCAGGACTTGTTGAAATAGTCTTCAGATGAAAAAGTATGAAGCTGAAAAAAGGCTTCAGTTCATCAGAAAACATAATCTGAGAAGTCTTCAAGAGCACCCACCTACTGCTGCTGATGTGATGGGGAAATTCAAGTGTTTCCATTAGAAGAAGTGTTCACTCTGTACCAAGAAATACAGGGTGAATTACACACCTGAATTATGCCAACTATAATTCATTTTGAATTATTAACACTTAATCATTTATAAAGTTAGCTTAGGCCTATTTCCAACATCTTCCCTAAAATATCCCCATTGCTTAAACTATATACTTTGCTTTAGCACAGATGCGTCACCACATTTTCATAACAGCCTTTTCCCAGCTTCAAGGAGGCTTTCTTTCTGGTGCTATTGCTAATATGACAATATTTCTAGAAACTTCTTATTTTACAAAAAGGGACATCTTTCCTAGGCTTTGTTTTTAATCCATGATGCCTTTGATGAGTTTGCAACCATCCCCAATGTCAATATTATATTTACAAAAAAAGGGCAGTCTAAGATTATTTGCAAATTTGTACTCTATGGTGCCCAAAGCCATTTATCATTGAGACCAGTGCTTTTTTACTCAAGGTTTAATGAAGTATATTCTACCTTGAAAAAGAAACCACTTTAACTGGGATTTAAATACATATCTGGATATGTAAAATTATTTTCAGTTTTGCATAGCTATGAGTCTGTGTTGTGTGGAGGTAATTAAAAGAAAAAGACACTTGCATTGATCAGCAGCAGAAATTTTGCAATAGTAAAAATTTTTTTGTTTATTTAATTATGTTCTGAGTGACAGGGAAAAGTGAGTCTGAAAAAGAAAATCTCACCTCTGCAAAAAAACAAACTCGAGATATTATTTTTAAAATTCCACCTTAAACCTAAAAAAGGCAAACCACTGAAATGTGTTCTGTCAAGGCCCACTGAAAAGGTTCATGCTGAAAATCATAAAAAATTCATTTAGATGTTGAATTCAAAATAAAGACTAAAGTTAGCTTAATGTTTAAATACAAAGGCACTTCAAATTGCAGCACTTTTTCTTCATTTTATGACTGTCAAAGCAATTTTTTGGACAACATTGGCCCATTTTTAATTTAAAAATTCATCCAAAATAACTCTCTTCTGCCAAAAGAACAGTTTCCTTAGAGCTGCATTTTAAAATGAAAAAAATCTGAGAAAAAATTCTCAACTATGTTGTGTCATTTCTTATTGTTTCATCTCATAGTGAAGCAACCTGGACCAAGACACCCTGTTAATCAGAGTTATGGAAAGCACACTCAAGATGTGAGTGCTTTCAGGACTGCCAGGAGTGTCTAGGCTGAAATATAGGCTGAAGTATCATTTTGCCTTATAGGAATAAATGTATTGCAGACATGTTCAGGTGGCCTTTTTGATGTAGAAACAGATAACCAGGTCAGCCATATGAAAGAAATGTGTACTGTGCTCCATGAATTTTTTGTGATCTGCACTTCCATCTGAAACAACCCTGATAAGGCACCTGAAGAAATGCCAGTTCATATATACGCACAGGTATGCAATCCATGAAAGTGACATCTACACATTGGATTCTCAGTTCTAGAGAGCTTTACAAGGACTTGGAGGTTCAAAACCAGTTAAAAATCACAGGAATAAGCTGCAGAGGAATTTTCTAACCAGAGAGCCTCACTATTGCTTTTGGAACCTCCTTCCATTACTGACATGTGGACTTCCCTTTTGCAAACACAAATATTCTGTTTCACACTGCTGCCGATTAAGGCATTCCCTGCATGATTTGTTTTTTCCAGTAGCTGAAGGTAAATTTTAATTACCTTTGAAAACTTCATTGTCCTTTCCCAGACAGAGGCTCTGAACATCTCTCCCCTAAGATCCTCACTGGGCAAAGCCCCACAGGCATCACCAGTTTGGAAGAATAAAATTGCTTCTGCCTCACCACTATTTGTCTTCAGACTGTTGGCTTGGCAAAATCCTTGCATTCTGAGCCTCACTTTTTCAAGGAGATAACGTAAGTGAAAAAACCTGCAACCTCATGGACATCTGGAAGACATGTGCTTCCTAAATCTCCCAAATGATTACAAGGCCATATTTCAGTTTTAGAGTGGTGCAGCTTAGGAGGGCTGCACTTTAACAAATTCCCTCTGCTCATCCTGCAGTGCAACACACAATTCCTATAATTAATAAAAAGAAGCAAAAACTCATAGTTTACTGCCTTCCCAACTCTGTTAACCCTGTGTGAAGGTCTACTGCAGAGTCAAAGATTCTTCATGAAACTTCCTATTTTCCTGGCAGCTATATATTTTCCCTCATTAAGATTAACCACATCTGCTTTTAATCAGGCCCTCTAGAGCTTCATAGAGAAGTTTGATTGCTGATTAGAGAGTGATGCTTGGACAGATTTCTCTGCTTACTTTCCTTAAAGGCTCACTTGGAGGATGAATAACTTTTGCACAGCCTGCAAAGGGAATTAGAAATTATAACCTTAGAAGTGTTTTTAGTTGTGGTATTTAAAACCAGTGTAGCATGGATCAAGAAAGATGTACTGGTTTAGAGACAGGAGCATTGTAGGTGGCTACCTCCCAGCTCAGGGCTCAGAGTTCCAGAAGCAACTTGCCTTCTCACAGTACAGCAATTCTTGCTGCAGTTCAGGAAATATAGGGTCCTCAGCAGGGCAAGCTGTAGCCTGCTTTTGGGAGGATAGTTTATGGGAGGATAGTTTATGGGAGGTTTTGTCATGAGGCACAAGCCTTCTTTGTGAGATAGAGCTGGAGGATCTGAGCTTGATTGCTCATACTTTGCTTCTTGATCTCTGTGCCTTCCTTGTGTGTGGCCGAGGAGAGCTATCTTGACTTTTCTCTAAAGGAGAAGTGCAGTTTTATGCTTGGAAAAATTTGATATTTCTGGTCCAACAAAGGAATCTGAGCTGCTCTATAACTATCAAGAAAACTGCTGGGGAAGTGTTGTCTGACATCGTTCATCCAAGAGAGGTCAGCTGCAGCTATGTTGAGAAAAGCAACTTCTACGAGTGGAGAAAGTAAAAAAAACTGGGCAATGAGTTTGTACAGAAGAAAAATATCTTTCTAGTTTAAGTTTCTTGCAGGCTGAGTAGTAAAAGATAGATTTATAAACTACAGGGTTTTTTTCCCTCCTTTGGAGAATTAATTCCTACCTACCAGGAAAGTGCCAGCAGGTTGAAGCTGGAGCTGGCAAAGCCGCTCATGTACTCAACAACTTATCAGCAGCCTGAGCAATAATGCACAAATCTTAATGGAAAAGCTGAGCAACTGCCAAACAAAACAGCCTGAGGGAAGGGGGACTGTGCTGCTGTTCAGAACATCTGAATCATGGCCTCGGAGATCAAAACTGCTTTCAATTCCTTTGTTTTCTGCTTTCAGGAATGTAGTTATTACTGGGGCTAGAGGAGTCCTTAGGCCTACAGGTACTGGCATGTAAAACATATTTATTCCTGTGTCATGCCTATCTAGCTACACAGTCACGTCACTAAATTCAGATCAGGGATTCCTTTTTTCACCTTGGCCTTTTTTTTTCTTCCTTCTTCAGGTTAGTCACCCAATTGCTTCATTCTTCCATGATTCTGTGATTTCCTTTTCTTCTGATTTTTCTTTTATCCAGACTGTATTTCCTCTTCATTACAATAATCCTCTCCCAAGTTCCTTAATGTCTTTTGCAGTTTTTTTACAAGTCTTCATCATATATGGATGATGAGTACACACACCTGTCAATAAAACGTCTTGAGTCAAAAACAGGGTCATGAGCAAAACAGGATTTATGAAGAGTTCCTATTTTCAGCAGTAAATATCAATTTTTTGCCAGAAAAAATGGAGCATCTTCAGACAAACTCTGGTGCCTCTCAGATGTGATGCACTACTACAGAATGTCCTGTAGTTTCCTTAATCTTAGGGACAAGATTTCTTGTCATACCTACTCTTCTGAAGGAACCCTGGTTGCAAAAAAAGACTGAATACAGCATGGGCAATGTTGTATCCCTATTTTAAGATTCATACATATATTGGGAAAATTATACTTCAGGAGTCTAGCTTTTGTACATCAGCAGACTTAATATAATTAAACAAGATCATGGTGTGTTGTCATTCTGACACGGCTAAAGTCAGGCTTCATCAGCATTTATATAAGTCTGGTAAGAAGTGAAGTGTTTAATCCATGCTTCATGTTATGGAGACTGAGTACTAATTTTTCTCTCTACTACTAGTGCACGACATGACTGAGGATATTGATTTGAGGGAATGCAGAATAATATCTTGTTTCAGGTACTGCTACAGATCTTTTTCAACCTACAGAGGAATTTGACAAAATATCACAAGGGCACACAGATATAAAAGAACCAAAAGAAAAATCCTCCACTTGCATTTTTGTGTGTCTGAAGGATCTGGATCATTTCCTATATTAGTAGATAGAAAAAGTCAGGAAATGTGGAAACGTTCCCATCCTGGTAGGAAGTGAGAAGGACATGAAAAGGCTAATAGGTAGGCTGACAAATCTGCTGTCATCATAGTATTAGTGACATGTTTTATGTACTGTATAGCCTTAGAAATCTTTTGTTTGGAGACCTTTACTGGGGTGCACTCCTGGGCAGAGGTACACAGAGGAGGTGCTAGAAACAATGTAATTTCTCTTCTTTTTTTGTAGTGCCTCATTATAGAAAATACGAGCCTCTTGTTGCATAACATAGTTGTGGGTGAACTTTGGTTCAGTTCTGCATGAAGACACATCTCTGGAGTAAATTGGTTTATCCTCAGTTTATTTTTTTGTATACTTGAATATGACATATTTCAATTTAAAAATACGGCAGCACTTTTTGCAGGCTGTGATTTTATTCATAAGGCATTCTTATTGTCATCATCTGAACCAAGCAGCTCTTGATTTTTGACCTTTTATCATGAGTGACTTTGATTCAGCCAGACTTCCCTCTTGGCATTACATGCAAACAAACAAATAAAAGCAGGTTTTTCCTTCACAAATAGCACAGCTCAGTATTCCAGGGGACAGGTGGTGCTGTTGCTATAAATGGCCGTAATACACAAAGGAATATTTCTTACCTTTGCCATTACTACTGAACAATTGCCTCCTATGTTAGAATAGTTAACAACCCTACTGGAAAGTGTAAGTTTTGATTACAGCATGACATGACAGATCTATTGTGACAGCAGCTAAAACTAAATATCCAATTAACCTTGGAAGTCAGTCTGTGGCTCAGCAGTATTTGCTTTTCTCCTATGCAGAGCATTTCCAACTCTCTCGCCCATCACAATGTGCTACAGTGGCTTCAACTTCATAAAAGCTGCTCCAGACTAACATGGCTGCTGTCAGCAAAAACACTTGCCCTCTAGATAAGGGCTGAGGCCTCCTCGTATATTTTTGCTTGAGCAGGAAGTATTGCTGTGTACCTGAAGCTGAAGATTTTCCTTGTTTTCACTGAAGTTCTTGCTGATTACAAGCCATGAGGTTTTAACTGAACTTGGTGAGTCTTTGTAGCTAGCAAAGGACACTAGGTGCTTTTGTGGGTGATCCAAAGGGTGTTCTCTCTCCATGCATTGTGGGGACAGTCCTACCATGAAGCCTTCTGAGACTAGACAACCCTGTGAACACATTCTAGATCCAGAATTCTGCCAGTAGGCAAAGTCAAAAGTAGAAGTTTTCTACCATGGGAAGCAATTCTGGTAATTAGCTTGTATGGCAATTCTCTGCAGTGCTTATCTTTCAAGGTGATAAAATCTCAAGGTTCTGTTACATGAGATCCTGACCCCAAGAACAGATCCTCTGAGATAACAAAATCCTTACCAAACATACAATTCTAAAAGAGTATTCCAGAGGTTTTTAGAGGGGGGGAAATGACATTTTGGAAGAGAGAATTTTTTCATCACAGATTTTACTTAGTGAATTACCACAGACAATTGATAAATGCATCATACAACAGCTGTGGATAAAATTCCTTTTCCACCTGGAGTTATCAGTAGAAGAATATGTTATACATTCACTCTTTTCACTTTCACATAAAGTCAGAAGACTTTGCCAAGAGACAAACAAATTCAACACTTTGCATTTATTCACCACATGCTGGACACCACGGCCTTTCAGAAATGACTGAAAGCAATTGAGCAATTAGGTCTGTCTGGCTTCAAATTGACAAGAGATTTTGGTATAAGAGACATCCTGAAAGAAGTTGAAGTGCTTTGATGCTTTTTGAGCATCAAAAGAGCATCTTGGCATGGCACCATGGCTGGAGTTTTTGTCTTATATAGAACGGTATAGAAAAGTGTCGTGGGAAAAAGCTGAATGTTATGGTCTACAGTGATGGTTTATCTGTCAACACTGCAAAATACTGACCTTCCCATTTTTGAACCTTGGGACAGAAATCTGTAGAATTCAGTGTACCTTTCCAGGAAAGGATCCCTTTACACTTTTTCTTGGTTTTGGTCTGTTTTGTCAAGAACAAACTCAGAAAAGCAATGCCTATCAACTGCTCGCTAAATCACCTCTATCGTTCAGTCTATTTTAATTCATACAGAGGCACTGCACACCCAGACTTATACTTTGAAGAATCTGTTCTCATATACTGGATGACAGAAAGATACTCCAGTGGCTGCAAAAAGGAAAGAGCGTAGGGAGCTCATTTCTCCTGTGGCTAAAGTACAAGATTCAATCATCAGTTTTACATTCTTTTTTCATTAACATTATAAATTGTGTGGCACTGCATATTATACATTATTTTTCATCTCAACCTCCCAAGAAAAATATGATTTTTTGTTATAATCCTGGATGAATATGCCTAGATTGCTGTCAACATTACCTTACTTAAATAATTTCAGCTATATATGTTAATGATCTTGAAGTCTCTCTACTGCCTCTCTAAAAGTACTACATTCTCTGGCTTTGCTCTCACTGCTATTAGTATTTCTAACATTCAAAAAGATCTCCTGTGCTCTCTGCCTTGAATAACTTGCCCCAAAGCTTGCTCATGTCTTCTCTAAAGACACTTGTAACAGACAATGAGATCAGGTAACAAAAAGTAGAAAAGCCAGGTGTACTTTGTCATAAAAAGTGCCTAGATGGTGCCATCTGCTTCTGTTAGTTAGTCTCTTGAGTTTTGACTTCCTGAAAAGTTCATGTTCAGTAATGGGAATATTGCTGTTGCATAAACAGTTCTTGATATATAAGCAATTAATACAATTATATTAATGACAGGAGAAGATGTGAGAATTCAGAACCAGACTTTCCTGAACATCATGGGAAGTTTTAGAAGTCATGATGTCATCACCCTAACTTTGTTGAAGTCAACATAAATTATTCTATCTCCTTCCATGAGGATTCTCTCTGTTCCCTACTGTCACACTGTGGACTTTTGATATTGCAAAAGCTAGATCTTACCAGACAGTCTAAGACAGCACCAGTGTAAATGCAAGATTGGTCTCATTTATGAATTTTCAAACCCAGAAAACCCTGTAAGCCTATGTCTTGGACATTAAAAGACCTACAGATGGAGGAGAAGAATCATTATTTTCTTTAACTATTAGTACTGCTAACATTCTTCCCGTCATCCAGATGTTACTCTGTAATTGTTTATTGGCTCTTATAATTTAGCCCTCCTGAGGCACACCTGCTCTGTCATTACCTGAACTTCTTACATAATTAGCTTGAAAACTGAATAAACTCTTCCACAGACAAGGAGCAAAAAAGTTAAGATTATTTTTGTGGAAGAGTTTCTAATGTCTTTTTCTTGCTGTAAGAAATACATGTTCTGTCTCAGAAAAGGTAACACCACCTAATTATGATGCAGTCAGTAAGTCTGATTAAAATGGACAAAATGAACTAAAAAAATCAACCTTTCCCCCCCCCTCCCCCCCGCCATGGGTATGAATCACTCAAAAATTCTTTCTCATTTCTCCTTTCACCTGTGTATGAATAATCATCTCACTTGGCATTTGTTTCCTCTAATTATCACTGGTGTGGTTTTGAGCCGAAAAGCTTTGCTTCTTTTCCATGACTTTCTACTTTCTAAGCCATTAAAGGACAAGTAATGAATAGTGAATGTAAACTTGGTACAAATTCTAGAAGCCTGGGAATCACAAGTGTGCATTTGCATTTCTACCCATCAGTCCTTAGAATACAAGTAAGCAAAGACTGTGAACCCTCTAGGCAGCAACAAATTACACTTGAGGTGTTGGTTCATAAGCACACTGGTCAATCTCTTTGTTCATTATTCAGACTGCCTGTCAAGTCCTGCTTGAGGTGAAGAGAGTTTTAGTTGAGTATGTTTTGATTTCTCCTTCCCTAAGGAGTCTATATCAGATAAAGATTAAGGTTTCATCTTATTGTACATATCCTTCTCTACTCAGGTTTCAAGATAAATAGGCACTGGCTACACCTCCCTTTCTGAAAATCTGTAGCCATAAGCTCATCTTGCCAAGCCTAGAGTTGTGCCTTCTCTCCACATGGCCTTCTCCTGGGAGACTAGGCCAAGCAATTTGTTCAAATATGAGGTGTGGTCAGGAAAATCCTGAAGACCATGGCCTCAAGGAGCTGAGCTGAAGAGATTAACACGATACTTTGTCTCAACAAGCAGCAGCAGAAACCACTGGTCCTGCAGTAGATATTATGAAAGTAGCAGATGTCTCAGAACCCAGTGGCACCAAACAAGAGATCTGAGCCCAGAAAAGGTATTTTCCTTATGTTAACAACAACCTAATTTCTTAGTTTCTTACAGCTTTCTCTTCAGTGGGGCACATAGTCTACTCCCTAGAGTGATGACAGCATTACAAACCACAAAATTTCTTATTAGTGTGGGAATAAGACACCCCTGAAATACTCTTAATTTCTCTTCCTCACCCCCCATAATATGTGATACAGTATCTATGTCACATGCTAAATTCTGACTGAAGGCCCAGGCCACATACTACAGACCTTCCTTGTTCTGTCCCTTTACGTGACATGTGTAAAATCCTCATAACACTCCAGAGCCAGATAAAGTCCAGAAGTCTGGCAAGAGTTAAAGACTTGGATACTAGCTTGGAAGAAAGGAATATGAGTGGTTGTCTTCTCCCAGCTGAGACCCACTATTCAAAGAGGTTAACTTAGATCTGAATGTACAGCTCAGTACCATCTTGTATGTGTATCTTGTCTCCAAATTCCTTGCCTATATGTGAATGTCATACACTGTTTGTGGAGGAGAAACTACTTCACAATTGCTTTTAGATGTCAATGCCATCTTGTACCTTCCATGGAGATATTTCTGCTGCCTCATAAGGTCAATTCAGAAGATCCATTGTTGGTACAGGCTAGACATGCCAATTGCTATGAGAAATATATTGTAGCTGCATGGTAAATCTATGTCTTGTTTTATTTTGAAATGTAGACAACTACCCTGCCTTTGGCAAGTACAACCCCCTGTGCCTAACTGGCTTCAGTTTCCTGCAGTTTGTCAGATGCTAAATTCAACAGTGTGGGAGACCCTGCTGGTGCCCTCACTTCCCAACCAGCTGCAAATGTGAAAAATAGAGCTGGCTTCAAACTTTATTTCATTTCACTCATTCAGGTGCAGCCCTTTCCTGTGTCCACCAAAATTACTCAGAAATCCAAATGAGGGAATGGGGAGAGGAGAGATGAGGCTTCATTGGGATGTTAAACTAATAATTAATTCTTGATTATAATTTTTAGGTAGCCATTGCTACTTTAAGACAAAAAAATAATAGATTTGACATCTCTTGCTCACTCCACTGCCTGCAGGAGGTTGCTTAGCAACCCTGGGATGTGGGAGAGGGGAGGTTGCGGGAGTCAGATGCTGGGAGAAGAGTGGGTCCAGTGCTTCTCTGGTTGCTGAGCAAGCTGAGCTACTGGTGATAGCAAGAATCCAACTGCATTATGTATCTTGCTGTCCATGGGGGATAGACAATACTGTATATGATCAGCATGAGATTTACCTGTGATAGAGTATAGGGCACCTTTAAAAATCCAGTATAACAATTTATCCTTCTAGCTAATGTAGTTAAGTACTTCTAGTGGAAAAGTGCCTTGAGTGGTAGAAGCAACAAGGCTTAATTCCCAGTTTAAAGGTTTAAAACACTTCCTGCTTAAGGTGGAAGAAGTGTTCACTGAGGGCAGCTGCTTCCTCAAGAGCTGTGCAGCAGGGGAATGCTAATTAAGTGAGCTCATTTCAAAGGTTTAACTCTGAGATGCTGTGTGAGGAAGCCAGAAACCTCTGTTACCTGCTACAGAGCCAAATTTATTCCCAAAGGTAGGAATTAAATGCTGAGGATTCTTTGTGCAGTTCAGCCCAACTGGACTTCAACTTGGAGCAGAGCTTGATCAGCTGGCTGGAATCTCTTCCTCCTTTGAATTAATTCATCCCTCTCGAGAAACCCATGCAGTTAATCCCAAAGTGATATAACCTGTCCCAATTAGTGATGAATTAGGATTAGTCTTTATTTGCTACAACTAACCATTCATCTGTGTTAAACCCAGTACTTTCTCACAGAAGAAAGAGAACATCTTGCTCATTCCAAGTTGAAATCAATCTGGGGCCAGCCCTAAGTGTAACTTCTGTTTTTCCCACAGACTTTGCTACCTAATTTCACGATATTCCAGATCTGCCACTTACACCAATCTAGTGCTACAGCTTTTTGAGAAGGACTTTTCTCAAGGGTCAGATCTGGTACTTGAGTAATCTACAGTCACTTCATATCGCTGTCACTAGTTTCTCTGAGATCTTGGGCAAGTCATTATCTGAGTAGGGCAAAAGTACTTCTCCAAGCTTAGATTAGGTTCTTCTCTGGCAGGGACTTCCCCTATATGAATCAAACAGAGAACTGCCTTTTTCCTGGGTCAGAAGGAGGCCATGACACAGCAGATTGCCACCTCAGTATGAAGACCTTGGATGCAGCTGTCATGAAATGGATAGTTATTCTGAAAACTCACTGCAACGAGGGGGAGGTAAAAGAAGCCAGGGAAAAAGCAGGTAGCCATTTACTGAGGTTTAAGAGCAGAAATAAGAAAGCTTCTGGAGTCTTCTTACATGAGGCTTGATTGCTGTTTCCACTACAAGCAAACAGTTTTTTACAAAGAAGCAGATCTCAGTACTCATGACATTTTACCCCATATACAGTCAAAAGGCTTTGGCATTTTCTTTACTTGTGATGTTTCTGGTCACTGCACATCCTGTTCACTCTTATCAAAGCCTTTCAAAGGTACTACAAGAAGGCTTCATCAGATTTGGGCTCAGTGAGAAACTTATCCTCCAACTGGGACACTGGCATGTCTCTTACCCTGAGAAATCTCTCTCTCTGTTTACTACTCTGTAGGACTGTAGGACTTCATTTCAGGACAAATTATTATCTCATGATTTTATTTATAGCAAAACTGAACTCCATCCTTATTAGGATTAGCATCTATTTCTTATCTTTTTCTTGGGCAATGAGCTAGCAGGACGACAGGAGATGCTGATGGTATATTTATGTATGGTTTTATGGCTGTATAAGAAAAAATTGGAGGCGAGTTAGTCTTTGCTTTCAGACATTCCAACTTTGAATACTCTGTTGTTTCCCTTGATATGTCTGTGGGGTACAAGATCCTTCCTTCTTCAGGTCTTCCTAGCCTGATGTAACAACATCATATGCTACTACATAGGTCACACCATCTATCTCAGAGAAAGCTGCTTTCCAGAGTATTCCACAGCCTTATTTTAAATATACTCATGCTGATTATGGTGTTGACATTAAAAAAAGGAACAAAAGAGTATATCTAGAAAAACTGCAATGCTCATGCTCATATTGTCTGCTCTCAGATATCATTAGGTCCATTATAAAGTTTTCAGGATATTTTAGGGTCCTTCTAGACAGGGCTCAATAAATACCCTGAGAGCTAGCTCACAGAACCATGTGCTATATTCATACAGCACTCTCAAAATTAGTGCTTTTGCCGGAGAATGTGAGAAGCTTGCAGTGTGCATGTGGCTTTTAGTTCACAGTAGCATAGATTAAAATAGCTTCTGTAATCCATCCTGGTTTACTCTGTAGTGTGAGGATCATGCACACGTGTGCTCCAAGTGAAGGACAGTATTCAGCTTCTAGCTGGGAACCAATGTCTAAAACACACTGACTTGCCCATGTCCCAAATTGGAGGTGCACAGCACATGTGTCATATTTATCATTGCTCCCTCCCCTCTTAAAAAAACAGTTTTTCAGGCCAATTCTCCCCATCAAATATTAGCTTTATACTAGCTGCTATAAACCATTGAAATGATTCTCAGGTACTGCAGTACATGAAGGATGGGTCCCGCCGTGCTGCTGCTCAAAGAACAATGCATCACCTGTCTTGGCTGAGATAAAACTAGATTATAACTTAGATACCCCTCTGCTGAGCACATATCTCTAGTGTTCTTGACAGCACTGCATCACATAGAACAGATAGTATCTACCCACCTGTAGCAAGATGCTTTTGCCCTTGACTCTATGAAATCACACCCTTTGCATGCCAAAATATCAGACAAATGGAGTGAGTCTTGTGCTCCCAAGGTCTTTCACTCATAAGAGCCTTTCTTGTAGCAGCCCAGGCCCAGCCCCTTAAGTGTGTTGGCAGCATAATTTAATGTTTTCTCCACTACTGAGCTTTTAACTGGTTCCATCCCTTGTGCAGAAGTGCATCTTCCACAGTCTAATTCATCTAGGTTGGCAGAGGGACCAAACTATGTATTCAGAGGGAGATTGTGAGACTTGTCCTAGCTGGTACAATCAATAGGATTATAAATAGCCCCAATTCATGTTCTTCTGGCCTTCCTTATGGAATTTTCCCCTATTGCTTGATCCATGAAGACTTACAAGGACTCATCAAGGTCCTTTGTTGTGTCTACAACTCAGCTGCAGAAAAGTACATTATTCCAAGTCAGATTTTCCTTCTTCCCACGTGCTTTTAAGATTGAGTGTTCCCTGCTGGTTCATATACATGGAAAAAACATTTGTAGTAATTAGGTAAAATTACTTACACCTGCTCAGAAATACATTGCACTTTTATCTGCAGTAGATGACATTCTCATCAAAGACTGAGATGTTTTTCTCTCCTTGTCCCGTTTCTACTCCCTCACAATTCCACTTACTGTTTGTGGCCTTTTAACATTCACCCAGTGGTTGTTTTTCAGTATTAAATCCAGGAGAGAGTTAGGATGACAGGTCACCAGCTTCTGTTTGAGAGCAAGTGTATTAAACTGAATTTAATGGCAGAAGTGAGTTGTACTCACTATGGCAGTAGGCAGGGCACAATATCTGCCTTGCAGGGGGACACCATGAATGGCTGTCAGCAAGTAGAGTAATTCATACCTAAACTAGGTAAAAATGATTACCACATGGATAGAATATAGTTCCTCAGCACTAGATATATTTTTTCTTGATTGTCAAAACACTAGAAATTGAAAGCTTTTTAAGCAATGGAATACCTGAAGTTGCACATAGCAAAAAAATTAAACATCTAATAATAAAAACCTCCTGAGTTTCCCAGATAATTCAGCTAGAATTAAACCATACATAACCCATTATGTGTTTACATAAATTTAATAACCACTAAATCTTTCACTGCTAGTCATCAGTTTCCATTAAATCCAGTGGCAACTTCCCAAAAAACTTTGTTTGCATGGACCTTCTTAAAATAGCCACTGAACATCTCAAACTTTAATACCTTTTTTCCCACAGCAACCACCACTGAGTCAGGAAGTACTCCCATTCTCACTTATTAGATGAGGGGCTTTACAGAGTAGTTTCTTCATTTACCTAAAGTCATATAAATAACTGGATGTCAAGGCAGAAATTAAACTTGGATTTCTAATACCCCAGCCTCCTAAAATAAACATGAGATTATTCAGTGGTTGATTTGAACCTCTTTTCAGCCACTTCTCTGTAAACAGAAAAGATGGTATCTCTGCAGTACATTTCCATTGGAACAAACGGCATAAAACCTCCCACATGTTATGGAATAAATGTCCGTATCAATAGTTTCCATCTCCTCTCCTTTCCATATAATCTCTTAAGACTTTTCCTCTCCAGAGCCAAGAGAACAGGCAGGGGAACATCACAGTCCTGGGCAAAAAAGGGATCTATTTCTATCCCTGAATTAGCATTTCCCACTGTATATGTATCATCTGACTGCCTCTGTCATCAGATAAGGCATGACTTTGTACTAAGATTGACAAAGGCAACACAAAAAAGACTAACCCTTTAGGGGTTTTTCTCCTGGCCTCTCATCAGTCTGATACATACCCATACATATTCACATTAATGCTTTCTTACACAAATGAAAGAATATGGAAGAAATGCCTTCTTACCCATTGTAAACTTCCTTTCCAGGATAACAATGAGTTCCTCTGTGCAAAGTGGGAATCTAAGCATTTACTGTATATAATCAGATATCTATCAGAAAAAACAAACCCTAAACATTTCTCTTATTAATAATAGAATTATACCAGGTTTCTCTGGTTTCAGTTTACTCTCTATTTCTTCTTTCAAAGTTTGAACCATCTATTTTGCATAACATTATATAAGAATCAGCACAGAATCTAATGACTAATCTTCTCCAGTCACTGACAGCCCATAGCAGCAAAACATGTGACAGCAGATGCTTTTTTGGACCAGGTTTGAGGCTATTCCAAGTTGTAATAGAAGGCTACCTCTTTGATAAAGCTGATAATGATTTTTTTCAATGTCAAACCAGTGAGACTTAGAGAAAGATCAGATTTTTTAAAAGATGTTTAAAGGTTCTGATCTTCTGATATTAATCATAATAATTTTGGGAGCTTCCACAGGCCCTGTCCCATGTACCTGGTAGAGTGTGGGGAGTTGCTATTGACTTTGGTGGAAAATAATGAGACTTTTTTAGGCCATCTGAGAAATCTAATTGGAAATACCCTTTTCTACCTTATTTTTGGTGTTACTTAAATAGATCTGATGTTTCCGAACAGAGATGAAAGATACTACAGAGACAAAGTACATGCCATAAACATTCAGTACAAAAACTCAATGACAATTCTGTAATATAATCAGCAATAAGGTCCTTAATTATTGTTATTGAACCTTGCAGCCATAATAGATTTTCTTCTATTTTCTGTATTCCCTTCAACACTTTCAACATTTTCCTTTGGTATTTCATTTCTATGTAGTATCCAACAACAAATAATTACAAAACTCTTCTTTTGCCTGTCATAAAAAATAAAATAAAATAAATCCTGAGGTGTTATACTCAGAAACAGAGAAATATATGGAGACTACAAATTCATTTTCAAATATTAGATTCCCTAGGCACAACCCTGACTTGGAAACAAAACTCAGGCTACTGAGGGTGTTTGTGAGTGTTGAATTTGGTTTTATTTCTGCTTGAATTTCTTCATGTTGCTTTTGGGCTCTTTCACTTAATGCCTCTGGGAGTAGAACTGGCACGGTGTGCATTTAAAAGAAATGCAATAAAAACAATTTAGCACCTTTCCCTTGTGTCTGCATCTGTTATCTCCTGTTCATAAGAAAGAATAAATTATTAATATATATATTTTAATCTATTTATATACATACAAGTGCATGGTTGTTTTGGTTTGGTTTTTAACTGACAGAGTCAGGATTTGCTAAGCTAGAAGCAAGCCCATTGTCTCCAATGGGAGGAAATATTTTCTAAGAAAGAGGATTTGCTAAAATACGTTCACAATTCTACTATACTCCAAAGACATCAACTATGCTTCTCTAATGTCTCTGTTTCCAGCATCACACACTGCAATCTGTAATACTGTCAGTCTTCTGGAAATAGAAGCTGACAGCAGCTATAAGGAGAGGAGTCACCAATACCAAGATCAGAAACTCACTGAATTTGTATTAAGAATCAAATCTTATCCTATCTGTACTTCTTATTAATTTGTATTTTTAGTAGATCAAATGCTAATAAAAGGTCCTCTCCAATCTCAGAAGGGCTGAACAATCACATGACTTTCCCCATTTCTATGTTCACAACACATGTGTGTGATTAAAAGATGTAAAATATGCATCAATTGATCCTTAGCACAGACTTGCAAAAACTAGTTGTGTGGTGAACAAGAGCATTGAGAAAGATGGATCTCTGAGTAAATCTGACTAATGGTTGTGTTCTCTGCTCTCTAGCAGTGAGCTCCAGGTGATGCTTTCTCCATAGCCGGGACTGTCACAGATCGCTCATATAACACAGATCTGGTTTCTCATATAACTCAAAATCATATGGCAGAACTTCCTCATCTGAGGATACTTTCTCTTCTATCAGATTTCATAATACCTGTAGTAATTTAATCTTTGAGACCTCTAAAATTTGACCTCTTGTCTCATCTCATTGTAGTTGATTAGCTAATTAAAAAAACTTATTAGAGCAGATGGTCAAATAGATGGAGAATTCATCCCCAAAGAGTGAATACATAAGCCCCGTTTCATTAGGCAACCAATATAAAAATCCATTTTGGTTCACAGATTTATTCTTTTTACTACCAAACCTTAATTCACAACCCTGCTGCTGTTATCTATTGAGCAAAGAGCAGTTTATCAAAGGCAAGCATTGCATAGAACTGATTCAGAATAGCAAGCAGACATTTAGTCCAGCCATGTGATACATTGCACAACTTTTAGTCAATATGTCATATGAAAAATTACATATGAGTATTTTCCCAGTATGTGTATAATAGAGAAAGTTATCTTGGTCTTTTATCTGGAAACTGAAAGAACAGAACAGTTAGTGCAAGTAAAAAAAAAAAAATGAAAACATTATAGCATAAATCACAGAATTTTTTAAGTTGGAAGGGATTTCTGGAAGCTTGGTGAATTTGCAGGTGAATGAAAATTTAGATGTAGATGCCCATGGTTTTGTCCAGCCCAGTTCTGCAACTGTTCAAAATCTGAGAAACTGGGAAAAAATTGACAGATGTTGTGTTCTCAATCTCTGATGAAAAGCCAACTAAGTCTGCCTACTTTGTATCCAGGGTCTATATGTTGTTAATTGTTTTCCTTACTTCTATATAAAAGTTTAAAAGGATATAAAAGTCCATCACAGAACCTAAGACTTCTCAAATCAGTAAATAATAAGCTTATTTGTCCCTAATAGACCCATGTCATCTCTGATTGAATAGGAGACATGATGAGACAGTCCAGGTGTATGCTGCAATTTGCATCACTTTGAACTTTTAAAAAATCATGTACCATGCATGCTCTTAGGTCTCCACGAACCAGGAAATACTACTTTGTATTGCATCAACTAAATTACCTGGGCACAAGAGATTTAAATAGAATTTCTAGCACAAAGCCAGTGAATCACTGCACTACTGCATCTCGGGAAACAGGGATATGGGGACTTGCTGTCTAAGTGTTGGACTAAAGATACCTCTTAAGCTTTAGTAAAATACCCAGTGGACTGGGAAATGCTCTTTCCTGTTTGTACTGGCAATGGCTGCACATGACACAATTAATGTTTCATGTTTTGTTGTCCCCAGAAATGTCTACAGCACCATAGTGATTGTTTCAAACAATAGAAACAAATAGCTGAAGCCAACCCACATCAGCCATGGTAGTTACTATACAACCATTTACTTAGTAAGGGTCTGTTTTAACCCTTTGGAACTCCTAGTGATAATAGGTAACTTTTGCATTATATAAACTTCAGCTCATGAGACTAGTCTTCAAGACAGAAGAGTATATTTATATTGCAAAGCTGAAGAAACTGAACAGCATGAAAGGATATTAATATGCTAACACTATGCATCAGGGTATTCTAGGATGTGTATTTTTTTCTTCAAGAAGGATCTTTTGGTATTTGTTAAAATCACTAGTAGCTACTTCATTGTCTTTTCTGCAAAAGTAGGTGTCCCTTCCTCCACAGTAGAGGAAGATACAAGTGAAGAAATGAGAAGCCATGAAGGAGCTATAATGAAGTATTCAGTGCCTGAGCTCCATTGGTTAATCTAATCTGTGATGAAAGCTCCCTCAGCATACAAAGATTACAATAATTATGGATTTTTTAGCATGAACAGCACTGAAGTGAGTTTAGGCGAACAAATGAGTAAAATCTTCTTAAGAGCACGTAGTCATCCTGCCTACTATCTGTAACTTAACTTACCTTTTTTTGTATCTCTAATGTTCTTCTTGCACTGTATACCCAGCACAGTGTCTTAGTTAACCCAAGTGGTAACACTGTGATATTTGGCTCCTGAGAATTATGTATAAAAAGCAGATAAGTACATTGGTATTACCTCCCTCCATATGATGTGCAGACACTGAGAAAGCAGGAATAGTAGGAAAGAAACTATAAACCAATTTACTTTTCTGCCTAATTTCTAATTATCTCACAAGTCTACAACCTAGCAAATATATTATATTACATAATGTGCCATATGTGAACCTAAAAAACTTCCAGGAATTACAGATAAACCAGTGGAGAGGCCGGTGGGGAAGGTGGTAAGAAGTGATCAGCACATGAAGAACAGAAAATTACTTAGGGTCTCTCCAGGGCTACTTTCATAGAAAATTAAAATGTGATCTTTGCTGCAAGATACAATAAAGGCTGACAAAATGAAAATGTCAAACGAAGCATCTTTGAGCAAGAATTGGGGAAGTCGGGAATGCTGTGCTGAACTTAAAATTCCACTTCAAGCAGACTTGTAGAAGTTATCCTTTGTCACCTGTCAATCACATAATGCAACCAAAGACAATTTCCCTGTATTTGGGACAGCAGGAAAAATTTATCTGCATGTTCTTGCGAAAATGCAGAGTATAGAAAGCTTTCTTTGTTTCAAAAACTCTTCCAAATTAAGATATTGTTTAATAGATTGAGTGAAGGGTACAAGGAAGGCAAAGCAGCTAGCGGTGGCACCTCTAACAAATTACTGTATCTAGATGACATTTCAATGTGATAGATGTTAAAGAACTGGTTTCAGTTCTGTACCTAGTAACACCTTCCAGCTGTTCTAGCTTCTCTGCTTTTTAAAAAAGTTAATGAAATAATTTCAGAGATGAAAGAGAAATCTTGTGGGAAGCCAATGTGAACAGACTATATAGTTTGTGAAATGTATGATGGAGAGAGGTACCTTGTTTACAATATATGAATAAATTTGTGTGAAAAAAATGCCTGATAAAAAGCTCTTTGCTCTGATGGAGAGTAACAAATAGCTGAGAAATATTTTTTGAGAATCGAGGTCCAAATATCTTACACTGATGGTGGCACAATAGTGAGATATTTATACAAGAACCAGGAGGTTTTCTGTTTGTAGATGACTTCAGTAGTGTTGTTGTTGCTGCTGCTGCTGCCAACAGTCTATGACAAGTTCTGGTACCATGGGTGGAATGTGTTAAAGATTGCTGCGGTCATACTAGATGAGCTAATGGTCCCTCCTGGATTCAGAGTCTATCAACCTATTAATTAGCAGCTAATTAGCAGCTGGTAGCAATAATAGGCTATTATCTTGTAGCAAATCAGCCAGTAGAAGAACAAGTAATGCACACATTGACACATTATATGACTGAGTAATACTCATTTTTAATAGCCTTACTTCTGTTATTTAGTATTAAATAACATAGGTCCTCTGAGATGTACAACTGAATAAACAGATTTAGACGTGTAGTAGAGTTTAACCTTAGGGGACCTCCTCAGCCCTCATTTTACCTCAAGTTACTATACAGACATGAAGGAAAAAAAGACACACAATCTTTCCCTTAGAAAGCTTTCAGGTTCTTTTTTGAAACAGAAATGCAAAGTCCACATTAGTACTTCAAAATTAATAATAATCCTAAGAGAATATGGACCATGTAAAATCTGCATTTAAGCAAATTCCTATCTTAGTTTTGGTAACACCAAAACCCTCCAGTTCTTCTGTTCTCAAAATTCTTTTGAGGAAAATACCATTTTTAACCCACTTCTGATAGCACTTCTTTTCTGTTTGCTTTCCTTTATTAAAGTCAGCTTCTGGATACACCCTGTCAATTGTCATCCTGGAAATCTAACAGAGCCAGATTCTTCCCAAAACTTACCTCCTATATATTTCATCAAAAAAAAAGATAGGAACTCCCCAAAAGAATCCGCCTGAAAATCCTGAGTGTTCTGGACAATAAAACAGATTAATACTATCCTTGTGAGAGTAGCCTTTGTGAATATGTACACAAACAGGTACTTATATCATCTATAGAAAGCAGCACTAATAACTTCCTTGCTGGTAGGGCTAACTCATTAGCAGACTTAAAGGCAGATATCCTCCAGAAGCATCAAACTAAATCCACAATACTAATGTACATTCATTAATCTCCAGATTTTTTTCTGATTCTGCATTTGAAATCTAAATATTCTTAGCAATAAAGCTGGGATTTGTAGACACAATAGCTCTGAATTTTGTGTGTGGTCCAAGGCAGACTGACACAGCTTTTTAATCTATTCTATACCCTAAACTTTCTCAGTATGAAAAGGGAAAGAAACAATGAAGAGATAAGAAACGGAAGCTATTTTTGCTGGCACTATTGCTTTCTCATAGATACTACAGATAATATACTTTTGCCATTGCCCTGTTAGTACCGAAGGGAAAAGGCTCCAGAGAGACTTATCAAGGGATTAAAATACAACAGGAAAAGTCCTTATCAAAAGGAAGGTTGCTTCAGGTCATACAAGGCCTTTGACCTAGAGAAATAGTAAAACAGTGGCAAGCTAGTAAGAAAAAATTCTCTGGTGAGAATTCTCCTGAACCCTAACATCACTTACCAAGAAGACATGGTAAAGTCTATTGTTTTGTCCCATATACTTTTAAATTCTCCAGGCCCTATAAAAACAACTGTAGACAGTTATTTTCACAGCAAGTAAATATTCAGCATTATTAATGGGCTTTTCTTCAGAATGTTTTGTTTACCATATGGTTTCAAACTTGCAAGTTCAAGGAGGATCCATCATCTCTGTAGTTAGACAAAACAGGTTTTGACATCCTGGTAATTTCTTGGCAGCCTACACAGGTTCCCCAAGTCCTTCCAGGTTTACTGGGTAGCAAAGAGAGCAGGCAGTAGCTTTAGTTGTGTGATCCAGGTCAGGTGTTTTGCTGGATTTGTCAAGTAGACAAATCCATAATGAAGAGTTTGATTCTTCTTTGTTGTTTCTAAAGAAAAAATCAAAACCACACAACATATAGTATTTCATTAATCCATACTCTGCTCAGATGTGAAAGTATGGTTCTAATTAAAGGCTGCAGGCAGTCCTATCTCTCTCTGTAACCAGGCTCCTACCAAGCCCGATATTTTGTATTTTATTGTTAGAAAGTAAAGGTGAGTTGTGAGAGGAAAAAAAAGGAAGGTAGAAGAAAGTGTTTTATTTCTCTTAGGTAAGGACTGATAAAAGGAAAATGAGAATATTTCAAAGATAAAAAAGATTGAAAAATGAAGAGATGAAGAAGTAAACATGAAGTGACAGGAAAAAAAAAGTATGATTATTCCACATCCACTTTTACTATGCATAGCTACCACTATCTGTGTCATTTAAGGAAAATGAAAGCCAGATTTCTAACTTTGTCTAAGTAATAGTACCTCACACTATTTTTAATACCAAGAGAGTTCCCATTCAATTCTGCTGAAAGATGATATGAACAGTACATAAAGAATGAAATTCTCAAAAAACCAGCACACATTACAGCCTCCCAAAATTAATTGCTGCACAGCACAAAAATATTAAGCTAGACTACCCAGTTGATAGACTGGAAAGACACCAGATTTGTGAACACAATTATTCCAGGGTGTAAATGTCAGAGCCTATTGTACTAAAATAAAAATTCCATTGGTTATGGCAAATAATCACCAATTGAATCAGAAATATTCTGTCTATTATCGTATAGTATAAGCATAACATTCATTCCATCAATCAAAAGTATAATCACTCCCCTTGTTTACATAGTTTGTATTGGGCAGAATGTGATTTTTTTTTTTTTTTTGACAAAATATAAAACACTACAGGCTTATTAAATCCTAGCTATAAACTCTTTCTTGAGGAATAAAAACAAGCTGCTTTGAGAGGATGAAATGGCTGTTGGCTTACCCAGAGTGATTTGTAGGGAACAAGGGAACATGCACAGAATGTGGTACTCCACAGAGAGCAGCACCTGCTTCCCAGGCTGAACCACGGTTGGGTGGATGGGAGCTGTAGATCACACTGTAGTGAGGACTGGATAGGACCAGGCAAACTCTCCTGCTTCCTCACAAAACATCAGGGTAGATCCAGTTGTGAGCTATACCTGAGGAACAGCCTTGCTACCTATTCATGAGCCACTGTTTCCCTCCTGGAAGTCTGAACAGCCATTTCAATTTGTGTAAGACTTCACTCATCCTAGCAAATGTGTTGTTTTCATTATTTATTGTTAGAGCAGTGCCTAGTGGCTGGAACCAAGGAGGCTGCTATTTCAAACTAGGAACATAAACTTGTACAATGAAAAATAAGGCCTGTGCTATTTCTGCCTCTTTCCCACTAGCAAAGACAGTATATGCTTTGGGTAGCATGACAAGGAATAGGCCATTTTCTGGATTTCAATCATATTATGATTTCATCTGGCTCCAAATCACTCCTCTATGTGTAACTTTAAAGGTAAGAAAGGAAACAGAAGTGTCATTCCCAAGGTCAAACTCTAAATCTGTGGCAGACAGGAATAGCATACAGCCTCCAGCCTTTTGGTCTGTGCAGGACATTCATATTTCCCTTTCATCATAAACTTCTTAGAATATTCACTTGCCTACCCATAGTGTTGTATATCACAATGAAGAGAAAGTCAATTTTGACAAGCATCAACATCTGTCTAAGCACACATTGATTACCATGACTGAGTAATCCCTGAC
Organism: Turnix velox; assembly: GCA_013400935.1. Classification (NCBI taxonomy): domain Eukaryota; kingdom Metazoa; phylum Chordata; class Aves; order Charadriiformes; family Turnicidae; genus Turnix; species Turnix velox. The sequence goes on along the minus strand of VZTY01002575.1, from coordinate 157,951 downwards.
AGGAGTGTGGTGGACTCTGTGTCTCTGGCACTGAGCTATGACCATATTTTTTCACCTCTATTTGGTATTCTTTCTGTAGAATTTGCAATTAAAAACATGAATTAGGGCATGGAAAAGGGGATAGTTTATCCAATTATCTTACATTCTAAAGTCTTCTAATTTTGTGCAAAATAAATAGAAATTGTTAATATCATTTAATATTCAATTGGTTTGGCCTTACGAATATCATATATTTCCTTTGATTGTGGAAAACTATGCATCTTTCACATGAACATCTGGGTCAAAATAAATCACAAAAGCTGTGTAAAATGTAGTTCACCACATGAAGGGGCTTTGGCAATGCCATGCATCCATGTGATAATTACTGGAGAACTGGAGGTGAGACACTCCAATACTCACTCTTGATCAGTGATTTATCTGCACTACTTGCTCTAAGACTCAGTGCTCTTATCTCCAAGAAGGGATAATACTGCTAGTGGATCAGGAGACTTAATGACTCTAAAAGTCCTTTGGAGCCTATTGGATGAGAGACTACCAGAAACTCAAAGTGTCATTACAGAATCCCTTAGTGCCAGCTCTCAAGAGATCATCTGAAAAGCCTTTTTTCCCCCACTCTCAAACAGCTGTATAGTGACTGAGCAAGAGCCTTCAAAGGTTGAAGTCAGCAGGTGAAAGAACCAGAGAAGGCCTTTGCAGTGAGCATGAAGAAAGGAAAGACCCCTACTATTTCAGCAGACTCTTCAAAGAAGGGCAGGAGTCATCTCAGGCACATGGATAGGTCTCCCATCTACCTTACTGGTACAGTATCAGGAGAGCAGCACAGAACAATGAGATGGTTTTTTTGGAGAAGCTAAGTGAGAAGAATGAGTTGGGACTAGAGACCTGCAGGGAAGGCAGAGGTCTTTTGAATGGGTTTGTAACCACTGATTCTCTCTCTCTGATGGGGTATCTGAGAAAACAAAGAGGCAGTCACCTCTCCCAAAATTCAGACACCCTGTTTTGAGCCTTTCAGTCAGACTGAGATTACCTGTCTCAGTTTACTTACAGTGGGCTGATCACATTGAATTAGCTGGTTGTACACTTTTACTTCATGAGGAAATGCTTGCATAGGAGTGGGGCATCATGGGGGAAATGAGTCTTTTGGTCTGTAGACAATAAGCAACTAATTTCCCATTGAGTTATGAAGGCAGTCAGGTCACCGCTCTAGGAAATCTCTCTGTTCTAAAGCTTTAAAACTTATTTTAGGCTTAACAGTTGGTTTATGTCACGTTATGCCCTGGTGTGGTAAATGATCTTCTCAGAGTTATAAACAGCTTTGTTTCCTTGGGTCACATATAAATGTGTAAAATTTGATTGATTCACATGAAAGCAATGACAATAAAGCATTCATTTTATAGCAGATTAGCAGCAACAAACTTGACTGTCTGTTCTCTGAAGGACAGTTAAAACTTTGTAATCAGAGATAAGCGTTTATAATGTTTATTTTTTAATGTTGTAATATTTTCCTTTTACCCCCCTTCCCGAAGGCTAATGCTTTGAAGGCCATAGGATTCTACCAACATCCAACAGAGCACAGTATTGCAGACCCTAAAAGTAGACAGTTTTCAGTGAAACTGCAGGGAACATTTTAAACCAACAAAGGACTTGTACTCAAATGTGCTCAGGGCCCTGAGTAGCACAGGATCTTTACTGATCATTCAGGCAAAAGGAATTTCATTTTGTTCCTCTCACCTCCAACAGGAGAGCTATTTCTAATGATAGGCTACAAACCTTTCAAATAGGGCTTTCAGAAATCTCTTTGGCTCAGATTCACAAAGGAGTTTAGATTTCACAATCCCAAGCTACTTTTTGTCTCTCACTGTTAAGTGCTCTGGATGGTCTATAATATAAATAGTGCCCCTATTAAACTCTTCAGATGTGGAGCTTGTCACACCTTCAGCAAAAAGCTGAGGGATTGTTTTCATAAACCTGGAATACAGAAAACATGTTTTTTGTGTATACAAACCCTTCTCATGGAAAGTATTCCTCACATCCTTCTCATCTACAATCAGATAATGCAAAATTGTCTATGACAAGGTGACTGACTCTGTAGACAAATGGGGACCAGTGAGTAGAGTTCATCTCATCTTGCATCCTTGTAGGGAGATAGCGATGAAATGGGTGGACTACAAAGCAAGTGCAAAACTGGCTAGACTATTCAAACAATGCAACAATTTGGAGTTTAAATGGTGATCAGATAAAACTGGTGTTGTTGCTCAGGTGTTGTGGCCCACTGTAAACTCCACCGATGACTTGCTTGATGGGAAAGAATGCATCCTCAGCAAACTCCCAGGTGATATCTTATGAAGGGAGGGAGAGGGAACTATAGGTAGCCTGAAGGGTAGGGCTGCTGTTATGAGTGACCTTAGCAAGCTGGAAATGTAGGTCAGAGGGAACATCAGGAAGTTAAAAAAACTTAAAATGCTAAGTATTGCACTAAGTAAAATGCTAAGTACTGTAATATGTTAAGCAGGGCACTAACTGTCCAGAGGAAAGTTCTGCAGAAAAGGCTACACAGATCCTGGGGGATGACAAATTGAATGTATGTCAGGAAGGCCTACCTGTTACAATGAAGCCTGAATATTGGTCTGCATTAATAAAAGCATAAATAGATACAGGTTATTAGTTATTCTTACTACTCACTTGTTAAGTTGGTCTTTGGAACAGTATCTGGTTTTGGGCCATCTATGCAATTAAACATTGAGACAAATTAAGGCAAGCCCATGAAAGAGGGATGGATCTGTCAAACCTCTGCAAGGGATGGACAGTCATTGCTTTGAGGAGAAGAAGCAGCCAGACTTCAGATCACAGGGAAAGAGGAACACACAGCAGCCACAATCTGCAGCAATGGAAATTTCTCTGAAAAGAAAATCCATCATGGCAGTGACCCTGGAACGGACTGCCTGAGAGGCTCAGGATTATCCTTTCACATGGATGTTTTGAATTTAACTAAGTAACTACATAAGCAAATTTTTCTCCCTTTGAGCCCTGCTATGACCTCCAAAGGTCATTTTCAAGCTGAATTATACACTGATTCCAAAACCACTATTGACTTCCTTCCCTTCTTTTCATCCTGCTTTTTAGCTCAACCAGCTCAATGCTCTCAAGGCAAAATGCTATCTATAACAGACACAACTTTAAGCCCTAACTGGGTAATCAAAACGCAAATTCAATTTCTAAATCAAAACATCATTTAGGCAGCTATCTACTTACCTGTATGATTGCTGGAGAAAGGACGTGGAATGGGAAGTTACTCACTCTTGTGGAAATATCTTCCTCAATCCAGCATAGAGACTTTTCTCATACATACAGTACATTAGAAGTTCCATGCAAACATATATGAGTTCCCAATGAACTTCCCACTTGCTACTTCATACAAGCTGGCATAAAATCCCCACTGGAACAAAGCAGGGATTCTGAAAGTTGAGAATAATGTTGCCTTTCACTGACTGGAACAGCATTGATTCTGAACACAATGACTCTCATTCTCTTCCAAAGCAGCTGCATTTTTTCCGTGTTATTGTACTAGTAGGAAAATCTTTTCTTAGAAGAAATGACAACATGGATTTACCACAAGATATGAACTCTTGCTTCATTAAAAGCAGGTATTGATTATAAAGAAGCATCTATTGCAAAGAACCACTGTAGGCTGATCCATCCAACCCTCAAATAAATGCCTAAGAAGAGAGATGCCTACTCCCATTCACTGAAAAGGAAACCCTGACAGCTAGCCAATATTTTACATTTTAGATAGTTATACAGCTGCATAACAAAAATAAATTTCACTGCAGTAGTAGTATTGAAGTGGTTGATAAAAAACCAAGCAGAATACCAATTGTTGTTCCAAAACAAGCAGTAAGAAGCTCTGTTTCCCTTATATATTAACTAAACATAGGTGAGCCATATTCTTCTGCATTTAACCTTGATTACACCATTGATTTCATGTTGGCTGCCAGTGTATAATGAACTTGAGTATTTATCACTGGAGTTGAGTGAAATGAGTTCACCAGCTTTGTTCCAAACATGGTTCATAATACACAGGTTCTCCTCACTGTAATTTTCATTATTTGCATTATCAGCAGTTCTCCAAACAACACTGTATTAGGCTGAGAAATGCAAGACAAGCATATATTTGTTTTAGTATCACCTAGGCAATTATTCATTGCAAGGAAGGATTTGTTTTTCCAGTTTAGATGTGGTTTAAAGACCCTTAAAAAAACCCTATTTCAAATTGAACAGCTAAATTTACTACTAGGCAGAAATTCAGAGGCAGAAGCTAAAAGGCTGATTCATGAATGTAAGCCAAAAATGGACACCCTTATATATTGAACCTGTCAAATGTATTGATGCTTGTTAACTCTATATAAATCTTAGTTAATAGGTTTTCTAATTTATCTTTTTTTTCGGTTGGTTGCTTTCTTTTTTTTAATTCTCTATTGTAATCTGAAGTCATCACCTATAAGGAGATAGCAAAGAAAAGCAAATCTAGGAATGGAGAAATGACCACAAACAAAACTGTCCTTCACTAACTTTATGTGACCCCAGCATTCAAGTTAGATTTGGATCAATGGTTTTTTATGTGGGGTCAAAAAGCAAGATCACAACAAGCATTGTCTAGTAAAATTCTAACAAGTCCACTCACCTTTGCTACAGTAGATGAATAAAGTGTTTCCTCACTGGTATAAATTTTAATTATTTCCTATGATTCAAGATTTAAAGAAGATATTCTGAAGGATGTGGAAGGACTAAGGGCTTTTGTCCATAGGTGTCGTCTTCTCCTACATTACGCCTAGCAATGCCTTCCAGTTGTTTTAAGACCTCTAGAATGACTGACATGAATTTCGACCCACATCCTTAATTTGGAAAGCTGCCTGAAGCTGTGCACTGGAAATTAAAGATAATAAATAACTAAATCACTAATCCTAACATCCCTGTTTGTTTCCCTTTTATTGCCTCTTACTCCATCCCTTTTGTGTAAACACAGTATTACTTAATAATGAACTGGTCTGCCTTGGTTTTCTTTTTGTAATACATCAGTTCTACTGAACAAAGCAGAGGTAACAGATGAGTATACTAATTGGAGATGTCAGGGCACTGGGGATTTCATTAATGACTGAGAAATGGACTGAGAAACATCAAACACTTCCTCTTGCTTCATTGTGTTCCTATCTGTGGAAAATTAAAAGCTGGTTAAGCCCTTTTGTATTTTAGTAGAGCTTAAAAGTTTATACCAAAGGAGACATCTTGTTAGATCAAGTAAAATGGAAACTGAAATTTTTTTTCAAACAAAATACTAGAATAGAACCAAAACCAATTTGTGAGAATGCTTTATTCTAAGACAGAATTTTACTCAGCCAAAAATAAACAAAATCTCTCCTGAGAAGAATTTGGCAGATAAGGTACCTGCACAAGAATATATTTTAATGCTTTAAAAACCTTTCAAAAGTTTCTTGGCCACTCACATAATGGAGGAATGGAGAAAGCAATGCAGAATTTCACATAACCCTGCTAAAGAAATGAACTGGGAGGAGGGACTCTCTGAGCTCCACTGCTGTCTGACTATCGTTAAAACACCATTCTGTTCCTAAACCATCACTCCTCCCTTTCTAATAATAAAACATTGATTGCTCACTCTCCTTTTTATAAAATGTTTTCATATTTGAAGAGAAAAAGCATTGCACAGGCTGGATCCTGCAAACTTTCACTGCATAAATCAGATTCTCTACAATGTGTGCTTTATCAGAAAAAATCTGAATCACTGAAACCGATTGCATTGGTTGAAATACATCGCTTGGACAAAAGTTCCCTCAAGTCAGATGGAATTGCAGACAAATGAGTACAAAAGAGATCTCATTCACCATTTTTCATTGCCAGTGTTGCTCCCTTTCATCTGAATAATGGATTGCAGAAGGCTGACTGACAATCAGCTGTCTGAGAAACTCAGGTGTCTCAGAAGAAAGTTCTCCTTTGAATAAGGACAGAAAGAGATGAAGTCCTGTATCTCCCCATTGCCAGCCGTGGAGATGAACTCCAGTGTCTTGGCATAGTTTGCTCTCACAGTGTTTCCAGCACTGAGCACTGAGCCAGGAGATGAGCTCTTGCCAAACTTTATTTCAGCTGCACAGTGACAGGTATGGTTGAGTGTATTTCTTGGTTGAGTGCTCTCCGAAGGATTAAGTATTCATCATACTAATTTACTGTTGCTATCCTTATTAATAGGCAATGTATTTTTACCCTGCTCTGTCGAGGAGCTTATAAGAAGAAACAATACCATTTTCTAGTCAGCAGACATACTGAATGAATGGCTGTAAAGATAGAGATTTCTGTGAAATTTTGTTCAGTAATGGAGCTGCATTCTAATGGAGCTGAAATTGGAGAGTTTAGTTTAGACAGCCCTAGGTAGCATTTCATTATCTTTGACATTTCTGTGGCATTGGTATGAGCTGAGACTATTTATTCACTATAAAATTAATTGGAAAAAAAAAAATCATAAAGCTCTGTCTTAAGTTCAGAGGAAGTTTAGTATGCAGATTTCAATCTTCTGATGTTCTGTTTTGATCATCTCCAGCTGAAGTTACCTGTTAGGTAACTTATTTTACACAGGCTGACATTACAAAGACCTCAGTAGCAATGACTCAAACAGCAGATAAAATTAGACACGTCTCAGAAAGTAACCATTAAAAAAATCATGATCCCTGCTAAGAGTAAGCATTGTTCACATTTTGAGTATCATTCTTCTCTCCAGAGCAATGTTAAATCTCTGCCACAGTTACAAACTTTTTCCTTTCCAAGGAAACCTGACAGACTTTGTCCTAGAACTTTGAGAAAATTATCCTTATAGTCTTTCATTTTTCCAGAGGGAAAGTTCTATAGATTAAGCCAGTTTTCTGACATGAAATAATAAGCAATTTTAAAAGGAAATGCTTTTCAACTGAAAGTAAATTTCTTGGGGAAAAAATGAAAATTTATAATTCAGACTATTAACGAAAATACGTAAACTGTAATAATTGATTTTTTATTCAAAAATTAAAGAAAAAACACCTATCCCTTAAAAATAAATATCACATTTCATATAATACATTCAAAACTACACCTGTCTGCTGGTTGGTTGAATGAGAAAAATAGTATTTTTCCCTTGATATTTTGTTACAGAACTAAATAAGCCATGTTGTTGAAATCAGTCAAAATTGCCTCAGACCTAAACCTGTAATGTGGAGTCTTGTCCTATCACCAGTTTCTTATAGTGAATTATTTTTGCCAGCCTTTTTATTTCACTTACAGTTCCAACTTTTATAGCTATTTATGACTATGTTAAGATTTATTTGAAAGATTAATAGTTATTTTGATGAGTTTTTCTCTATGAATATATTTTTTTTCTCCTAATAATAGCAGAAATGTGTACTATATCCAACAGAGATAAAAAGAGAAGAAAAAAAGGCCACACATCATTGAACAGTTTACCACCATGGAACATATCACAAAATAGCCCATAATTATAGAAAATCAAATATGAGCAAGCCCATAAAGCTAACTTCTTTCTTTCAACATGCAGTCAGGGGAAGAATCAAAAATAACCCAAAACCACATGAACTGAAAAATACATTAATGTTGTAATTTAAAAAAGCTAAACTTTGTCAGGCACATGATTAAAACTTCTTGTGAGTCTAAACAAAGCTATAATTTTTTTCATACTGAATAAAAGTATGCAATAAAATCAGAAAGCCCTAGTTCTAATACACTGGTGAGCCAATGAACATATCTATACATTTTTCTTTATTAACAATTCAGACTTCCTTTAGTATTTGAATAGTACATTATGGCTTCAGATTAAAATCATGATGTGAAGGAAAAATGTCACTGTGAGCTACAAAATCAATGATATCTAACATAGATGAGTGAATCGTTTTGACTTTCAACCCTTTATACCTATCATTTTCAAGGTTAACCTGTACGGGGACCATTTTTTGCTATGCAAATTCAATCAAGCCAAATATGAGATTTTCATACAAAAACGCATCCCTCCCTAATGTACGATTAATCTCTATAGTAAGAAGTGTTAAAGCACAGGGCTCTTTTAATATTTTCCTTTTTCCATTACGCATATATAAACCACAGAAAAGGAGAAAAGGCTCTCTACTTTTATTGTCCTCCTGTCAAAAAGGGCTCCCTTCAAAGAAGGTGATCCCAGCCATCTGCTTTCAAGGGACTTTGTCGGGTGGCAGATGTAGTTGGGTTTTGTAGCTTTTTTCAGTTTCTAAAACTTCAAACTTTCCAAATCTAGCACCAGATGCAGAATAACAAAGTTATGTCTCTCAGACCACTATTCCCCAATTAAATATCTAGGAGCATGCTGATTATACATATGCAACTCAATGGGACCACAGTTAGGATAAATTAAAGAACTGATTTACCTCCAGATCCAGTTAACTCACAACTTCACGTGCACTCAGCATAGCAGACACAGCCCCATTATTTCTTACTGTCTGAGTCTTGCCAAGCAACCTAGAGTGGCCAGACTTGCTGCCTCAGTCACAGATTGCCTTCTACAAACTGTGAAAGGGGAAAGCTACTTGAACAAAGAGGGTGGGGGTAAACACCCCTCTTTTTTGACAGGAAGAGATGTTTTTTTCATGAAAAGGAAACAAGACATTATGCTGGTTTGTTTCCTTTCATGAAGTGCTAAAAGACTTTGGCACTGTTTTAATGGCCCGTCTGGTCGAACATAAGCAGCAAACTTTTGACAGAGTGTAGAAGCCAGCTATTAATTTATAAAACCCCTTATCTCTGCAATGTCAACAATTCCTCACACATAGTTTGCCTGACTTCAGTCTGATGATGAGCGAGAGTCCCCACACCAGGCTATGGCCAGAGAGGCTTGGTCAAGTCCAAGTGCAGCATCCACCCTTTTGTGAGGCATCAAGGTTAGGATGAAAAAAACAAGAACAATATGTCTTGCATTCTTGTCATTTGTTGTTGAAGTAGCACTTGTCAGACCGGGACAAGAGAAATGTTCCCTGTGTTGTACAGCAGGGTACATAAGAAGCACTTCTCTGTTGCTCTGTGTACTCTTCCCAGAGTAAGAATATGGCTTCCTGCATTCTTCATGAAAGAAGATGACCTGCATTCCCTTATTAACCTTACCAAGACCCTGAAGTCTCCTTTGATTTTCCTTGGGCTGTATGTTGCCACCTCATCACCTCCCACACAGAAGAGGATAAAAGTCCAAGGACCATATTAGGCTACAAGTTTCCTGGTGATATCCCTTCCCCAGGCTCCAGGAAGTCAGCAGATGTTCCTAAGAAGAGGGTCTGCCCGTCATCTGGGACCTAGTGTTCCCCCCAGAAGAGAGTCTCTCACAACTAGAAGGGTTATCAAACACTGGAACCAACTGCCCAGGGAAGTAATTGAGGGCACCTGGAGGTGTTTGAGATATGAGTAGACACAGAAGTTAGGGACAGCTCTTGTTAGATTAGGTTGATTGCTGGTCTAGATGATCTGAAAAGTCCCTTCCAACCATGACAATTCTAACTACTTCCATCTCTTCTTCCTTGTGGAGGTGAGCACTATACAGGGAGTAGGCTTTTCTAGCAACTCTTCTGGTGTAGCTGGACTATGATCTTCCACATCATCCATGGACTGGACTACCTCCTTGAGAGCCTCATACCTATTGTGCATCTGTTTAAGGGAGGTGCTCAAGGAGGGGTTGTTTGCCACCCCTAGAGCAGACCTGTCTCCATACCCTGCTCTCCTTTGGGCCACTGTCTTCAGTCTGGCAGAAAGGCAGTGTGTATTGGATCTCTTTTGACCTTTCTTGGTGGCTGCTCTGGTTTCTCATTCAGGGAGGACAGAGCCTGGTTCCATGGGTCTATCTCTTTGTCTCACTCCCTGATACTCTGTAGCTTTTCTGTTTCCTCTTTTAGCTCTGCCACCAGGCTGAGTGCAAACAGCCACCTGGTCTCACCTCACACAGTTGTCCTACCCCTTACCATCCATTAGCCATGAAAGGTAAAAGCACTTCCTGCAGCCCGAGGCTTGAGCTTTCACACGTTTCCATGGGCACTCTGTCTGCCTTCGGCTGCTCTCTTCAGAAAAGGTGCTATGGCTGAACTTCATTCTCGACCCACCCGCAGGCCTGCTGCTAAGGACCTGGGCTGCCACGGCCTTTTCCCCTCTAAAAAAGCTCGGGTAGAGCCCCTATTGTCCATATAAAGCTGTGGGCCCAGCTGCTGGCCTGGCCTTCGCCTCCTCAGCCGCCCCCTCACCCTGATACGGCCCCGGCTTTTCCCCGCCTGGGAGCAGCTCGGGAGCGGGGGGAAACCCCTTTTCGCTTTAGCCTGGCTGCCCTCCTGTCGTGCCGGCACCAGAGCTGCTAGTCTGGTGACAAATTCTTGGTGACAATTGTGTCAAAAATTCATGGTGACACAGCCTTTGTTCTGGTCCTTAAAGACGTATTTGTTTCTGATGATCTGGCTTTGCTCACTGTCGCCAGAGCAATGAGCAGAGCAGCAATGGCTTTGCCTAATTCCTTGTGTGCCGAGGGGGGAAGAGCAGTGTTTGCAAATGGCCCGTAGTGCTGTGATTTCACAAATCGTGTTTAGTCTTTAAGAAGCAAAGTCTTTCTGCAAATGGGCGAAACCATCAATGGTAGCACACAGGCCATACAACTGGATCTGCCTTTTTGCCCCAGACATGGGCAATTTCTAGTCAGTGTTTGATTGAGAAAAGAGGCAGGCAAAGCCTGACAAGGAGCCCTACTCTGAGCTTTCCAAGACTGAAAAAAGCATTTGTAAAGGGTAAACCCACAATCTCAGAGGGTGCGGTGGAAGTTAAAGACTTCACTAAAAGCGTATGAGAAGAATAAACTTCCTGTTTCTATCTTTAAACTACATAATCTGTCTTTAAACTACATCATGCTGCTTATATATGTATCAAATGGGCACATTGTCCTGCACTGGGGGTGGAGTTGCACATGTGCTAAAAATCGTGTCAATGTTTAAGTATTGCAACTCATTTTGAAGCATTTAAAGCACCAGAAGGACTTCAGAATGATTAGTTTGTGGAATGATTTAGGAAAATACCTTCATCAGAGATCTTCTTAACTGCAGGCCTAAGATGCATCTGTAGCTGCTTTGTTCAGCCAGGTCTTCTACAGAAGTACCTGCCTATCTCAAAGCATATTAGATACAACACAGATTTAATTGAGTTATTTGTAGGCTTCACATTAAATTTGTGCTAAAGGACATTGCTGAATCAGGGATTTAATGGGCAAACACTTAAACAAAGGAATCATGTGCGTGGTTTGAGCCAGGAAGCAAGGATCCAGAGCTTTTTTTCTTTCCCACAACTCGGCCTTTGGGAAAGTGAGATTAATCTTTGTACTTATAATAGATTTTGAGCTTTCCTTATACACCGTTGTACCTCAGGCACCCCAGATATAATTAGAAATAGTAATCAAATGTCAGCCTCGTGCTTATTGTACTTAGCAATTGTGAGATTTAGTTAATTAGTGCATCTCATGTGCTTTTGGGTGCTTGAACAATGAAGGTCATGTATCTACTTAGATGTTTAGAAAAATGTAGGCTATTATTATTCAAGTGTACTTGAAGTCTTAGGAATTATCAGTCAGTTACACAGATATGACGAAGACTATGAGGCTATGATAACTACTCCAGCTGTTATTGTGCCCATCAGTTCTTAGAAATAATGGATTCAACCTTTCCACTATCAAAATGACAATGTGTTTTGGTTTGGTTTGGTTTTTTTTAAATAGAGAACAACTAGACAAATTTACAAGTTCCATGTACTTTAAAGTTAGGGCAAGCTGTGTTGAAGACAGTGGAGGGAAGACAGCCAGGTTGCTTGCAGCAGGTCCTGGACATGGATTCCTTGGTACATTGAGAGCAAAGTCAAAGCTATTTCTACTATTTTGGGCACACGTGGTGTTATCTCTCTAACTTCTGAAATACATGAAGTTTCCCACCTTTAACACAGTGGGATACTGTTGAAGAATTTCTGTCTCACATTTATATGGCCACATCTTGAGATTTCTCCTTGAGACTTCTCAGTCAAATGTTAATGTTAACCAACATGAGCAGTAATGTCAGTGAGGAAGGGAGGGGTGCAATCAGACAAACATCCTTTCACTCAAAGGAAGTAATGGAAGAAATCTACTAACCTTTCTCTTCTTCGTCTTCAGCATTTCAAATCTCCTTGTCCTTTGAATGACTATTTAGTTTTATAAAAAAAGTGATATGCACTTGGTTTATTACAAAATGCAGGTTTCATGTTAAAACCAATAGCAAAAATGCTCAGAAAGCGAAGGAAGAGAACATTGTTTGATTTTCCAGCTAGTAAGCAACACTGGTTGCAAAGTCAAATATTAGAAAAGCTCAGCAGAAAAAGAATCTAAGAAGTCAGCACCATTTTCTCCTCTAGGACTAATATCTATAATGATAATCAAATGTGTGCAGGAGTTCATGTGGACCCAGTCTTAATTTTGGTGGAAAAAGCAAAGATTGCAAGATGCAAAACAGATGAAGAAATCAAATATTGATGGTCAGGCAGCAGCAAATTCAATTATTTGAATTTTTCTCTTTTTTTTGTTTCTTTGAGCCTTGGACACCCCGCATATTAGTAGTCTAGTTAAGCTCATCAATTTCTAGCTTTTAGGATTGGAATGACCCATTATCATCATCCAGTGTGACCTGAAGACCACAAGGCAGAAAGTTCCAGCGGATAATTTCTGCTGTTCAATAAGCTGCTTATTGACTTGATCCTTCAAAATGCTGAGCTTTCTGGCCTCAGTTGAGCCAAGCATTTGAAAGTGATCCATTTTGTGAGGAAGACTACATGACTTTCCAGTGCTAAAAAGTGCCCACAAACATGTCTTACTTGAATGTAGAATTAGAATGGAAACTACTTGAATTTGTAGTTTTCTAATAGAAGACTTAATCCCCCATGATAGTAGGAGGGCAATTTTGGCCTGCAGTGCTGGACCCATAACCAAGGCAGTTGAGAGTTCACACATATTAACTCCGCATATACAGTGAGGATCAGTTATAGGGTTGCTCAGAACATAAATCAAAATTTGTAAGTCCTCAAATGTTGTTCTGTTGCAATCAAACCAGGTTTTCAAAGCATGTTGATCAATTCAACAATTGACAGAGACACTCCTAAGGTGCAGAGAAGACATCTTTGATATCTCCTAGGGCCCTGAAGCTCACACAAATCCCAACCTTCATTCAAGCTTTTAATGTATTTCTAAAGCAGAAATAGAACAATGATGAAATCTCTCAAGTCATTCCAGGAGGGAATCACCAAGCTCTTTGGAAAGCAGATTCCTTGTTTTCTTTCTTCTCTGCCCTTTTAAATGTGATGTTGTACTCACTTGCTGCTCTCTGAGACTGTGCCTTTTGCTTTCTTTGAGCACTTATACAAAAACAAGAAGGGAAAGAACACGTGTCATTCTTTAATCCTTGAGTTCAACAGACAGTCTGGGATTGCAGTCTAAAATGTCAAACTGCTTATGTCCACCTGTACAACAAAGTTGAATTTTCAAATCTTTTATTTATCTTTCTATTTGGGTGGGTTAAGAGTAATCCTAGTATCTGTCATATTCCTTGTTAAAGCCCTTCAGTGAATCGCTATTCACAAATCTTATTCTTAAATAGCATTCCTTTGAGGTTAAAAAAAAAGGGGGGGGGGAGGAGCAAACAAAGCTCTTTATTTTTCACCACTCATTAGATTTTCATATCTAGAATGAGCTTCAAATGAAACAAGAGAATAGCAGCAATTCCATTTCTCTACAACATCTCAAGAGCTGTCCCTGTGTATGTATTCAGTTCCCATCCTAAAGCACCACACACATGTTCGATGCAGAAAAACAATGGGTAGCCTCTGTGAATCAGTTGTGAGATTTTTCCATCAGAAGTGTAATGGTGTACATATCTAATGGCTTGAATTCAGCTTTTTAACTGTTACTGTCCAAAAGCTCTCCCATGAGGTCCCTTACACAGGGATCTTCCTCTCCAATTTGTTTGTCTTATAAAATGGCACATAGCACCTCCTGAAGATCTGATCTCTTTGGACTGCTGAAGAAAGTGAAAGGCACTCTCAAGGCAGCAATGCTCCAGAGAAGTGAAGCTAGTGAGTTTATTCCTGGTTCATTTGTAAAACCTCACAATTGTGTCCCATTTGGGTTGAAGGAAAACAACCAGAAAAACCCTGCAAAAAACTGTTTTCCTTTTTCTCTACTAGTTCTGAAAACAGATGCTTGCTTGATGTAAATTTTAGGTGCAGCTTACATTTCTGAATGTGAAACACCTCTTTAGAAAAAAAATTGAAGAGATAGGTATTTCAATACTCCTAAATAATTTGAGTAATTCTTATTTTAAAAAGGTAAAATATTTACTGCAACCTTCATACTGTAGTCACAAATTCACTTTACTGGAATATGTAAATATTATTTAATTCTTTAAAAAATTATCCATTAATATCTCGTTTAACAACCTAAATACTCAACATTTTAAAAAATGTACAGGAAAAGTAATTGATGAGAAATACCCACTTTTCAGGTTTTCATTTTGAACAGAGTAGCAGAAATTGATGAACAAAAGAAATACAGTTTTCAGATCAGACTTTACATGTTGTGGGTAGCACTGCTTCAATTTCAGAGATCAGCATGAAAATTGATTCGTGTCTTATTAGCATCTGTCTATTTAGCAATCATCTCTTTATTTAGCCTCATAACAAGCCAGGGACAGACTTCCTTCCGCAGTGAGTTAGCAGTGCCACAGCATAACAAGTTATGGCTCATCAGTGAGTGTCAATAACTGTGTAGTCTCTGTGTGTGTATAACGTTCATAGTTTTTTGCAGTCAGGATGAAAGGCCTGCTTAGCAGATGCAAACCTGTCAGTTCCGTTTTACTTAACTGCTTTCTTGTATTATTGATCCTTCAAGGCATTCCTTAAAAATCCAACTGCTTCAATAAAATCACAGGGTGAGTCAGGTAGGAACCATTTTTCAAACTATTTGTTGACTTCTGCTGGAAATGTCAATTGCTCCTGAGAGGATGGTCTGAGAGCCCAGTGTCTCCCAATATCCTGCTTCACCTGAATGCCAGAAACAGAGAGGAAAAAGTAAAAAGCCCAATCTTTGACATTCCAGACCAGTGGGAGTTAACATCGTGAATTTTGTAGCGTATTTACTTTCCTTGTCACTGTAATGGTCAATGGGCTTGTACAACAGTGCAAGCAAAAAAATTCCCAGATGAAAAGATTCTTCAGTTTTCCTGAGTTTTCAGGACTGGTTCAGCTCTCCTCAGTCACAATAGGATCTGTATTTACTGTTGTGCAGCTGAGACAAGGAAGGCAGAAATGGAGATGGCAAGAAGCTGTAGGGAAGCAACCAGTAATGTTTGATGTGTTTTGGGTATGTTTCTTGCATTAGCTAAAATATGAAATCATATTTTCCACATATCCACGTTGAAGAGGAAGACACATCCAAGATGATGTTAAAGCAAAACTGACAGCAAAACTAAGGACTGCCTGAATGCTCTCCAAGAGCCAACATGAATGCTGAGGCAATTGCTGAGCTCTCTCCTTTTACAACTATGCTGCTAACACTACCATCAGGCAGGTTAAAATTAGTTGGAATACTTGTGACTTCAGCAGCAATTTCAAAAACAACTGGTTATTTATCAGAACAGCTGCACTGTAGCTGGACCCAGCAGGTTCCCTTTCACTCTAACCTGCCTCCTCACTGAAGTTGATCATCACTCTTTCCTGTAACTGCTCCCTTCAACCTCAGTGCTGCTCTGATGGTTAATTTCTTGATGAGACAGAGAAGGCAACTTGTGTGGCACGCTCTCTGGAGACCCTGGCAGACACCCACATATTTCATATATGCAAATTAAACTTCAAATTTTATTTTGCTTTTATAAAGGACTATGTATTTCTTTTTATCAGCAAGTCTCACATCATTTTACTGAAAAAAATTAAAACCTCAGTGTTATGAATGTAGAAAGTGAGTTATGAGACAGGTCCCATATCAATGGACAAGCAATCAGAAAAGAAAAAGTCACATTCCTTCTATGCCAAGTGCTTGCCCTGTGCATGTGACTGACTAAACCTGGGATTTTGTCATGTGATTAATCCTCTGATTTATTCTGGAAATAAATAATGTATGAATAATGCCTATGCCTTTGCTACCAAAATTCACTTTCATCTTAGTGTATGTTTCTAGAACTTCTTCAAACCCCGTGCAATGCAAGCTGCCATCAGAATAAGCGGGTTTCCTCTTGCAGCTGCTTGTTCTCTCCTTGTGATGGCCTCATGTAGTACATACCATGGCAGCTGGCAGCTGAGGCCTCTGCCATGACAGAAGTGGAAGGTGGAAAAGTAATTTCTTAGACAACAGCTCTGACAAGTCTCAAGGTGAACTTCATCCAAAGCTGCGTGTTGGGACTTCAGCACATGTATAAGCCCTTTGCTCCAAAAATAGTAAACAAACCAAGCAGCACAGAGACCTGATTCAAATGAAGCTCTGTTAGTGACAATGCCTTACAGGCATCCACTATAACATGCATGTCAGTGACATGCTCAGTGAGACCTGATAAAACTGACGGTTGCCTTCTGGAAGAGTTGAGTGTGCTTATCTTCAGCTTGCTAAAAAAAAAGCATCTCATGCCATTAACTTGCATGGATAATGAATCCTGGGTTCAACAGGGTTGTCATCGGGTGACTCACCACCTACCTTGTAATGAATGGCATTAATTCAGTTTTGGAGGAACAGCGTTTGCATATTATATTTTACAGGGCCATAAACAAAGAGTGAATCTGATACATGCTGTACAGACAGCTCTTGTGGGCAAATAATGCAGATTTTATTCATGGAGGAAATCCCAGTGGGAGCTGGGAATTTGTGCTAATACCAGTTAATCTTAGGGTTTAGGAGCTGGAAAAGATCAAGGGGAAATAGTTTAAGAACCTCTCCCAGCTGGTGATAGCATATGTGCTTCGGAAGGATATGTGCACATCCTCGCATCCACCCCTGCCCACACACGCACACCAAGAGCTTCAGAAACACTGTACAACAGCAATTCCTGTGAAGTCAAGGGAAACACCTGTACACTTGACTTTTTATCAGTCAAGCCTAGTGTTGGGCACAACATGTATATATGTGACACTTTTTCCTCTTCCATTCTCATTGCCTTTTCCATCTGGGAGCCATATCTCCATCCTACTTTTCTGAAATGCCAGGTTTTCCCACAGGGAAGTGAATTGCCCCAGTTGCTTTCTTGTATGGCAGCAGGAGAAAGGCAAGGAGAGCAGCTAATTTTGGTTTTGCATCTTTGGCTGACTTTTCTGTTCTGCTTTTACTATGATTGTGAGTATGGGGGTTCATTGTACTTGTGTATCCCATGTGTTATGTGATGTGGTGAAAAAACATGTTACAATACTGATCTCTCATGGGATCCGCACCATCCAGGTCTGGTCTTCTTGCGCATACACAATCAAGATGGGAAGCTGCTTCTATCCATAGACCTGAGTGTAGAAAATGATGGGTAGCTGAGACCTGTCAAACAAACTCCAAGCTATTTGTGTATCACTGTAAAGTAGGCATTGTCATACAGTGATATGCAGCAGTTATGCACACTCACATACAGAAAGCAAGCCTTTATGTTTTATCTTCCTTTGCTAAAAAAAGGATCTTGCACTGTGTCTTTGAGTTAAAAACAAACAGGGAAATGAACACAAAGACAGTCATTTAAAATTGAAATTATTTTTTTACTGCCTCTCCATCACTTCTGTTCCAAGTAGCTGTTGAACATTACCCTGTCAACTCTTCAAGTATTTAACTACAAAATACTCTTCATAAATAATGTAGGCAGATTAACTAAATGGTACATAATTACTGCAAATTTAGAGTCCCATTGCAGAATATATTTTACCCATGATTACAGTGCTTACAGACTTTTCAAACACTCTCTTGTATATTTGATAGTAAGCCATGGGAAAATTTCAGCTGTCTATAACTGCTTTTCAGAATCTATAATAACTTAGATTAACATGTTATTAAAGACTTTGATTTAGGAAACACCTAATACAGTTTTCTATTTTTTTCTCTTCCACTTAAATTTCCAAAAAAGATTGCACAAGATTGGACTTGTAAAGTGGAAGTTTTCAAAGTTGATTGCAGGTTCACAAGGTACTTTCACTCTGGCAGTGACTCAAATGAGACAATTAACAGGAGCAATGAAGCAAATCAGAGAGAGTTGTGGGGCTTTTTAATTGGTGCTTCAGAAAGCCAAAGTTCCCTCTACACAGAAAAGACGGGAGCCAGGGAGTAATTGCCTAGCCATTTCTGTGAAAAGGGCTTGAAATCTCAGTTAAATAAGATCCCGATCTAAGCACAGGAAGGTCATGATTCTCTGGAATTATAAAGATGTTCCTTCCTTGCAGTGGTCCATTAGTGATTTGAAAGATTTTACACTGGTCATTACGAGGTATTGAATGAATGCCCAAATAAAAGCTAAAATGTAGACTCAGTGTAGTTCCTATTGTGTAATAAGGGACAATCTCTACTGACTGCAACAACAGCTGGTTCTGCCTCTGTTGGTAATGAAATAGCAATCTTTTATGTGAGCACTTACAATCTTCACTGTATTGATGTTCACAGTACAAATGTGATGAGAGTAATGGCAATATACCCATTTCTGGTAGTTTGAAAAGAGGCGAGGCTGAGTTACTGGTCCTAGAACAGCAGATGCTTTTCAGAATAAGAAGCTGAGAGTAAGTTTCCAAAGTCCAGGGCAGGCAACAAAAGCATCATTACTTGAACAGTGTTCAATGTTGAATTCTGTCATCAAAAGTGTACCAGTGTAAAGACTTCAGCAATGCAAGCATAATTAAATGTTGCTCTCATTCCCAGGCCAACTCACTTCAGCATTTAATCCGTGTGTCTTCTCCTTTCTCCTCACAGAGCCTGGGAAAGCAAAGGCAACGGCAGGAAGATTGGCATTGCAAGCAAGCAACAAAGTTATGAATCGTTGTTGTTATTTGGTCCCTTTAGTTACCAAGTTAAGATGGAACTATGCAGAACAATCTTGTTTCCATCCCAGTTTTGCTGTTCATTAACATCTACCTAAGCCTTGATTTGGACAACTTTCTTCAAAAAGAAATCTTTGCTTGAGTAAGCTGTAGACCTGCAGTGAGTGACTTAGAGAGTATTTCCATTGCCTCTAGAAACCAGTGAGAATTTGGAGTTCAACTGTCCATTTACCTCAGTGTTGTCCTTCACTGACTTGGTGTCCTGGTTTAGGCCCAAAAGGACCCCTCCAATAACAGATGGCCCCCCTTCCTCTCTCAGAAGAGAGGAGAGGAAGGAATGAGGAGATTTGTGAGTTTAGAAGAATTCCAAACTACTTTAATAGATAATGAAATAATAGATAAAATTAAAAGGAAAAGATAAAAAAAATTATACAATATTTACAAAACCGTATCAAGCTCCCAGGATGATGATCACGTCCCTGGCAGATGCAGGGAGAGTCCTAGGCTGGGGCCAGTTCAGTCAGGAGCTGGATGCTGGATCTCGATTCAGGAGTGCTCGGATNTTCATCCATTACACACCTCACTCTTACTCCTGTTGGTCAATTTTGGGTCACCTGCCCTGTCCGCTCCTCCTTGCAGGTGGGACTTCTCTACGTCTTTCCATTTCCAGCCCCTTGGTAGGGTGGTTGACAAACTTTCTGACCTTGATCACCATAGTGACTAATGAAAATAAGAGCTTCTTGCATACCATTCCCTGGTCTTATCAGTCTGGGAGCGAACAGTGTCTGAGCAATGTGCAGTTAATTTCAGAGTTTAGTCAGACAGAAGAGGCCTAGCTGAAAAGTGAAGTTACAAACTAGAAAATTTACCCTATTTTACCTCAAACCAGGACACTTGGGTATATTCTCATGAACTCATGAGCTCTTCTCTTGACACTGAAGGCTGTTGGAGTGAAGGAGCTCAGTGTCGCACAATACTAGTGAGCGTGTCATTAAGTCAGTTGTGGTGGGATTGATCCTTATGAGAACCACACCCCACCTCCTATTTGCTGTTAACCTTGAGATTCTTATTTCTATAACAACAATAAGACCAACTTCTGAGTATATTGGATGGACTTAAGGAAAGAAACTGGACCACTTCTGCCAAACAAGTCATTTCTAGGCAACATGCCTCTTAGGAAACATCAGCTTTTCAAACAGATTCATTTGCATTGTGTTGGAAAAAAACACTCACACTGTTCCCAGGGCAACCTTTCTAATGCATGGCAGGGTAAAAACATCAGAGGTGCACTGGGAAAAAAGCAAGTCTGAAATGGATTTTCACCTTCACTCACTGCAGCAGATAATGCTAAATTTGGGTTTGTCTTATTGAGGCCCTTTCCCTCATGACTATGTGTGGAGACTTGGGATGGGCAAATAAATTTTAGACAAACAAATCTTATTTTGCTCAGAAAAGGAACTTATTAATATATGGTAATTTGGAAGCCCATTTGCTGTTCTCCTTTGTAGTGCCAGTAAAGTAAGGTTGTTGATTTTTAGGTAGCCTTCCTTCTATATAGTCTATTTTTCATATGTAATCTTACAAAGTCAGCCATACCCTCCATGCTTTAATTTTTGTTCTTGATAAAGACACTATGACTGTCTTCATGTAACCTTGTTAAGATCACAGCTAGATCAGGAAGTCAAATCTTTTATTCAGTATCTGACCTGAAAAATCAGAAAAAAATTGCTGTAGATTAAATAAAAATGGAAATATCTTCTTTGTCTTTTTTATTTTTCATAAAATCCATCCATAGTTATTGGGTTCTGGCCCAAGCAGAGGGATTAATTTCATTTGGGATTAGGCCAAATCTTTCTTTCTTTTTTAAAAATGCATTTTAATACATTTCACGTTATCAGATTTTCACTTGGCCCGTCCATAACATTTTATTTTAAAATCCTCAGAATGTGGTAGTTTTAGCACAGAGAATGCTATTATTTTTTTTTTTTAACAGTAGTGAAGTGATGGAGTTTTAATTTATAAAAATAAATTATCCACAAACCTTTTAACCTCTTTTCAGTGCAGATGAGATCTACTGGTACTATCTGCCAAATCTGAAACAATTTCATAAATAACCATGATCCTTCCAGTTTGCATCTTCTATTTTTTGCCTGTTTTTTTTTTTTTCTCCCAGCTTACTGTACAGTCCTTGGTACCATGAGTGCACAGACTAAATGGAATCACTTTAACTTGCCTAACTGCTTGTATTTTCTAAGGAAGGAAAAAATTACACTTCTGACATAATGTAGTCAGACCTGCTTCAAACAGACAGTCCTCTCAAACAGAGGGGAAATTTGTATTTCTATAAATTAATCCTCAATTTTATTAGCTGAAAAAAATTATAGGATAGGGGAGATATTTTATCACTTATCCCAGTCTGTTCTGTCTTTTATCATCTTTGCATTACATTCTACAAAACCCCAGACTTCATTCACCTGGAATAGGTCCCACCTCAGTTTCTTCCGCTGTCATCTCAGTCTAGGCAACAGGCAGGAAGTACTTTATGATTTGAGCATTTCACCTCATTTGTTTCAGTTTTGGATCTAGTTCTGACAACAACAATTTCTCTTCTTGGCATTCAGACTACTGTATAACTGCACTGACTAATATCTTGTCTCTCACTCCTTTTTCCCTGCTCAGACCTCATATTGTTCTGGAATTTGCCAGTGATTTCTAATCTGACCATCTGCTTCTATCACTTTCTTCTTATATACTTCTGCCATGAACATGAGATTTTTACAGCTTACAGTAGCATTGAACAATACCTACCAGCAGTGAAATTTTGATTGTTTTTCTCTATCATTATTGAATACCTATTTCAAAATTAGGTAAATAAATTATAATGTCAGGATTTCCTTTTAACATGCTATTTCATTGTCCTGTGTGGGAGAAGAATGAAACAGGCAAAACCCTTCACCTCCTATTCTGGCTTATCTGTGTGAGAATTTCAAATTTTAGATTCACACATCCTCATAAATGGCACCCACTAATGGTAGGTCTCAAATCTTAGCTGTGCTGGAGGGACCATGTAAAGGGAAGCCCAGACTTCAGCAAATTACAAAGCAAATATTTCACTGGATTCCAGAACTGGGTTGCTCTTGAATGAAAGTGAATTATTGCTTCCCTCATCAAATATTGAAAATTAATTTAAGTGTGCAAATGGTGGTGGGGATGTCTGTACATAGATTAACCTCTTGCTTGCAACTGCAGTTCTTGGGCCATATAGAACATATGTAACAACTGCAGCTTCTGTTGTATTGTCTGTGTGATTAAAGAGTGTGAGTAAAAGATAAAGAAAAAAAAACATTTCCAGTGATGCTGTTTCTCATACCGAGAGTGACACTGAAGGATTACTGTTGTATTTTGATGTTTAGCTAAATGGTGGAAGAAGTTGATCAAAGCCAGATTGAACAGACATATACATCTTGTATGATATGAAATATCATACAATTACTGTGCTACCTTCATTAAGGGAGATGAAATCTTTCTCAAGCTTAGAAGGTCAGACTTCACAAGATGTTGTCTTACAGAGTTCTTTGTCTAAAGAGAGTTTCTTTAGTTTTGTAACATCAGTTAATAATTTTTGTTTTCATGGATACTTAAAAACAAGGATTTCAGTTCTTGATAAATCTACCTGCACTACAATATCTTTCTGAGTATCGCTGAGTGTTTTTCATTGCCACATACATTGGAAATAACATGACATCATTGCTCTTTGTGGCAGCTGGGGAAACCAGACACAGAAACTGGGAATTCCTCAGTCTCTTCCTGGGAGAACAGAGAATCAAAATTTCTACTGTCTGAGATTAACCATTGTCTGCTGGTCCCTATTTCGAACACAAAAGTAGCGCAAATTGGTATTTCTTGTTATAAAGAGAAGACATAGAACAGAGTCCAAGTTTGAGCTTATCCTTGTAGGGAATTGAATTGCCTCCTTTGTGTCAGAGAGAAGCCAGATGGGGTTGAAACTTGCTCTGCTATTGCCACTGCATAGTCAGTCATCATGCTCAAGTATCATAACGTATGAATAGCTGGAGTTAAACCTTCTGGCAAGAGGCCTGATGGGTACTTACTTCTATCTCCACAAAAGCAACAATTTGAAATGTGAGGTAGAAACAGGTTGGATGTTCTACACCACCAGCTGCTCAATTAGTATTTTGCATTGGCAATGAGGAGTTGGTATACTCCCCACTCTGAACCTATCAGGTGCAACCACAAGCTCTTACAAAAGGAAGAATTTTGCTCATGTTTACAGCGGTTTTTACAGCTTGCCAGGAACTGAAATTTTGGCTTTGCAAGATGTGCTGCTTATTCCATGTTTATTTTTCTGTTCATGCTAAATCAAAAATACCCCTTTCCCACTCCTTTTGTTTTCAGAGAAACCAGAAAATCTGATATCTCTGTCCTATTTGATTTCTGAGTCATTGCAGCTTACTTTGACACTGCCTGCTCAGCTGCAGTGTTTGTTGGGAATACATGGAAGGCCCATGTCTTACAGAACCTGGGCTGGACTATCCTACATTTCCCAGAATCTGTATGACATTTTACACTGAGGAAGGAACCATGTGCTCTATGGGAAAGTGGTTTGGAAGTGATGATGAGCACAAAAAAGACTGAGAGCAGAAGGCATGCACTTTCCGTAGGGCAACACACTGAACCAACGAGTAAATAATTTAGGCAAAACTGAACTGAAAAAGAGGAAAACAACATACTTTATTTTGGTTTTGCCTCAGACAACCATATCAACTTGGAAATCTGGTGTCTTCCACAAAAGAATTTTTCCTTTTGGAAATGCTGATGCTGAAAACTAGTCAGTAAAGAAAGTTTCTAAGACCGAATTTTGTATCAGAAAGTGGGCATTCTTTATTACAGCTTTGGGTGTGCAGAGGACTCAAATTGTACACACACTCAAGTCTCTTTCTGCCCAGTATACATTGACATTTGTGCATTATATATTATAATTATTTTATACAAATACTTATTACAATTCTAGGAAATCGTTACCCTAAGTGTCTGCCCATTTGAGCATGCATAGTTAGATGCAGAGTTGTCATCAGCAATCTCTGGTGGTATTTTACTGTATCCACTCCTCTTCCTCACTGTGTCTCATGTTTGACCACCTAATCTTTGTCCATCAAAGTTCCTTTGCCCAGTGTCTTGTCAGCAGTCCAGCAGGATGGCCATAGCGGCATCTTACCTTGTCAGTGGTGTAGTAGAATGGCTTCAGATCAGCTGCATCTTGCCTTGATAAGGTGTATAAGCAATACTCCATTATGCCTGAGTTTTATGGCCTCATGCTTGAGTTATTGTAACATTGGCATGATGAATGTTGAACTAACAAAAGATATATATTTAGTCCAAATTCTCATTAGGCTAATGAGAATTCTACTTAATAAAAAAACTCTACTGGATTTTGCAGACTGAAATTTATCAATGTCAACTCAGAAGTCCGTTCCCACTAAGCACTTGCACTGTTTTTCAGGGGAAGAACTACAGCTACATACACCTCCATGGGATTCCTTGATTTTCTTTTCTGATCCACAGTCTGAACAGTTCAACACTCTTCAGGATTCAGTGAGTCCCTCTAACACAAGTGAGAATCACAGAAGCACCTTATTCCCTTAGCTATAGTATTTCTATTCCTTTGTTGAAGCTTGTCCAACTAATCTCCATTGTCATCTTTGGTGGAAGAAAACTTACTCTTTTTAACATTATTATCATTGATGCAGGTTGGCACTAGGACCTCCTTTCCTTTGAAATCTCAGAGCATCATGGAATGTCAGCCAAAGAGACTGTACAACAGATTGGTGGTCATTCATTCATTTGCCTACAGCTACAGCAGCAAGTGGCTCCTAATTCCCTATCTGATACAGGCACACCAAGGGAAGAGGCTGTCTGTGGGGAAAAGGAAAAGAACAGCAGCAGCTTGTAGTGATTAAGTCTCTCAGTGCTGTGGGTATTAAACTAGATTGAAAAAATGACAAATGCTCTTTTCCTTCCCTGCCTTTACATTTGCTTTCAAAGCATCAAGCAAAATAATATTTCAATTAAGGATCACTTTAAGAAAAATCTGTCTTGTTTCTTGTGTGGCCCATTGTTGAACCCTTCTGAAACTAACCAAGGCTACTGCTTTAAAAAAAAGAAAAGAAAACCATCCCAGAAATACAACAAAACCTTCTGTGCTACTCACAGCCAGCCAGCCTTGGGTTCAGATCTCAAATCAGCTGAGACATGCTGCAAAACCTACTAAGTGAGGGATGCTCTTCAAATTCCAATCCAGATATTTGCATTAGGTCTGGCTAATGCTGACTTTCACATATACTGATTATGAAACTTGCCAGATACTTTCCCAGGATTTGTTTGTTTCAGGAAATCTCAGCTTTTCTACCTGTGACAGCTACCTGTGAATGCCTTTGTGAGATGATTTTTCAAAGATCTGAAAAGGCTACATTTTTTCTTAAAAGCTGAGGCAATAAATTAGAGAGCTTGACACGTTGCTTGCTTTATTCCGTCATGAACAACAATCTGTGATATTAACCTGCTGCTGTCATTCAGGGACCCTAATTCTGGGAATTCTGTGTGTCACACCATAAATGAAACTAATTATGGAAGTCTCTCACTTCAGTTATCTGTCCATCCAAGGAATCTCAGCATTTGGAAAAAACAAAACTGGTTTTGTTACTAAAGCTGACAGGCAGAGTGAGAGAAATAATGAAAGCTCAAGTCAGGTACTCCTTTCAAAAGGCCATCTATCTACTAACAACCACTTTCTTAATAACCCTTCACTCTCAGAGTACAAGGTATAATGTCTTCTACTTACCAATACCTATTGCCCTCCACTTCTTATCTTTGCAAAAATCAGTGCAATGCAAATTCTCTCCACAAAGCTAAACAAGGATATAAATACTGAAATCAATAGGAGAGCCCTCATGTCAGCCATTAGAGCTTTATCAGGTAATTATTTAGCAATTAGAAATGAACTATATATACTGCTTGCTTATCTCCCTGCTGTCACCTTTGAATTCTTGCAGGCCTAATGGGCATGTTTTTATTTCTGAAGATAAAATTTAATGGTACCAGAGAGTTTCACTCTGTCCAGCACTACAGTTGCATTGGCTGTAGCTCTCATTATGAGTGAATGAACAGCAATAGCTGGAATTATTTTTCTCAACTGAACTGCCACTTCTGACATTTATAACTTCAGTGGGTAGCACTAACTTTTCTTTTGGTGTCATTAGGTAAACTAAAACTTCAATATTCATGAGAGGGCAACATTTTTTTTCAGAAGAAATGATATTCCACTGTTCTACCATGTTCAGTCAGCACTGAGCAGGATTAAGAGTTGGCTTGAAGGCAGAAGTGTGAATGAATGATAATCACTGGAAAATGTATTTGAACATTAGTTTGCCTGCGCTCTGCCATGACTAATAATGGGTAATTCTAGCTCTGCCTAGCCAGCCTGTTTAAAATCTTGGTAATTTCCTTGGGATGTAGACCTTTGGAAGTCAAAAATCCTTCCATGTCAGAAGTCAGAATTGTTGGTTGGATTGATGTTTCTGAGGCACTGCTGTATCTTCCATTAAAAGCAGAGCTGTGTATCACACAATTCTAGAAGTATTTATCTTCACAATACACCTGTAAGGTAATTCTCCTTGCAGACATTTCATATGTTATTTTTTCCAGCAGTCCTCCCTGTCCTCCCTGTCAGTAATGCATCACTAGTGGTTTACTACAATGTCCCCTCCTCTTTTGATCCAGCTCGCAGATTGGTGTATGCACAAAATTACCAGTGAGCCAGAGCTGACATGCATTTCTTTCTGTAGATGCTGCGACCATATCTCCTGACAAGGACCTGCTAATGCCCTGCTTAATTTAAATGGAAGAATACTCTGTGGAGACTGCAACAATGACTTGCATACTAACTCACCTGAAAGTACAGGAAAGAGCTGGAACAAAATGAGACATTTCAGTAAAGTGTCTTAAATTCTATGTAAGTCCATTGGTCATGTGTGTAGTTAGATGGTGGAAACAGCAGAACTACATGCCACGGAAGTAATGGCAGGTACTGCCCTGACCAATTAGTCTGTGCTGCTCACCCTTAACATCCCATTTCTTTACCTTCAGGACTATACCTGAATTTAAATATCACATCTGTGTTTGAATATCATAATTGTATCTCTCTTGTCAAACCTCTTCTCCCATCTATGTTTACAGAAACACCAGTGTGTGCATGTGCATATATACATATTTTAGCTTCACATTAAATCTATACTTTTCTATTTTTTTCAGTAAGTAGACAAGCAAATTTTCCTTTCCACTCTGCTCAGTATTAAAATTTGTGTTGGTTGTTGTCAGTCTTTTGGGCTTTTTAAGCAAAACTTTGCTCCATGTTTATGAGTGAGAGATTCTGCTTGTGTCTGGAGGGGTTTAAGATGTTTAGGATTTATGTACTTCAAGGAGCAGAGAGAAAAAAAGATTAAACTAGAACTATTGTTGATTTGCATCCTAAAAGGTATCTGACTAGTGTAGTTCTGATTTGATCTCAGACAGATCTCACTAAAGGGTTCCTCCTCTTCTCAGAACAACTAAATCATCACAAAGAGAGTCTTCAGAGACATAACAGCTGAAGCTAATACCAAAGGCATAAAAATCTTTAGACAATTATTATTTTCCTGTCAACT
Source organism: Turnix velox (assembly GCA_013400935.1). Classification (NCBI taxonomy): domain Eukaryota; kingdom Metazoa; phylum Chordata; class Aves; order Charadriiformes; family Turnicidae; genus Turnix; species Turnix velox. Next base: position 130,142 of record VZTY01002575.1, on the reverse strand, counting down.
TTAACACTCAGTATGCCAGCCTACTCACAAGCACAGGACTTCCTTTAAGAAAAAAGGCTCGAAAAGATCCCTTCCATGAAGTTTACTCTTCTTTTTGATCATGTTGTGCTGATTTTTCTGTGCAGATTCCTCATCTGCCAAACAAGTCCTGTTCTCACTGGGCCAAATCCCCAGGCTGCAAGTTTTAACTCTCCTTTCAAAATTTGCAGTATTGAGTCCAGTATTTGAGCAGCGTAGAGACAGAGGGAATAAAAGAGTCCATTCTCAATCAATTTAGATGATATTGAAAAACTTATGTGTGATGTTTGACCAAAAGTATCAGGTTTCAATGAAAGTTATGTGAATCAGGTGAAAAGAAATGAAGTATATCTCTACAAACCAGACAAATTGACTTGTGGAAAGCAGCTGAGAGTTCCAGGGAATCTCAGGAATTACCCTTCCTCTATCCTGAAAGCTCTGTTGTACTGCACATGGGCTGTATTATGCAAAACATGTCTATGTATACATAAGTGAATCGAATAGAATAGAACAATATTATATTTCAGTTGGAAGGAACCTAGAACAACCATCTAGTCCAGCTGCCTGACAAACTCAGGGTTAACCAAAATTTAAAAGGTATTATTAACAGCATTGTCCAAATGCCTCTGAAACACTGAGAGGCATGAGATGTCAACCTCCTCTCTAGAAGGAGGACATTTCCAAATGTCGAGAGTAAACCTCCTCTGGTGTAGCCTTGAATTTTTCCCACATATCCTGTCACTGGATACTAGGGAGAAGAAATCTGTACCTCCCTCTCCTCAGGGAGCTGTAGAGAGCTCCTCAGCTTTCTTTTCTCCAAACTAGACAAACCTAGAGTCTTCAGCATGTATACATACAAGCAATATAACAGAAGAAAAAAGAGAAAATAGAACAACATGATTCACTTAGGAAAATTCTATTTAATGCCCAGGAGACTGTTAAGTATATTTACCTTATACTCCTGGCAGAGGTAATGAAGAGAGACAGGTACCTCCAGAGACCAATTTAGTCCATTGCTCTGTTATAAAGTAATTAGGCTTCATCAGGTAAGTAGAAATATGGGCCCTCATGTTGCCAATAATCCTTAAATGAGCACTTGAACTCCCTCTGCAGCTTCACATTCACAAAATGTTTCTTAATCTCTTATCCAAAATGTTTGCATGTTGTGTTGCATAGCTTCCTGAAAGAACATTCCTTGACACTGTCACAAGCAAAAAGAATCTGGAAAAAATAGCCTTCAGTCTGATAACTTGCTTTGGGGGGTTATTTTTGTTTCTTTGGGGGAAAAAATAGTGGAAATTCCCACATTCAGAATTCTGGTGAGCTTTGAAATATACTTTGTTTTTAAAATGTATTTAATCCACCAGGACTCAAACTGAGACACGGTGGGCTATTCTCTGCAGAAAGGTTTTGTTTTGCATTCTTGACTTAAAACTAAAACAAATATCACTTTAGATTAACCTGAGATTCAATAGTTCTGACCCATGATCAAAGCAAACTATGGATATTTAAAGAAACAAGGACCAAAAAATCCATCTCTCCAGTTTTTTTATTTAGTTCAAATGCTAAATCCCTTTCTTCCACCTCAAAACAGCTGCTTGGGTAAGCTGTGCTGTTAATAGCCTACAATGCAGCACAGTGCATTTGGGGTGTTGGAAATGGCTTGGCAATGATGTATCAAGTTCAGCACTTCTATTTTAAAAAATTCCTCATTCCCACATCTGGCGTAGTTTCACCTAGAAGATGTTGAGTGAAATCCTGGCCCCGCAGCAGCCAGGCGTTAAGAACCTAATCTGCTTAGGTGCTTTAGAAAATCTCTAGTGTCTACCTGCAGCATTACATAGCTGAATAGCTCTAAAAATCTGGGCCATTGAAGCTACTGAAGCAACTATGTAGGGTCCAGTAATAGTTGTTCTTCCTACAGTCAGGACTGTAGGATTCAGCTTGTGTATAATAAGCAGTGTCCCATGATGTGCATTGTTGCAGAGGAGGATCCCAAAAGTAGAGAAATACCACTTCTCTTCTGGCCAAAATTACCCTCTTTTGCCAATTTGACTGTGAAATATATGTTGAAAATACTGTTTCACATAAAACATATGTCTTCAGTAACAATGAAGAGTAAATTACCTCTTTTAACTGAAAAGTTTTAAGGGCTAGCACTACGAGAAGAGATCATGGAACCATGACATCAGAGCCACAGTTCCATTAAAATAGAGGGGAAGACATTATGTTTAATGGTCTTACAAGTGTTTGGACATTCATTGATTAACAAATGAACTGGAGCTGTACTTAGATGCCTGCAGAGATAAGTGCCACATAAATGAAAAGAAAGCTCTGCACTCTATTAAGTCAGGCTTTTGCCTTGTTTCTTGCTTCTTATTGCTGGTGCATGTGTTTGTGTGCACATCTGATAGGACTCCTGGACACTGCTGAGCACAAGTAAGTGTGAAAGGAACAGAAACCATTTCCTAATTGAGCCTAGGACAGGGGTAGCTTTTGCAGCTTTTGTTCTAAAAACAAGGGAAAACTTTTTAGAATTAAAATGCTCATGAGAAAATTTCCTAGGACTATTGAGGTGAAGGTAGTGTAAGTGGATGCTGTTTTTAGAATAGTGGTATTTTTTGCCTGAAAATTCAAATTGAAATAAAAAGTAGAGGTTAGCAGGTTCATTTTAATGTCAGTTAATTGCTTCATTAAAAAGGTAAACATTTCAAAAGGAGCATTTAAAGAAGTCAAAACATATCAGTGGTATTTTATCAGCATTTTCTTTTGGTTTCTGTTTAGACTGTCACTTTTAACATTATACTTTCTTTTTGTTTTCTTTCACTTTAATAAAAAATCACTTAATATAAAAAAAAGAGCAAAAAAACTTAACTTTGATCTAAAATGTCTAACTCTTTATGAAAGTATGAGTGTATATATATATAACCATTTCATTCCAGCGAATTTAAAAAGCCCCTCAGAAATAGTGATTCTAGTTCACCAGCAAAAACAGGTCTTTCTTTTCTTCAATTTTATTAATCTTCTCAATCTCAAAAATCAGTTATTTGTACAGGTATCATTTTCACTGAGAAAATGGGAAGATGTTCTCTAATACCTGAGACTATTCTTAAAAATTAAGGCTAAGAGATATGTGAATTTATTTAGCTGGAAACTAAATTAAGCAGTTCTCCTGCAACAATAATGGCTATGAAATTTATCCAACCCATTGTTCCACCTGCTTTTCCTCTTTAAACTACGGACAATGACCATTGGAATCAAATCTCTGCTTGATTTAGGAGGACTGAATTGAATCGAATGGCAATTTTCCTCTATTCCCAAGCACGTTGATCATATCCAGTGTAATGTTCTGAGCAGCAACTTGTTCTTCTTGTCAGGATGAGATCTCCTGTAATCCACTACTGTAGCCGTAGTTCAGGTATACGGTGATCTCATTCCAGTTCTTCATCTGTTAGAGGCAACAGATATATTTAATAATGAGGCCAGATCCTGGATCTCAGTCCCTGTGTTATATGTTTTTTTCTTGGTAATGAAATTTTGATTTACCAGCTCTACTCTTGCAAATAGGAACACATTTGACAGTATCTCCTCCATTATAACTGGTATAATGCACACACCATCATTGCCATGTAGCAGGCACAAAGAAGCCTAATTTCAAATAATGGTCAAAAATAATAAACTGACATCAAAACATATAACCACATGCTGCTTTCTAAGTAGCACAATCCTCTAAAATTAAGAAAAGATCAGGAAAAATGGTGATAATAGTTGAAATTCAAATTGTAATTTAAGGCTTATATATTTAATTTACTTATTCATTCCTGCTCCAGCAGGGTAATTGGACTAGATCTCTTGAGGTCCCTTCCAATCCTTGACATTCTATGATTCTGGGAAAAAAGCCTTAGTTTTACATAAGAAATACCAGGATGAAATATCAGAAATAAACAAGATTTTTCTTTCTGTGGAGTTCAGAATAGTAATTTCCAAAGAAGCTGACTTAGGAACAGATATTCCTTCTTCTACTTTTGCTACAGGTATATTAATAAAAAGAGACTAACTTCCTTGCTTAGGCATGTCCTGGTTCTGGTGAGGATATGGTTAATTCTGGCAGATGCTGATATCCCATCACCACCTAAACCATGCAGCTGGTAGCCAGGGTTGCCCGGGAAGGGGGCTGGAAGTGGATGGGACAGCATGAAACCTGGTGGTGGCTCTGTGTGTGTGTGTGTTGAGAATGGCTGGCAGCTGTGAGTGGTGGTGTATCTGCACATTCCTCCTCTCCTGTCGTTGTTCTTTTCTTGTTGTTCTGTTAAAATTTGCTTTTTCCCTTTGTCTCATTCCATGAGTGTTGTTTTGTTTTCTCCTTCACGAGTCTGCCCCCCACAAAGGGGGCATCTGGAGCAAGAGACACCTGGTTCTTTCTTCTCACTGAAGTAAAACCACAAGAAATTATCCCGACCAAATGCACATTTGTACCAGAAGGAAATATCTAGAACACTTGGAGGCATCCTGGGGGCTTTCTGAAGGACATTCACATCCTGAATGGGTTTCATAACAGTTATATCCTTCAGCTGCTGCATATGTAGAGTAGTGAAACAATCATGCCTACACCAGAAAGGAGTACATAGATATGGTGTATTTATAAAGTCAGAGCCAGAAGATATGTGACAGCATACAAGCAAAAATCTGAATATCAGAACCAAGTTACAACATCTTTTGCTGGTTAGGCTTTGATCAGAAAGGGAGGATAGGGAGAAGTTTATCTATGAAATAACATACTCTCACTGAAGTAAAGTTTTTCCACAGCATAGATCATCTGATCATCTGTTCAGGGTGGACAATTTATGACAGGCTCTAAAATCTTCATTTTTTCCAATCTATAAACAGGTATACACAGAAGAGGAAAAAGTATCACCATTAATGATATTCCATTTTATGCTCCTTATATAAGTTGATCTGGTTGATGCTCTGTCTGCCATGTCATTTCAAGCCAGGAGAAAATAACACTTTCACAGGAAAAAGCAGTTCCCACTTTTCTCCCAACTCTGGCTTCTCACTTCTGCTCCACACATGGTACTTGTCCTTACCTCTCTACAAGCAGTTGAATGACTGTAAATCAGAGTGAAGCACTGATCAGGAGAAAAATAATTTTAGATAGATCATATTTCCTGTCTTAGTCCCCAGCTTAGTCTTCTGCCCATTTCCTAAACTGAACTGATTTACATGGAGGTGCTGTTTGTGTAATCATACAGCTGTGAAAGAGAGGAGAAAATGGGAGAAGCATCATCTCATAAGGAAACTGAATTCCTTCTTGATATTCCTATCTTTCAAATTTGTAATTCAGCCATCCCAATTTCATATGATGAATCTGAACTTCAGTATCCATACAAAAGCACTTTCTTCTCCTGGAATATTTATAAAGATTACAAAAGCCATCATTCATGCCTATGCATAGGCAGTGTGTACAGATAGAACATAGTTTATGCCTACATACACTGAAACCTAAATGTTATATGAGTGTGGGAGAATGGCTACATGACAAAGTAGACATGAAGGAGCTATGCTGATTTAACTAAGGTTCTCATGGGAAAGGCAAAGATAACACATCCTTGAATCCAACTGTGTTACAATAACAAGGTGCCACAGTTAGAAACATCAGTAATTGCAGAGGGGATGGGATGAGCAAATGTACCTTTTACTTGCCAACCAATAAGATATTGCCTAGTGTATTTACTAATGAGTGGATTGTATATAAGTATGTGAAAAACCCAATAAATTGAAGCTTGCTTATTATCAATCATATTGATTGTCCGCATCTTCCCACGCGCAGCATATGAGGAACAACACTGAACATGTTCTCTTCAGGTTCCAATTTGGCCCAAGTGACAGTTTTTGGGGTTTTTGTTCACCAGGTGAAAAACCTTGCAAAACACTGTAAGTGGGAGATCATCCTTTTAAACTGGTACCAGAAGCTGAGACAGACATAATTTGTACAACACAAATGTGCTATGTGACATCTGCATAGCCATCTCCATACTTCCCTAATTAAATCAATTAAATTCATTGGCCTACTTGGAGCCTAAAATGGGTCAGACTTCTAAGTCTTATTCTCTGAAGATCTATTCAAGAGGGTATTAATACTAACAGGGAACCCTTCTGAGCATTTCATATATTGTCTCCGTATGCAGGAGTTGGATGAGCAAGGGGAAAAGAATTCTCACTGCTTCCTAGACAACATTTATGTCCTTTGACTTCGTTTTTACTTCATGTCTTTCGTTCTTTATCTTTTTTTTTTTTGAACATGTAAAATGCTTCTCTCATCCATTTACACATTTACATTCTAGAGGGCCATGGAATTCGATGTAAAGTAAAACCTTTGTTTTGATGAGAGGTGATCAGTGGGTGACACATTTCAGCCTGTAAAAGCTTCTATCATGTTATGTATTTATGATTTTAACAATTGCCATTACTCCAGTATCAGCTTTGAATTCCTTTGGGACTTCAGCATGCATCATGCTTCCATCACTTTCCCAATCAAAGGAAAATAACTGATACTTTCATATCCACACTTCTGCCCAATTAGTGAATGAGCAGTGAGATTCCTCCCTTTCTGATTTATGCATTAATCATCTAATACTCTGAAGCATGAGATTTGATTCACCAGGTCTCTGAGTGCAGACCTGTCTGCACTATATACAAGTCTATTTAAGTAAAATCCCTTACTCTCTCCAAGCTCTAACTTCTTTGCTAAAGTATTTTCCCTGGAAGAAATTTCTTGTTCATAGCCTCTATGAAGAAGCATGTACCCATTGCATACTCTGAGAAGTGTCCATGTAACCTATCAACACACATGCTTCTCACTGCTAGGTTAGAAAGTGTGCTGGAAACATGACACCAATATAATGGGCAAACAGAATAATTCTGACCATGGAAGAGGGTCAGGTTCTTTGAAGGAATGGGATACCACACTGGGAGAAAGATGGAACTTTTTCTACTCTTCCTATTAAAATATTACTACTTGAATCTGGTTATAGAGTTTAAACATGCAAGAAGAACTACTACTCCAGTCATGGAATGTTCGTTCTTCTATTAACATATTCTGTGCTCAGGATCCTGTGCTGTAATATGAATTTGTCCATTGACATCATAATGGTTTCTCTTATGGTTAAAAGAAGTAATAAAGAAGGGTGGGGGAAGGACATGCCTCTGACCCCATTTTCATAGAATCATAGAATCATAGAATCATAGAATCATAGAATCATAGAATAGTTTGGGTTGGAAGGGACTATAAAGATCATCGAATTCCAACCCCCCTGCCATAGGCAGGGACATCTCCCACTAGATCAGGCTGCCCAGTGCCTTGTCCAGCCTGGTCTTGAACACCTCCAGAGAGGGGGCATCCACAACCTCTCTGGGCAACCCCTTCCAGTGCTTCACCACCCTCACTGTAAAGAATTTCTTTCTTATGTTGAGTCTAAATCTATCCCCTTCCAATTTACATCCATTGCCTCTGGTCCTCCCATCTGATATCATATTAAAAAGTCCTTCCCCTGCCTTTCTGTAGGACCCCCTCAGGTATTGGTAAGTTACTATATGGTCCCCCCCTGAGCCTNGGCTCCAGAACTGGACACAGTACTCCAGGTGGGGTCTCACCAGTGCCAAGTAGAGGGGCAAAATCACCTCTCTGGACCTGCTGGTCACAGTCCTCTTGATGCAACCCAGGATTTGGTTGGCCTTCTTGGCTGCTTTCCTCTCCTAAACCATCACTGGGCTAAGCCATCTTCAGATGTGTCATTGTGTCCTCTGGGCACTTGTAAGTCTTGCTGACCCAGACCTATCTCACAGCAGCACAAAAAGAACACTTAGTAGTTTTATCTGCTTCCTCATTGCTGATATGTCAGGGCAGTGATACAGATTCATTGCTGCCTGTCAGCTGTCTGGCATCTGCTGACAATGTCTGCAGGAAAAGTGAGTGGTTATATTTAAATATCTGTCAGCAAATATGACAAAAGGCATGAATACTTCTCTGGGATTTGCAATGACCTTTTCATTTGCCTTGAAGAGCTGGCTTCCTCTGATCAAGAAACTAATTAGATTGCTGAAACTTGCTGTACATCTCTATCACCATACTGTGGAAATCCATTTCTTCTTTTGACAGTGACTCTGCAGGATATCTCCATTCTTCCTAGAAGCCTGTGGCTACAAATAGTAACATTTTCTCCATAGCTGAGGCCTGGACTTCATACTGTGAAGGTGATGGCAGGCTGACAAACCTTAGTCCTAAGCAATCTCATGGCAAGGTTGAATTAGTTTGGAGGATCGTCATCTCAAGTTTCCACAGTCCATTGTTAAATTTTTCCAGTTAAAATTCTTTACTTTCTTAAAGACACTTTTCTCCCTTTTTGCCGGCTTCCTGCTTCTAAAAGACAAATTCTCAACTGATTAGATCAAACTGTCCCGAGCTCTGCTGCTGTTCCAGGGAGTAATTCAGAAACCTGTGACTATTTTAGCCTTAAATTCTTTATTCTCCTGTCACTGTAGAGTGTGTTCTGGTTTATGGAGAAAAAAATAACTTTCTGTTTATTTGGTTATTTGAGGTACTCTTTAGTTGCCTACATTTTAATATTACCCTAAACTCCCTTTATTTGGCAGATGTAAGGGAGGAAAGCAAGTGGGAAGAAGTAAAAATATTCCAAAATATCCCCAGGAGACAAACATGTTTATTGTCTGAAACTTTTTAATCTTTCAAAAATATTTTTGATAGCAATTTCTAAAGCATGGAAGCCATTTTCATTATCACCTATTAAATCACCTCATCAATTTCAGAATCTATTTACCATTTTCCAGGGCAGCTCTGATTCAGAACTTCCTAAGACATCAGTTTTAAGGGCTGTGGGATGTTTTCATTATGTACCACAGATCCCTCATATTTTCCGAGGTCATTACATTGGTTTTGTAAATATAAAACCATCACCACACTGGAATTCCTAATCTGGATCTTTAAAAATAACTTGTCCAGATGGCTTCTGCCTAGCCATCATTAGGTAGGTAAACTTCTGTAACAGTTTTAAAAAACACATAATGAAGAATGAGCCAAATGACTTTAAGGTTGCTGCATGACTGAAAGGTCTCATTTATTCAGCTGCAGCTGAGCAATACAATCATCAGCAAAAGCAACACAAATGAATTCACAGTACAATACAACAGTGTAGTAAATTTCCTTCCCTGTAAAGTCTTGCAAGATTACTTTGACAAGCAAGATGTGTCAGACTAGAAGATGGCCATGGTATCATTGCCCAAAGGAGCAGACGTGTGTCTTTGGTTATGATCATATTCTAGAAATTTCACAATAATCATAAATCTGAAAATAGGGATCTCTGCTGAATGGGTTTAATGGACAACACTGATTAAAGAGAGATTGTCATTTATGTATCCTGAGTATGGCTTAAATTGAATTCATTACAGGATGCAATAGTCTCACCGGTTAGTCACTCATCAGTCACTTAAAACCAGGCTGGAGAGAAATATCAAATTGTTTAAATACTTTACTGATTTGTGAATAGATGCACAGGTTATTCAGTGCATCCAGCACATTATTTGTGGGCGACAGAGATTAGGATGGGAATCAGCTCCACATGAAAGCACTTAAATAGCATCTGCATCTGGGTCCTGGCCTACAATGGGTCCTGGTGCAATCAGTGGAGACTCAGATCTCTCTAAAGCAAATAGTGCATGATGAACTGAATGAACAGCTCGCCAGTCTCCATGAGAGGTTCTTTATTGACTATCCTGACAGATAAGACATCAATTCACACTTAATATATAGGATAAAGTTCTTAATCCTGAACTGAATCCTAACTCTTTCCTAAAAGTTAAACAAACCAGTAAAACAAACACCATATGGTCCCATAATTCTGTAAAAGACATATACTTTACAAGGAGAGTAATGGTTCAATTTAATGTCCTGAATGAACACATGTAGAGACACTTGAGATGTTCTGGACTATCCATTGCACACCTGCAGGTTTGGCAGATATAACACAGGACTTAAAGAAAAGCAGTGACATTCTAGAACAGTTAGCTGGAACAGGCATGATACCCTAGGATATTTTAAGCAGTACCATCTTCCTATGATTAGACAATAAATCTGAGCTCTTAGTGACCTTCTGAGCAAGAACTGAGCTCCAGATTTCTTTATATGGTGCCCATCACAGCAGTGTTCCCTGAACATTGTAAGCTGCAACTGTAAAGAAGTGCTTCTTCAGATTCCAATACTGTGGGAGCACGATCCTTCCCTTGGTAGATCATGTCCAAGCTAGTAAGGATAAGAATCCCTGTTTTCCACAAGTAATCTCAGTTTAACATCCAGAAAATGTGGATATGAGATGTTTTCAGTGCTGCCTTTTGATCTTTTATAATTTATATGAACTTATACCCCATCTTGTCAAATCCAGAAAGAAAAGTAGGGGTCTGTTTGTAGATTCCAAAAAGCCAGAAAAAAGTATTGGTGCACAACTGGAAAGGTAGATCTCCACGTGATCTTTCAGTTTTATTTCCTAAAATGGGATACTGCTGTCTTTTACTAGTGCTTAATTCTTCTGTTGATAAGGAATTATTCTTGATATTTTAGGAAAGGGAAACACAGAAAGTTTAATATTTTCAGACTTCATAACTGTGTTTGATGTGGTGCACCATGGGAATATGCTAGTTACATTGCAGAAAATCTTTATTAGCAGAATAACTACAAGCCCAGTAATGATTAGAGAAGAGATTACAACAGCATGTGTTAAATTCCCTTCAGCTAAATATTTCTCATTTTACTTGGAGAATTCCCTAGAACTGGCATCAGGATGATATTTCTTCAGAAATTTAACACAGAAACACTGTGATAGTGAAATTTGCTATGATGTTGGAGGCACTAGACAAAATTAAATAAAATCTGATTATTATGTAGTATAAATGAGATGACATTACAGCCTGTGTTAATTGAAATCAAATGACTCTCGTTCAAAGACATGTTCAAGAGGACGTAGGGTAATTCCTCTGAGATGAACATCTGGGAACAGACATAGACTCACTTGTTGGAAGACATGTCTGGGAGTCCTCATGTCCAGTCCCTACTTAAATCCACAGTATCACCATCAGCAGCTCAGATCAACCATGGAGCTGTACAATCAAATCTCAAAAAGCTTGTAAAATGGGGATATTGATCATAACCATTACCATCAGAAAAATACATTCCTAATGTCTAATCTGAAACTCTTCAGCTACCATTTGTGGCCATTTTCCATTGTTATGTTCTCTGGCAGTATCAAGAGCATTTGCTAGTCACCTTGGTCTCAGAAAAAGAAGAAATTTTTACAATGAAGAATATGTAGTTCTAAACAGATGGCTATAAATCTGGTTTGAGTAATTCAAAATTAGGGGAATTTCTTCTGTGTTACTGGACTGGGGCTCTGGAGCAAGTTTTGATGAGGGAGACTTGGAATCTGAGGAAGGTAAGACAGTCAATTTACTTTAAGGTGAAGATTTAATGAATTTCTGAATGAGAATCTATTACCTTTTATTTAAGATGTGGAAGAGTCTTGGATTCTGTCATGTTTTTCAAGATCTCTGTTTCATAGTGTCAGGTCCCTGTTCTAATTTTATTCATCTAATAGAGCAAGGAATGTGCAAATGCAACTTTCCCATTAGGTAGAACAGGAATTTGCTATATTGTTAGTAATTTACACAGTCCATGTGCTGTTTGCTAGAAGTCCCACCTACCAACTTGACCATGAGTCCTCCAGGGTTACACTGAAGTGTACAAGTAAATCAGCATCAGTTATTTGGACTGGATTAGTAACCCACAGTAAATATGCCCCTGGAATTTCTGGAAAATCCCTTGTGGAGATAAGCGCTCATTGTGAGAATAGATTATTTTGCAAGGATATTATCTACAAAGCTGAGAAATCCTTTTACAGACAGGGATACAATTGTTTCTAGGAACTATTTTTTTTCATGGGTGACCTTTTACACTATTATTCTAGACAAGTATTTTCAACACTGAAATGGAGTTATAAACACATCTGAGCTTCATATATATATATAGGTATTACAAAAAATATAATTCTGATGATAGCTTTGAATGGAAGGAAAATCAGCTTTGATTACTTGCTAAATGCTACTGCAGTATTATAATCTATGGAAGTTATTTCTTCATAGCAAATTTCCTCATTTTATTTGCTCTCAGGAAAGAAATTAATGAAGAATTTAATGTTCTTTAGACATTTTCTTTTTCTGGTTCTCTTTCTTTTCAGTCTTCTCTTTATCTCTGCCACTAAAATGTTCTCTTTTCTCAGCCATTACTTTATTAATGCATGATTATGCATTTGCGATGCTACTTTCCTCAGCTTTGGTTTGAATACCTTTATTCAAGTCTCTTTCACACATTTCAAAATTACAATGTAGAGCTGAAAAAAACAAAAGTTCTCGCATTTTTCCCCTTTGAGAGCTAAAATAAATAAATAAAGAGGTTAGACAACACTGTGTGCAGGTGTTCCTGTTTGAAACAATTGATGTTATTATATAAAAGAAAATGGAATGAGATGGGTTTTACTGAATCCTTTTGGGAAATCGCTCAATATGCATTCTTATCGAAGTCTAATAATGGCTCGGCTGCTGCTTGTTTGCTTTGATGAAGCTGATAATAACTGCAATCTACATTTATTTGCATTTTTTCTGCTAGAATTCACTGAGGCATCTCCAAAAGTAATTTAAAAGTATTAATCGAACACATGTAAATTTTCAAGTTGCATGAAGTAGAAAGAGATCAGGCACAAACTAATGAGACAAAGTTCTTCTGAGGCTGTACTTGAACACCCACCATGACCATTAGAATACATTCTTTCTGAGAGCCACCAAACATAAATATTGGCTCACTTTCTGAAGTATCTAGTCAGAGGTAGTCAATGAACCAAGGGTGCTCCAAATGCAGTGAAGCTACTGAGAGTAATGCTGTTGCAGCTCTATTGAAGCAAGCTATGAAGATGTAGCTAGGAGGTATAGAGACCTGGGAGCTGACTAGGAATCTATCATAGCTCCCTTCTCCAGGCTCATGTCTCTGTCAGGAGTTATTATTACTTCACTAATGCCTTACTACAGAATCCAGAGATGGCCTCAGGACTTAAGTTTCCAAAGGTCTGATGTAGGAGGCCAGAGACTGTATTAGACACCAAGCTTTGGTTCAAGCTCTACCTTCAGTTAACAACTAATGTGACTATTGCCAAAATCTGAAATAATCAGAAGCAAACACGCATGTCCTACTTTTCTCTACTTAGCATGTCCTCATTCTCTATGTGAAAAATACAGCAATGAAGGAACGTGATGTCTTTGTTGAAATGGATGTGCAAAAATTATGGAAATTTTCTGGTTTATAAAACCCCCATTTTCACCAAGAAAACAAGGGATTTAGA
>VZTY01002575.1:25507-116647 GCA_013400935.1 Turnix velox | reverse complement strand
CCCCCCCCCTTTAAACTGTGCTCAGTGTTTAAGATGGCTTCAAAGATAGAGCCTAAGGGAAACTATGCCTCAGCACTGTATCTGGCACAGCCACAGCATTACCAAGAATTCTGCATATTTTTGACAATCTACATAATCAGTTCCTTCTTCTAATACTTTCCTTTATTTAATATAAATCTTTTATTGTCATGCAGTTAGTTACTGGCTGCAATACGGCTACAGCTTCTCATGCTAACTAAATGTACTTTATGCTGTGAGGACCCTGTATTGACTCAGTTCTCTTCCTCTCAAGAGCCCCAGACAAACTTAGTGGCTTCCAAAAACTTCTACAATCAATACTTCCTAAGGTCCCTGAAGAGCTATAATCTGAATCAAGGTCTGTGAAGCAAAACTGAAAATGAGCTTAGCAGGGTTTAGCTGCAGCCTGTTATCTGTCACAGGAGGGTTTAGTTTTTTTGTTGTTATTGCTCTTTGCTTGTTTGCTTTTTGCTAACTTTCTCTGCTCCTCTTTCTGTGAGTTGTAGCCATGTGGCAGTTAGGCACCACTAAAACTTTTAGACAATCAACTAGATCTGATTTCTTCTCCCAGAAACAAAAGATACATCGAGGCTGAAAGGATCTCATTTTGTTTCTTTAACTTGATTCTTTTCTATTGTGACAATTTGTAGTAACTGTTGGAAGAGAGACATGGTTACTACTGCTAGAGTGGTGCAGCTTTCCAAGGCAAATTTCAACTGATATTTCTGTATCCCTCAGAGAGTGATGCATGTGTTTTAAGGCTTGATCAAGAAGCACCCCTGTAGCATTATATTATTTGCATCCAATCCACTAGCCACAGCTGACAAAGTCAAATAGATACTAATAAAGGCAAGAACTTTTCCAGTCAAAAGCCACTCTGCCAGTGTATGTTTTTATTAACACAAGTACAATTTGAGAATATATCCACAGTAGAATTATTACTTTTCTTTGCACATACGGATAAGAGAGGACCACTAGGCTCATGAATATTCTTGCTCAATAGTACTCCTCAGTGAGATCATAAGATTTATATTTTGGCATTACTTTGATCCCTGGAGAACGCATTATTGGTGTCACTGAATTGTCTCTGGAGGACACAAAGAACCACTGGGAGGTTCTTCTATATCACCTCTAAAGTTTGCCTTTATTCCCTTAGAATGTGTGAGTCATCTTGTGCTATCAGATGGGAGACATCTCTACTGTTTCTCCTGACCCTCTGCTGCAGATTGTTTTGCTTAAATTAAAATACATAGTCCTTATGTGCCACTGTTCATAGACACAAAGGGAACAAAGAAGTGATGCTTTCTCCCCCCTGTGTGTACTAAGACAACCAGAACAGAATAAAAGGAGATTCTCACATCCCTTATGTGGATTTTGTGGCTTTAATAGGAAGAGTTATGGGCATCAACAGATAAGTTGGCATCTCCTTTGAGAGCTAGGAAAGAATACTATGGTCAATATCTTCTTTTCTTGAAAAAATCTGAATTCAGTGAAAACCAAATATTTGAAAGTAAAAAACCATTTGACACCAGGCTTTCAAGGAACATTATGAAGTTACAACTTGCAATTTTCACATTTCAGAAATTAGCATTTTCTAGGGATTCTTCTGCCTGAAGCTGCTTTGGTTTTGGTGCTTACTTGCATTTTTGTAGTGCAGTGAGCTGGGATAAAGAATTTTGGAGTCTGAAATAATTATAACAAAATGGTCTTGGAGCAAATTCATCAAGAGTACCAAGAAGAACTGTTTATAGCAAGTAATACCAGTGCAGTCAGTAAGGCTTGAAGCTGAATGAAGGTGATGCTATTTCAGTGCTGGAGTCTACCCATCTCCTCTTCTAATAATAGTTTTAATGGGGAAAAAAATCATGTTTAGATGTGTATCTCTACTATTGTGTGTGATGCCTGTACTTTGTACATCTATAAGCCTCACTGGAAATAGCTAATTCATGTGCTGTCTGCCCAAGACCTGCCTGAAACAAATACAAGTGTATTGAAACAAATGTTACAGCTGTAGTATAAATCCTCATTAATGGATTTTCATAAAGAAATCACATAACAGGAAGGGTGTTGCCAGGGGCAAGCCCAGCTTCTGATAAAAAGTTCAATGGCTGATCTTATATACATTCAAAGTGAAGAGAGTTTACAACATACAGAATGAGCCATGTGGAACTCATCTTTAGGTTCAGTCTAGGTGAAATATTAAGGAAGATCACACTGTGATTTGGAAGAACCGGAACTAATGTGTCACCTGAGATGTTTTACCCAAGGTGTTACCCCACGCCTAAGATCAGGGAATGCAGAGTGGGTCTCACCACCAATTCATCTTTCAGTTGCCCTACCAGGTAGTGCCTCACCTCCTTTTCCTCTTTTACTTTTACCTTTTTTCACACAGACATCTCAGCATAGTTTTAGCAGGGATTTTTTTGAACACTTTGATAGTTAGAAGCACAGTTGTAAACCTTCTGACACCATTCCTTTACAACATCAGCTAACATATCTGTATGGACTTAACAGGGAACGTCTGTGAAAGATAATATTGTTCTTTTTCGTGAACACAAAGCAAGGAAAATGCTTCTTCAGCAGAGGAAGCTAGGGAGATGGATGTGGAAGGAGCCACAACAATCAAATAGGCTGTAACTCACAATGTGATAATAGCTCAAAAATACTGGTATGCAATAGGCTGGACCCATCCTCACTACTAAAGCAGGTAATACTTTGTTGCATTTGTTATGGATTACAAAAGCTGAGCTGAAGATTCCTATTCTTACCAGAGAAACTTCAAATCAAAGCTGCCTGTTTCTCTCTAAAATCAAACTGTATCAAAGAACTGCTGGAGAATGCTTTTCCTTGTTAGCCTGAATGCTGAGGCAACAAGTATTACAAGTCTCAAGTGGAGCATATCCCAAGTCTATAGTTACATTCTCTGCCCATAACATGTCACATGTAGGGTGATTGGGTGGATTATGAAGGCAGAGGAAAGCTGCCTGCCCCAGTACCCAATGAGAGAAAGAGCATTGGCTGTTGGATAACCTTTTCTCTCTTCCATTTTGGGGCCAAGTAACTCATTCACCTTAGAGGCTCTCTTTTCTAATGGATATTCGATAGCTTTTCCAAGGCTTCAATGAAAAATGAAACTGGGGACTGTAGGCATATAAAGAGAATTTTTTACACTGGTTCCTACACAGTATGTATGAGTTTCATTTCATTTAGATAAGAGTTAGATGCTTAGACTGCCCTTATCCACAACAAAAGACAGGTGTCTCCAGAGGGCCATTTCTCCCAGCTGTTTTAAGTATCTGTTGTATGGTAGAATCAATCTGATGGTGCTAGTCACTCTACTGACTATGTACAATGGTACATACAAAACTTCCTTAAGGAAGATGTATAACCTTTAGGCAGATGGCTCCAATTCATTGTTTCTGTTATTTTTCTAAATGTCCCAGTAGAGATTGTAAAGCAGTTTCATATATCTGTCATCTCCCATTGTATTCATAGAAAAAGTTAGTCCTGCTTTTAGATTTGCAGAGAATTCCTTCCTCATTTCCCAGGAATGGTAGAAGTCCCCTTAAGGTAGACAATAAAAAAATATACAGATAAAGGAGAGAGAAAGTGTGAGTTGATTCAGTGGGAAATAGAAACATATTTTATTCATTTCTTCTAGTGTTTCCAAGCTCCCCATAGGATTTTCTGTTCACACTGTCTTTGATGAAGGCTTAGAAATATATTTAGCCACTGTCAGATACCATGAACCAAAAAGATCCATACTTGTAGTATGATTAATTCCTCCCATATAATCAACCATCTTCCCCTGTTTGCTGAGAGGAATGGACTATTGCATGTTGACTGGAAAAGCATATAATGTATTTTTTTTGCAGTTGCTGCTTTGATTTGTGTTGATTTCTGTTCTCTAAGCTTGACATATATATTGTATATGTGTGCACATAACTTGACAGCCTTTGTCTGACTTGGAAACAAATGTTTGATTGTTGCTCCAGCAGTTTGTGGGACAGAAATTCAAGCAGCATAAATCAGTTTAGCTCCACAGAATGAAAAAAAAAAATTAAAATACATAAAGTTATACATCTTGGACCTTGATCCTTTCTCTTTTTTCAATCTTTTTTAAAGAAAATTCACCCAATTCAACATAGGCAGAGTTACTTTTCTGAATACCTGTTTACAAGGACACACTCGACAGCAGCAACTGACTTGTTCCAACTGAATCACTGGCTGGAGCAGATAAGAGATATTGAATTTTTAATTGTATTTCATCATGAATACAGCTGTTTTGCATCAGACACTATAGAAGCCCCATTTAACTATTCTCTGCTGGTTTCCGGACAAGAGGAACTTGAAATTTAATTACAAGAATGAGATGCAGCCAAGAATTTGATAACTAACAGCAATTCTGATAGAACTAAAAACCCAAAAAAGGATGAACAGTGGGAGATAAGATTTACTTTTAAATAGAAGTAGTAAATGCCTTTTTGCTTTTGGTGCTGAACTAAATGCTGTCTCCACGTACAGTTCCCAAGTTAGTCTGCATAGTGGCATCATAATTCCGGTCACCTTGAGGTACTTCCTCTTCAAAATTCTGCCATATTATGAAGTGAAATATAAGTTTCTTTAAAGATATGATAAAATATTAGGGACCTGATCTCACTTGATATGGTGACTCAGTGATCTTGGCATTCGAGTCTTAAATTTCTGACATGCTAGAAATGTGTAAAAAAAAAAGGTTTTAGATATTTACCTGCTGCTAAATTTAGGTAAAGTCTAGCAGAGTAGAAGATGATGATCATATGGGAAAGCAAGACTCTCAAAACCTGAGGAAGAACTGACTTTTCCAGCAAAAGTGTACTTTATAAATAAAAAATATTTCTGACAAGCATCATAAAGATCAGTGATAACAGCTAGCCAAAACAGCAAAATAGCAATCTTTATCTTAGAGAAAATTTTTTCTTGCATACATGTGTACCTGAACATGCTGTATATTCTCTAACTTGGGATTTGATGAGCACTGAATTACACCACTAGAACACAAGCAGACACCTCATAAACCCCTTGGGGCTCCTTCATGAGGAATTGGAAATATGGTCCACCATGCAGCACATATTGTCATGGCTACTGACTAGTACCTTGGCAGTGAGATCGCCTTGACTATGTAAAGGTCTAAACTGCTGTAAAATTAAGGTTTTCACAATAGACACAGTCTTCAAATTCCTCAAAATAAAATCTCCTTCTCCCTGAAAATTATCTTTTTATCTTTTGGTGAGATCCAAATCCAGAGGAGTGTCTAGAATACAGTCATCTTCCCTTTGAAAAAGGCTTGATGCTGTTGATGAAATTAATAGTGCTTTCCCTGCTGCTGGAGGGAGGGGAACAAGAAGGAAGGATTGCCTGTGATTCAATATGTGGTTTCTAAATAAACACTAACACCACTGGCATCAGGGAACCCATCTGCTTCTTTATTTCTTTACCACTACAAAATCTATGATATGCAATTGTAACAGATGTTTCATGTCTACAAACGATGATATGCTACGTTATTAAACCAAGAGGGTCATTAAACTGAACTGTATGCATTTTTTTCAGTCTCTAACTGCAGTATCATCAACAGGCAACCTTACGGTTTCAGAAACCCTTCTCATCTCTCTCTTTTACTTACTCAGTAAACGCTCAGCAGGTATCATGAAAATCTCCATTAAAGCTCGGTTATGCAGAAGGGCCTGTAGGCATCTGTACAACTGTCAGAGTTAACACGTCTTAATGGTTTTTTGCCAAAAGCACTTCTTACATTTAGCTTCAAATTGAACTAGTCAAATGCCAGTTGCCTGCCTAGATAAGAAAGCAAATTCTCTTGTTTTAGATAGTATTACTGGATTGGTCTGCTCTGTGGTATCTGAGAAATAAACAGGAGCCTCCATTTGAGCAAGGTGTCTTAATTTTTAGGGTTTATTACTATGTCTATTTTCTTTTTCTCTTTGCCTACACTCAACACCTCAGGACAAAGGGCTTTTCACATGTAGCTCCCTTCATTGCACTTCTGTGTTTTCATAATGGGACAGCATACACAGTATAGTAACATAGATTTCCACATTTACATATATTTTTAGCTCCCTTTGAGTTGAAAGATGCCTACTTTCCATTTCCAAATATCACGTAAGAAGCTGAACATTTTGCTTTGTCTCTGAAGAATGACTGACAGAGTAATATGAGCCCCAGAGTGAAGCAGTTTTTATTGAAGGATAATATTTCTTTATTGAAAATTTTAACAAAAAAGAAAAGTGAAAAAAAGAGAACAGCTTGGGTATTTCAGTGATCAATTTGAAGTCTTTAATTAAAATGTATCTTCTTGTTTAGCTGGATCCTGGGGATTCCTAGACATAAAATTTCATTGTAAATTTTAATAAATGCAACAAAATTATGGGCAAAGTTGTTGTGAAGTCTAAGGAGAATGGAAAAATAATATTTAATATTCAGCCCAAGCAAGTGATATTAAATTCATGTGGAAAGCATGAACACTCTCTGAGTTAAAGATGGGTCCCCATCAAATAATTGAAGAAAATATTCACTTGTATGTATAGTAGGTCTTTGTATGTGTATGCACTGGAAATGGCAGTGTTGCTAAAAAGGACAGAGGAGAAATAATTGTTCTGTTGTCCTTAGCTACTCAAAACTATCATAGAATCCAGGGATGGAGGGGTTGGAAGGGACCTGTGGAGATACGATCTAGTCCAACCACCCTGCCAAAGCAGGTTTGCCTGGAGCAGGTTATACAGGATTGTGTCCTGCTGGGTTTTGAATATTGGTGATGATGAAGACTCCCCAGCCTCTCTGGGCACCCTGTTCCAGTACTCTGTTACCCACTGAGCACCACTGGAAAGAGTCTGACCCCATTCTCTTGACACCCACCCTTTAGATAATTGTGAGCAACAATGAGGTTTATAAACATAGATGTACACTCATGCCATACAAGGTAGTTAGACACTTCTCCCCTTTCCTCTCCTGTAGCTGTAGCCATTGATTGATCATTCCAGTGCTCTGCCTTCTAATTATAAAGCAGTTGTCTCTTCAAAAACTCTTGGCTCTAAAACTTCTCAATAATTTGTTTGGAGGAGAAAGCTTGTTTCATGGGTGTTTTGTAGGTACAAATCATTTGAGACATAAATGTGAATGCTGATGTTTTCCCTGTTATGTTCCAACAGTGTTTGCTGTTATGCCCCATCAGTTTTTTCTTAACTGAACTTGCAGTGATTCAGATGAGTGAGACTCAGAAAACAGGTGGTTTATGCAAGGTCTGCTTTCTGCCTTCAGTGATTCAACTACTCCTGACTTAACTACTTG
Source organism: Turnix velox (assembly GCA_013400935.1). Taxonomy (NCBI): domain Eukaryota; kingdom Metazoa; phylum Chordata; class Aves; order Charadriiformes; family Turnicidae; genus Turnix; species Turnix velox. The sequence goes on along the minus strand of VZTY01002575.1, from coordinate 109,285 downwards.
AGGTTCCTCTAAACTTGTTCAAGAGCAATATCTGTGCTACAGATAAATATAGTGCTGAAGGATTGCATTTGGCTTTGATGCCATTGATTCCACGCTGCATTGAAGCAGGACTTTGCCACAGCCTTGATCATCAAGGAAGTGAATTCAAATTTGTCTCCAGCTGATACTGATCAAATGAAATATATTTTTTCAGTTCAGCAGATAATTCAGTCCTGTACTGAAGTATTTTCTTGACTCAGAGCACACAGCCTAATACTTTGTCAGGACTCGGTTATGTACAAAATAAATTACTGTTTTCTAGCCAACAATTGCCTGGGTCACAATGTCATCTTCTCCTCTACTGGTACATCTTTTTGCATATATTCCTTTCCATATATCTGGAAAAGTCACTCAGTGGCAATCTGTTTCATCAGAATGTCCAGAGCAAGCAAGGAATGAATGTAACTCATCTTCTTTGCTTTATATTAGCTCATCCTTCAGAAGTGAGGAAAAGACAGATTATTGAAAAAGTGTGGGGAAGCACAATTAACTTCTTGACTTTGTTGTTCTGCAGTGGCTCCCGCTTGGTTATGAAAAAAAAAATTCTAATTAGCTGACCTCAAAGCTATTTGTTAAAAACTGCCAAAACTCTGGGGGAAATTAAGGCAAAAAACCCCTCATGAATGCCAAGATGGAATAACAGAGAGATGTCCAAAATCCCTACCTAGTTTATTGTCTAGTTTATTATACTGTGCCACCAAAGAGCATCAAGCAAATGAATTTGTCATCATGGTGATGGGCAGAGATCAAATAAACACTGTTACTGTTTCACCACAAAGTATTGTTGAATAAGTATTCGTTTCCCCACCTGCATTTCCTCTGTTATTTGCATAAGCTAAATTTTCTTCAGTGGGTTTATTCCCGGATGTCACCTTGGTTTCTACTATCTTGATACCTTCTCCTGTTTCTAGCAAGTTTCTCTGAAAGGGTGCTATCCCCATTTCGGACATAGCACTTCCAGATGTTTAAACACATTAATGATTGCCTCACTGTGATGCACCCATTCTTCATATTTATGTGTGCTGTAGTCACTTTTCATGAGAAAATAAAGAAAGCAGCAGCAATGGCCAGTCAATATATAGTGGTGGAGTTCTACTGCAAGCATTTTCCCTACCAGTACGAAGTATGTTATTCTGGGTGACTATAAACAGACCTTTGTCTTTCCTACCTTCTGTACTACCCCTCATGAAAACAATGCAAAGATATTGCCCATGAATACATTAAAAAACCATGTGAGTTCAAAGTTACATAGGCCTACTGTTCAAAAGAGAATGAATCTGTAAAGTTTCTCACTTCAACCTTGGAAATTCAGCCAGCATGTGGGCAGTAAACCTCTAACTTCAAAGTCTCAGTTTCATCTTTACCTGACCTCAGTAAAAGGAGAGTCAAATCTATCTTACTGAGAATTTTCTAGAGCTGTAGAGTCAAGGTAGATGCAGTTTTCAAATATTCCATCTGGTAAATATCCCTATTATGTGAACCACCAGGTGTTACTATAGCTGACCAGATTGGAGGCATTTCTGTTTGTCTGGTCTTTTAAAAATACTCTAGCTGGCTCATCAAGAACTTTGATTCAAAGTATATTTAGATGCAAAATCATGGGCAGCATTTCTCGCATGTCTTTTGGAAGAACAGAAATAAGACATTTCCATTTTCTTTACAATTGTCATGTTGAGATTTGCTTTTGAGTGAGGTTTTTTCTCCTTTTTATTGTTATTTTTCTTTTTGAAGTTGCTGTCTGTCTAAGCACAGATTGTATTTAAGATCAATAGCATTGGACTAAATGAGCCCCTCTGCTTTGATATTGAAGCTAATCGGCTCTTGTTTGGCTTTTGAAAACTTTCAGGAGTCTTCTCTGCAGCATTATAGTGACAGACTCTTTAATATGGAACTCCTAATCTGTTAGAAAGTGGATTTCCTAGGCTTTGTGTGACTAACTGAAAAGTTTGTTTGTCTACTGCACCAAACTTAGGTTCTATCTATCTTTTTTCTGCTTATTCTGGCTGCAAAAACAAATTCCATTTCAATTTCCAGATGTCTGTATAAACATTGCAAACTCACCAGGACAAGGAGTTTCCCAGGTGATGTGCCTACCTAGTTATTTCAAGACCTTTCTTTTGCTGCTCAGGTGCTGTAGATCCCCAAGTTCCCCAAGTAGTGCCGCAGCCCCATAGTCAACCATGTCTGCCCTCAAGTCCAGAGTGCAAAAAACAATCACTGCTTATCACTGCAGTTTTCAAACAGATGGTTGGATCTTGGGCACTTCATACTTGGCACACATTTTTCTTGGTAAAACTTGTCCAATATCATGCTGAGAGTCAATAGCAGAGCAAGGCACAGACCTCAAGAGAACTGACTTGCGTTCTGCCCTGGTTTACTGTGTCTCCTATTTTCCTAGCCACACTTCTCTTGAGGAGCTCAAAAAGTACTGGTGTGTTCACAAGGGAAATTGATTTCCACCTTATTTTAGCTTCCTTTCCCTAGACAGACATTTTTATAGACCCAGGGATTCCCTGGGGTCATTTCCAAAGTGTTTCTTATTATCAGGAGTTTTTCAATGGTTAGCAGAATAAAGCCCTCCTTTTTTCAGTACTATGTATGGCTGCTACTTATGGCTTCCCTCTGCAGAGATGTCTCTGGGGCTGCAGGTAAAAAGAAAAGCCTCCAGTGGAGATTCTCACCATCCTATGCCCAAAATAGGAGGGAATGTGATGTCAGTTTTCAGGTGCTGTAGGTGTACCAAATCTGATTTATATTCTAAAAACATGATTTGCAATTCAGGTCTTGTTTTTCAGTGGGAAAAGGAGACAAGACTGCATTGACTTTTGTTAGGAAAGAGCAAGAAAAGGGTAAGAAGGAGAGGACTGAAGTTCAGCAGCTTGACCTTATCTCTCCAGCCTCTGTCCTGACTAAAGTTTTGCTCTTTACCAGCCAAGGCAAAAAACAGCACAGAAAGGTGGTATAAGTGAAATTGATTCTGTAGGCAAGAGTTGAATTATGGTACCTGGGATATATTCAAACATCAGTGTCATTTACAATGTCATATATTCCCTGGAGTCTTATGTCTAAATTTGGAGTGGAAATCACTGAGCAGATGAAAGGTCAGACCTGTGCTTTCTGCTTTTTGTGGGTGAGAGCAGATTGTGGTATTTCATTAGAGACCCCTGAAATTTCAGCCTGTCTCCTTGCTGAACAAGAGGTGCAGATGAATTTTAGTCTCTTTTCCAAAATATGGGCTTCCAATCAAAATTACAGTAGAGTTTGTAAATGATCTGAGAAATCTAATTAGCCAATGAAAACTAAACTGTGAATGCCTGAGGCTAATAGTTGGAAAGCAGTGACTGTCCTTTCTCTCTTTTAGCTTGAATATAACTGGATCTACTTGGAACTGATGTAAGCTTCCAAGACTGAATCACAGGGATGCTCCTGGAAGTTTCAGTTGACTCCTGATTGTCATATATGGGGGTAGACGCTTTCTTAGCATGAATTTTACAAAGATTTCTGTAAGGCAATGCTATTATCGATTTCTTATCAATTTGGCATGGAGCCATGAACAGATTTTATTGTAAGAGAGTTTGTGTAATTACCTATTATAATAAAATTACTGAATTTACTACTACTCTGGAACAATGCAGTCATGGAGCCAAAAGTAGTACAACATCAGAACTCAGATTCTTATCCAACTGAAACAAAAAGAGACTGCTTGGATTCTGGTTATCTGATGGGGTCAGTCAGTGCATCTTAAGGTTCAAAAATGAGAGGTTTTTCAAGAGCAAAAAGAAAAATTAAACTGTAATAGTTTCTATGTTATCACAGTTTCCTGACACATAGAAGCCAGCTGCTCAGATTTAAACCTGAGAAAATCTGAACTATCTTTGACAAACATCCTTTCATTCTTTCAAGGGTTGTTCCTGTGGCTCTCTACTGCAAGATTTGGTTTTGCTTCTCAAATATGGATGCCACAATTCTTCTCCAATTGAGCTGTCACTCATGTGCTATTGATCTGATGCCAAAAAAACACTGAGACCAGTGACTATGTTTTGGGCAATTCTGCCCGATGAGAGAAGCAGTTGATACATCCAGAATGTGGGGCAGATAAACTGCCATGTGCCCTGTTGGCTAACAGTGTTGGCAGATGTTGTTTTGTTATGACTTTGGTGCCAGGAATATGACTGAAGAGGTTGAGATCTCTCTCTTGCTTCATCTTTGAGCCCTGATTTATGTTAAAAATATTATGTGATGTGCTTTCACTGCCAAATTTCATGAACAAATTCTATCTGTATAGTCACACAATATTTTTGTTCCAAATGACACTAAACATATTGTTAAGCAAAGTTACCCCAAGTGTCATGTTTAACATTGTCTGTTCTCAATCCCATCTCATCTCATTTGGAGATGTCAAGGCTGCCCTTTAACTACAGATGTGATACCACTTGAATTAACACTTTGCAGATAATTTAAATTATTTAGGTGTTTGAACTCTTTGTAGTTCTTAAGGGTCAATCCAGAAAAATTAAGTCACTCTGGGAAGCTGTTCTATCATCTTAAGAAGGTTTTTCTAATACTGGATTTTATTGTAGAGATTTGCATGAATCCTGCCTTCCTCTTGAAATACCTGTGAAGGTCCTTGCACCAGTTCATCCTTTTGAAGTCTTTTTTTCCTTCTGCCATTCTCCATTGCTTCCATGTGGCTATCCTGTGTCTTTTGCAAAGAATGCATTACTGTTGTTTTTTTTTTTACCTGAGAGTGTTTTTAGGAAAAAAATGTAACTTAGTATTTCTAGCTACACATATTTCTTATTTTCCATTGTATTTTGTATTTTCCCCATGTAAACAGGGGAAATATATAATTTGATTCCTCCTGATTTGTGATAATTCTCAAGAATGGGGCCAGGCCAAGTTTTCTGACAAGAGATCAGACAGTAGTACCATATGCCAGTAACCTCTTAGTAAATAAGATAAATCTCTTCCTTTCTGAGTCGTGTTTTGTTCTGTTGCTCTGTATTTCACATGAATCATAAAATCACTAATAAAATGGATGTTAATAGGCATAGACATTTCCTTGCAGGATAGTAGAATAATCAGGAAAACTAATGGAATGAGTTTAGTTAGTGTCACAGAGAATTAGCCTAATCAACATCAGCAGTGACTATTAATATTGAAGCCATGACATTTACAGATACTTGCAATCAAAGCTTCTGGGAAAGGTGTTTAGTGCATTTTAAAAAAGCTTGCTTTTCTGTGTACGGTTGATGGTTTCTAATAGATATCTGAAGCCTGAGAGGTCTGATAGATTATTTACTGTAACACTGTTAGCTAGGCAGACTTTCTAAATGGACTTTTTTGTTACAGGCTTGAGACAAGTCCTTATTGCACAATACTGGGTAAGAGCACACTAAATGTTCAAATAGGGTGCTGTGGCTCTGATACCCTATACCGTTAGCCAAGTTACCCTAATCTGCAGAAAATTTCAGAGACTCACTCTCTCCATAGCCCGGGCTGACAATACTGAACTCATCATGCAGCCAGAGCTGTTGTGCTCACTGGAGCACCAGGAATACCAGATATCACTGAATAGAAGGAGCAGCAGGCATGTCTTCTTATGCTTCCCTTTACCACACTCCTGACCAGAGTGTGAATGTGTAAAACATCTCAGAAATACTGAGGTATTAGCTGGTACTACGTCTACACTCTAATTAACATCAATGCTTTCTCTTTCTGCTGGGTTACTGTCCAAGAAATTGATTTCATTGCTTTCAAAACTTTCAACAAATTCAGGTGATCTGTCAAAGAGATGTATGAGCCATTAAAATCCACAATTACATTACTTCAAGCCATAATTAAAAAGTAGGGTTCCTACTCCAGTCCTCAGCCATTGATTTCTAAGGAAAGAACATTTCAGTGGTGATGTAAACCCCAATGAATCACTAGACTTCAAGGAGGAAAAAAAAATAATTAGCTCCTCCCAAACAGTCTATATTACGACAATTGCTGAGAGAAAAAGGAGGAGGAGGAGGAGTGGAAAGGAAAGAACAGCTAAATGATTGTAAATTTTGATTGTATTTTTATAACTATTTAGGACTGAAGTAAAATATAATTTGACAATTCATTGACACTTCCAGTATTTAAATTCCTATGTTTTTAGGAACCGTGTAGACCTGATGTGACAATAAAAACCCTCTCACACTTTGTTTAATGGCTGCAACAAAATGCAAGTACAAATGTTGTGCAAAAAATTCTTTGTCTACTTCTGTCTGCTAATCCTTCCGATATTTCTACAGCTTGTTTCAGTTACCTGAACAGGCTTTGCTACTTTCTCTTTCCAATTTCCATCCTATGCCAGGAATTTATTAAAAAAACAGTGATGAAGCCAAGCATGTTTCTTTTTCTTTTCAATAGCTGTTGTATTTGTCATGATGAAACTGGAACTGCAAGGCTCCCCTCTCTGCTGCTTCTGCCTTGTGGCTCTTCCCTGTTGATAACTGCGAAGATGTCACCCTTTTCTGAACACTCCTTGTATCTTCCCATATCTTTATCACTTGCTGACTCTCCTGAACAGGAAGAGCAATGGAGTAGTACAGTAATGATAGTGTGCTTCCAGTACTTTGTATGATGCTTCAGTGACATTTATATAGTTTTTTAAGTTGTTTTTTCTCCATTTTTTTTAAGAAGTCTCTCTCTGCTGTTCCTTATTACTGAGAAAAAAGGTGCCAGCACCTTAATGGAGAAGATCTTTGTTAACAGGATGGATTTGCCTTCTGCAGGATCAGAAAAAAAAAAAAAAAGAACCATAATTCTGACAATGTAGCTGTCTCTTTAAGAAATAAATAGGAGTTAACTTGATTGGAGTATAAACACTTAGCAAATCAATAAGTCCAGTATAATATGGAACCAATTAGGTTAAAAAAGTAACTGTTAAATAGATTTTGTCACAGATATCATACAAGTGGTGTTCATTAAATGGCTTTGGAAAGAAAGACTTCTTAAAAGATAAAGAAAAATAGACTGGACAAGAGCACTGATGTGCCTAGGGGGAGACCAATTTTTTTTATTGTTTATCTAAAAAGAAGCATTGCCTGAAAATCTGGAATAAACCTCTAGGGAGCAGGGTTCACAAACTGAGATCAAGAGAACATATGAGGTTCAGCAAAGGCCACCTCTGTCCTTAAGCCACTATTTATCTGTGTTATAGGGCTGTTAAGAAAATGACATCTCCATACACCAGTGCAATTTGTTTAACAGGACTCTACTGCATTGGAAAATCTTTTTTGCTGTTCGTTCGATTTTTTGTAGAGCTTCTGACTAATAGATCAATGGATCACTTTCTCCCTCATTTTCCAGTCTAGGGTTCTCACTGTCAAACTTTTAAACCTGATCTTAAAGCAGTACATTAGGAATATGAAGATTTTTAAGATATTTGGGCATCTGCTCACAAATAGGAGAATCTACTTGTTGAGACCTCCTTCTTAGTTTCCTAGACCTCCTGCTACTTGCTGTTTCCAGCTCATCCTACTACTATCAGCCTACAGGCACTCTGCCTAGGGACAACAAAGAAATGTCTGATGTGTACTTGTTCCCAATCAGTGCCATCCTTCCTCAGATTCCCTGTGGAGTTCAGTACTGTGCTATGGATTACCTACCTGCTCCTGACTCAGGAGGGACAAGGAAGGGTCTCCTTTTCCTAAGTAGCAGGATGTAGGAGACTGCTAGTTTAAGTGAAATGCAATTGCCAAGACACAGCATGCTAGATAGGGAAACATCCTCAGCAGCTGATAGCACATATTGATTAGCAGGATGAATAGGATGAAATGGACCTGAACCCAGAGGAGGACAAGACAATTCTGCCTATTACATTAAACTTCAGTGATTAAACCAGGAAATTCCAATTTTGATTCAGGAATCCAGAAGTTTCAGAACTTCCAGAATTGCACTTTTCCACACCCAATAAGAACATCCCATGGATTGTGAGGATAATGCAGAAATTACAAGAAGCATTCGTTCAAAACTGGCTGTAAGAATTCAATTTTTGTTCAGTCCCACCTTCAAGCACTCAAGGATCTTTCGCAATGAAAGTTATGTATAAATGAATTTTAGATTTCATAGAATTTAGCTGCTTCATTTCAGACAAATGTGAAAACAACAGTCATTCATCTGAGCTTGGAGTTTTTTTAGCTATCTCTAGTACAAGAATGAAGAGAAAATTCAGATATAAGATGGGACACCTGAATGTATAAAGAAAATGAAAACCAACATGCAAATATCAGTCATGACTGTAAAATAACTGTAAAATCACAGTACTTAAATGACTACTGTGATATGTACATAAATGGAAATTGCACTCATTTCTCATTTTAACCCACTTTTAATATTAGCAGAGTTTCTCCAGAAATGGTAACATACATGAAGGTACCTGAACTGGAAAACTAAAGTTTATCCATTGCTGGGATCCTTTACTTGTTCCTCCCTCCATAGAGAATGACATAAGCATTGAAATTACATAGGCATTGAAATATTCAAATTAGCTTTGGCAAGGCGGATTTGTCTGATCATGGGAGCTGACAGATCGTGATACATAGACTGATAAATTGATTAAGAGATGTTTTTCGTTGTTAATAATAATGTTATACAGAAGGGGCAGATCCAGGGAGGGCATGAAGCATCTCCCCCCTAGACATTAAAAAATGGGATTCAGAAAGTGTGATATTGTTTTATGACACAATTGTTGTCAATCTACCTGACTTACATTCAATGAATCAAGGCAGATCCTACTGAGGCATACACAATGCTCTCAGCAACAGATGCTGACATGTGCTTTAATAAATCATGATCATAATTAGAATTCTTAAACCAATATTTTGTTATCAGATGTGCTGTTTATTAAAAATTCTTGGTTTTGTTTAGTTTATTCAGATTGGACTGATCTTTGCATTAGACATTAATTATTCAAATGGATGGAGTTGATTAGTTTACAAAGGTCATAACTAACACAGTTAGGGTCTGGAATAGACATTTAATCCTTTGACACATAAAATAGGAGTCAAGACTCTGGAGACAGTAGTAATAGAGTTAGTTGTGAAATGTGTATTATCAGCTGGGAGTTATGTTCAGATAGACATAGTTTCTGCATTGTATTAATACAATTATATTAATACAATTAATTAAAGTGATTATTAAAGTGATCCATTGACAGAAGCGGAAAGAATAGACTTTGGAGTAAATGCATTTGAAAATTAGACTCTTGCAGTAGGTTGCACCTCTATCATCTATTTATAAATTTCTCCTTTTCTTTGTGTAAAATGATGGACAGCAGACCTTAGTAAGATCCTTTGTCATAGATTTTTTACCTGAAGCTGCTTGTGGTAATTTTACACTAAGCAGCTATCAAGTTAATGCTCTTACTGCTGGCTAGGTCACAGAGCCCACAATGCTCACATCATCTTCCTAGTGTCCTGACTTAATGCAGTTTTATTCTCATTTTACTTTTGCACAGATCCAACTCAACCAAGAAATTGGACAAGCTGAAATCACTGTCTTATAGATAGCATTATTCTCTGAACTTTTGAAACAGCTTTGGTTTTATAATCTCAAAAAGAGCTGCAGGAGTGAGGACTTCACATGTTCTACCTAATATCTATGGAAAAGGAAGAGTAAAGATCATATGTCTATCATCCAGGTTATGAAGAAGAAATCTGAGCTGATTCAATTCTGAGATTAGACCACTTCTTTCCATAATACTAATGAATTTCATTTCAGCATCTCGCATGAGGCTTCCTTAGACTTTCCTCATGGAAAGTCCGCAATCTCTGGTAGCTTCTGTTCTACATCAATGGCTTGAGTGACATAGCCATATACTGTCTCCAACTCCCATGTCCAGCCAGAGGAGGGAGACAGTACAAGCAGAGCTGCTGCATCTCCTAGCCCACAGGGGAAACAAGTAGTGAACTCTTGATTCTTGTATATTTTGTCTTTGTATATTTTGGTCCAGCAGAGTAATCTTCAGGGAGCCCTATTGTCCTTAAAAGATGCAAACCCCAGAACAAGTGGACCTACATCACAGTGTTTTCTCTTTCTTCTTGTTCTACAAACAGGACAGAATTCAGGTGCCTTGGGTAATGTCAGCTATTATGGAATGATATATAGGGGACAGGTTGGACTCCATAAAAATTTTCCCTGTTCTGTAAAAGTCATACATAAAGTGAGGGGAAACTCAGACACTGACTTCAGCTTACTCAGTTGTTTTAAGTACCTCTGCTGACCAGGGCTCTGAGGGTTACAGAAGGGGAAAAGAAGCAACACAAGTGAGAAGAGGGCTACTTCCATGTAAGTGCTATATAAGGACAATGCTCTTTTACTTCTAATAAATACTGGAAAACTTACCTAAATACTGATTTATGATTCAAAACAGTAAGCACTCTATTGATCAGGTAAATATACAACTAAGGATTGCTCAGAACAACAGACTTGGTGACTGTTAGGGTCTCTCAGACAAATATATATTTATCCCAAAGTTGAAGCATGAATTATTTACGTGGTTGACATCAGCAGCTTGATGAAGCTGCTCTGGGAGCTGTTATGAGATATCGATGCAACCCAGAGTGGCGGAAACACTGGCAAATGAAGCCCTGACATAATGCCTCAGAGCAGCTGTGTAGTGTCAGCTCATGGCTTGGTTCAGAGATGAGTGTGGATGTGCCGTCAGAAAGCAGGTGCAGGTTTTCCTAGGAAAGCCTCACAAGCCATTCTGCCATACAACATTCTTCCTTCCCTCTTCAAGTCTAGGTGAAGCTGCTGCATAGCTGGAAAGCTTAATAGCTTGTGACAGAGGAAAAAGATGCAGTCAGAAAAGAAAGCAATGTTTGTTTTGTAATTGATCTAGGAGGCAGCTTATCAGAAAGGCTCAACTCAAATGAGAAAGAGTGAGTGTCAGGCAGTTAGATATGAATACAAACTGATTCTCAATGTCTCCTTAATCAGAGTTTGACAAGCGATCAAAGAAACCAACAATGTAAACTGTATGAGGGGAAACCAGTCCCAAGACAAAAATACTTTGGTTCTGCACTTAGTTAATCCATTATTTGCTCCACAAATGCACTGTTTATCACAATTTTGCATTTCATTTTTACTGAAATACAAGATCCTCTTTTCTTTCTTCCCTCTCTTTGTCTCTACTGTGATACAGGATATTAAAGTCAAAGACATTTATTGTGCAATATCAATTTAGATACACCTTTCCTTTTGATGCACCTTTTCCTAGTGAATCTAGTCATCTATGTTGTGAACAAATCGGATTTCAGTGCAAGCTAAAGATCCTGGTTCTGAGTCATTACTGCTAATCAGGCTCATAGGTCATGGATTTTCATGGTGTTACCTCCAGAGTAAGTTGTTCTACATCGCCTTCTGGACTTTTTTATTACCACCCATAAGGGTATCCACTAAGGAAATGCAGCCACTATAGTGTGGTTCTGATTCGTTGTTGTTCTGATTGCACTGAAAAGCCTGATGATATCCATCTTCTTCTTTCCCTCCCACAAGCAGTGCATTGCCAGCAGCATTCAGCTTCACAGTGCACTAACTTAGGCACTTCTCTCTCCCAGCTTCTGTGAAGCACTAACCAATTCAGTGAGAGATACAAGAAACCAAGTGTTCTGAGTATCATCCATCTGTCTTCTATAATCAGTGGACCAGCATGCAAACTGCCAAACTCAGACCAGGGTAAATCCCAAATCAAACTCTTGCCAGTTTGTGATGTTGGCTTAATGATCAGAAGGCTTTAATAAGGTTGGGATCTTTTTGCTTGTTTTCTGTTGCTGTTGATAGGAAGATACAGGAGTGGAAAAGAAGATGAGGGTTTTGAAAAGTTTTTCCTGAAATACTGGAAAACAGAAAAAGAGAGCACGTGACTGAAAGTCTGAGAGAATTGTAAAATCAGGTATGTCCAGAATCCTGAAGATCATATGTGTACTATAGGTAGGCTGTGAATGCTCATCACTGAATGTAACTCAGTGAGATTTTTTGTCTGCATCAACTGAATCTCTCCATGGAAATTACTTTGATATCTGCAACATGGTAGCACATGTGAGGTGGGAGAAGACTGAGTCTCCCCCCACTTCAATACAAATGAAACCCTAAAGCTGAAAATAATTATTTACATGTTTTGTTTCTTCTCTATTCTGCACATATACTATGAAACAGTAAAGTATTTCCAGCATCCACAGGAACCTCAAGCGTGATAAGAAATGAGATTTCTATACGGCGATATATTCCCTCTGATTATGTAGTATATTAGCTCATGTACCCAGCTGAGAAACAGTATTAAGCCTGGTATACAGAGAAAACAAATAGGATGGTGATCCTTAGCCTTAGAGCTGGAGGAGTTCTTAATTTCTTTTATTTCCTCAGCTCTTATTTATACCAGAGTCCGTTATGTTGCACAGTCATGGTTGGTTTGGGAGAACAGAAAGTGGGGTGAAGGGCAGAAGGAAGAAATGAACTTTTCAATTGATGGATGAAGAAGTGTTGCCATGTACGTGGCATATTAAAAAAGACTCAGTAAATAGTGATTCCTTCTCACCTTTTGGTGGCATCTGTCAAGTTTAGAGGGAATGAGCATTTTTCTAGTGTCTGCTATGAAATGAAGTGGGACTGGAGGAAGAATTTATTTCCCAGCAAAACAAAAGCTTTCATCACATCAACTATGAGAATTTATTTTTCAAAATAAGAGAAAGCAAAAAAAAAAAAAAGCACTTTTTTGTTTCAATGTTGAACTGGTTTCATATTCAGCTGCCGAGAAGGAGAGAAACTAGGGCACAGGGGCACAGAGAAAGAAAATTATTTCAGGGGAACTTTTTGATGGAAGCAATCCTACAGGAAAATTACAATTTTTGAAGGATATGCATGGGAGCGAACAGTTCTCATTCCCTCCTCCCACCTGCATGGCAAAGCAGAAGATGGTGAAACCAATACCCATCCTGTTCCTGAGTAGTGCAGCTGCTCTGCCTCCCTTGAAGGGGAGAGGTTTTCATACTGTGCTTTTCATACAGTGAGGTTTAGTAACTCCCCTACAGAGTTCCTCAGCCAGGGGGTGGTGGACTGTAACTAAGAAAACCCATTAATTTCAATTGGAAGGAAAATTCTTCCTTTTTAACAGCTTTAAATACTCCATTCCTTATTACCACTAACATGTGCATGACACCAGACTTCCATTCTTGCTGCTTTTGCTATGTCATTTCTCTCCCACAGGGACTTGTAAAAGTCAAGTGTGATATCCACTCTAGCACCAGTTTAGAAGTGGACACATACTCACTCCAGTCAGTTCAGTTGGGCCCAAAAGCAGCACAAATTAAGCACTTCCCAAAGTGTGAAGAGATGGAGTCAGCCATGAGGCTGCTGGAAGCCTGCCTTGCCCTGAGGCAGGTTTGGTGCAGGGTTGCCCATGGCACCACCAAAGGGGAGAAACAATACATTTTAATGGACACCAGCTCAGGCAGGAAGCTTGTCCACTGTGCTGCAGTTGCCACTGACTGACTGGAGTTGGCTGAGTTACTTTACTTACAAGATTCACCTGGGCCAACTTCTTCCCAGTCTGACAGCTTCTTGTCAGAAAATTCACAATTTTACAAACAGTATTATAGGAATTTTATTTTGAATGGAGCTTTACGCTAAACTATCAGCATTTCCCCAAAACAGAGTCCAGCTTTTCTTTGTGCTTTGACTGTTATTTTTACTTTTGCCCACTTGGCTGCAAAACTCTGGGGCTAGAGGTGCTTCTTCCTCCATGAGATGACTGTAGTATATACAGTAGAGACCTGACACCCTGGACCAGACCTGGATGCTGCTGTAGGACAAATTGCAGCAGTAGCTCTCATAGAAAGCAAAACTGTGTCTGTGCAGAGTCCATTCTACTCATATACTATTTTGCTCCAGACCATCTTGTCCTTTTGGACATTAACTCTGACTTGGCTCTTTCCTGTCAGAGCTGTAAACAGCAGGTAGATCTTATTTCTTTCTAAGGCTATGCAGTACCAGAATCTCTGCATCCTACCTCTCAGCACTCCTAGGAGGATAGAGAGTTTACAAATATTTGAGACAAGTAACTCTCAATCTGTATTTCTTGAAAAAAAGAAGGCTTTAATAGCCACACAAGATTTCACTTTCAACCAAATTAAACTTAGTTGTGGGCTTTGCAACTTCATTTATTTTCCTTTATTTTGATGTTGCATTGTTATGTGTAGACATATTCTTTGGGGGGGTTAAAAGGGACTTGCAATCATTCAGTGGAACACCTCAGGCTGCACCATGGATCACTATTGATCTACAGACCAACGGAAAAGAAATGTGGCTTGAAAGCCTTCTGCCAGCATCAATCAATTAATGCAATAGGGGAGACTCAGTCTTTCAGTTCCCTGAAGTCAGCATTGTTAAGGCTTCTCACATAACAAGGACATGAAAGAGTATAGGATGTCAGCTCAGTTTCAGAAATAAGAATATTTCTCTGAAGTAGCAACCCAAATCATGTTAGACTACAATTTTGCCACAGGCCAATGAGAGCCAGTGCTTTCTGGAGAGGTCACTGCTCTAAACTTCAGAAGTCTTCAATCGTATTTCAGTTTTGGCACTGGTTTCCATGATAAGATGCTTGTGAAACAATAATGTAATCTGAATCATTGTGAAGGAAGCTGTTCTGGAAGAGGTGAATTTATTATTGACAATAACAAAACAAACAAAAAAAACCAAAACAAAACAAAGCACTACATCCACATTGGAGACTTCCATTAAAGAAATACAGAAAGCTTGGACAGTTACAGATTCATATAGCATGAAAAAAAGAAAATGGACCTTGAAAGAAACCAATAATTCTTGTGATCAGAGCAATCCAGCTAGACAGTAGTCACCCAAATCACTCCAACGGGGACTGGGCCAGCATAGAATCTCAGATTTACTACACATAGATCAAAGAGGCATGAAAGACACAAGTCCACAAAACAGGGCAGGTTGACTTGCTCATGTGCTTGCTCTGATAATTAGAGAGCACATCCTTGCTCAAATAATACCCAAAAGGAGGCAGTCAGAACACAGTCTGCCCCTGGAAGGATTTTACAGACATGCTGATGAGTTATTCATGGCATATGAGCTGTGTAGAACGGATCTTTTAATTTTGTTTTGTTTTAATGTTGATGGGAGAATCTTTTCTTTTGAAAACAGTTCTCCTAATGCATCAGGACAGCTGCCTGGGATACACCTCATTTAGCGGCAATTGTCTCTGTAATGCTTATAACCCTCCCACCACCATCCAATAGTCATCATTTATCCTCTCATTTGCCTAACACGGTGTTAAAAAGCCCTTCCACTGCTTTGTTTTGCTTACTTTTCCATTCCCTTGCTGTCCTCATGTCAAAGATGTTAAAACCTCTTTTGAACAACTGACATCTCTGTGTCAGAGATGTGGGACTGAATGATGCTTTCTCCACTCTTTACCCTGCAGTTTTTCCCTCCTTTTTAATTACAAGCTGGGGACTGTGAGACACCATCTATCATTCCTTGTTCATTATATTTAATAGATGCACATTTTGGGCTCTTCAGCAAACTGACCAGACATATGGAGCATGTTAATCTGCTTGTGAAGTCTGCCCTTTGTAAAATCAACAATGTCATCGTCTCCTCGGATGAAATATCAGGAAATGAGGGGAAAAAAAAAGAAAAACAAAAAAAAAAAGGAAATCAAAACACAACCACACTACAAACTACAAAGCTTCTAATATCATTATTCAGGATCATGTAGTTTGTGGCAGTCCAAACATCACTGCTTTGTTGTGAAAGCCTTTGCACACATAACACATCTTACATCTTTTCAAGTGGTAAATTGCTCTGTGATTTTTGTTCCTATTAGAAAATGGAGTAATTCCACACAGCTCTAGTTGGATGATCCAGACCTCAATGTTTAGTTTCCATTTTCCCCATTCCTTAACTTTCCCTGGAATAAAACAGATGAACTGTCAGATTTTTGAGTAGTTCCTTGAGATTTAGAGTTCACTTGAGCAATAATATTACTCTGGAAACTTAAGAACACACAAGACTGAAGAAGAGAAATTTGTAGAGAGCATGCAAGCATGATAACTGAAATAAGAACTATGATGGTAGCTAATTTACTTCACTCATCATAAAGGTAACTCTGTTCTTTTTGTATTTTTTTTAAATTGTATTAAGCAACTCCATTATCTGACAAACAGAAGCTTCATCTGTAAGTATATTGGTGACATTTGGAGTCAGTTCATGACAAGTATTTGGCAGAGTTGAAATCAGCATGCACAAAGCTGTGGTCCTAGAAGAAATCCCATGCGAGGTCCAAAAAATGTCTCAGAGCTCTGGCAAGATGAATGATCCTCCAAAAAGCAACACGTGGTCTGAAAATGCAAAATGCAAGGCAGTACAGCCAAGTATTTCTTCCTGACCCAGCCTTGGTTTGAAAGGCACTGAAAACTGGACCTTTAGAGTGTGCAGTAATGCAAAACCACCTGTTTCAAAGTTGTTCCTGCCTACACTGAGAAAAAGAAAAAAAGACAAGGATAAAAATCAAAGACTTCAGGCAATTTGTTATAGCTGCATGCAGCTGATAATTACTGTGGTAAACTGCTGCTGAATAAGCCTTTATCTTCCATACTGAGCAATGTTAATTCTTTGGTCAAAAGCTATGGAGGGCTTCAGCTGTAGTGTTTGTACCACAGTTCTGCTGTAGGACCTGCTTATTTTATATGATGTAGACCAATGCTTTCTTCTGCTTCCTTGCAGCTAGGTTGACACTGCGTGTTGGCTGCCAGCCAGTCATTAATAGTACATAAGGACAGCTGTAGTGAATCAGATTAAAGGACCACCTGACCCAGGAACTAAAGAGTAAAGGAGACAATAAGAGCTAGACAAACGTGTGTGGTGTTCCTTTGAAATAACCACCCTGCAGTTTGCAGCCTAGGGACCTCCTGAATCTGAGACTGTATCCACAACTCTGTGCTGAATAGCCCTCAAGAGACATATCATCCTCTCCAAATGCATGTAATTGCTTTCTGAATCCAGTTATATTTTGCTCCTTGGCATGTTCAAAAGCTTCATTTGTTACAGGCTAATTAGCTTAATAATCTGAAGCTGTGTTTTTATTGAAAGGTTAATGATTGCAAACATTTAAGTAGTTAAATCAACTTCATAGTTGGGAGTGGAGTCAAATATGAAGGAAACAACAATCTCAACTCTTCTGGGGGTGGTGCTGCAGCTCTTTTGAGATATTGTGTCCTGATCACTAGATCTTAACTTATCAGTGAGATATTTTAGCTCTCTTTCTGCTTTCACTTTTGTGCTGAGTTTAGGTCACACAAAGTCCCAAACCAGGATTATTTTCTTTTTACAGGCTTTTTGTGTCTCAAAGTATGGTCAGTTCTACAGTTCTTTAGCATCTGTAAGTCACTATGTGACTAATTTATCTGTGTGTATCATCACTTGAGTTCCTACTGTCTGTAATGTTGGTCAATCAATCTATTGACAACTTAACAGCTTTGTTTACTTCCTATAGTGTACTGTTGTGGCCACTTCTTAATGGTGTAGTGTTTTCATCAGCACAAATGAAATAATTACTTTCTGACTAAAATATTTCTTAACATTGTGGTACTTGAAAAAAACTATAAAAAGGTAGAAAAAGTTGAAAGGTAGAAAGAATTGGCATCCTTATGTACAGGATGTCAATTTAAAAAGTACTACATTTTAAAAGTAATTAAATATCATTGTTGATTATGTCCCTTCTCAAGAATTCTTTTTTTCAGGCGCAGTACCTATGCAGTACCTATGTGAGCAGAGGAGTGAAATGAACATAAATGGTTGTAGAATAATTCCAGAGATGGTTTCATTGTGATGCCCTCATAAGGAAGTGCTCCATCGCACATGTTTTTAAGTTCAATGCCTTTCCTGTTGGCTATTAGATCCCATTTGGTATTGTAATGTCATATGTTCTTCCTTCCTGCCTTTCTTTCTTGAAATGTCCAGCAAAAGTAGGTAAACGAAGCATTCTGCTGTAAGTTGCAGTACCATTTTGTTAGGCATGTTGGTTTATCAACATGGGCCTTTTATATCCAGCTGACTACAGGGAGAGCCCATAATGGTCCACTTGGAAAGCATGCTGAACACAACAGATTCCCACTGACTGAAACAGGCTCTAGACCAGGTCTGAAATGAAATCTGTGTCAAACTGCCAGTTGACAACGATCCAGGACAGTGGTTTTATTTGGAGGAAGCTGTGAAACAGAAGTAAAATGGGCAAGAGCAAAGCAATGGCAAAATAGACGTAATAATTTAGTCTGGTAATTGGGGGAAATCTGCTAGCCAGCAGAGAAGAGCTCTGGGAAAGCCTCTAGAAAGGACTAGAAAAAGGAAGAAATCTGACTGGCTTCAGGATGAATATTGATAACATTATAGGAGAGTTTTCATAGTTCTCCAACTTGCACCAGCAGAGGCTAGATTTCAGAAAGCCCATTCTCTGATCTTGTAGTCATTCACTAGCATTAATCTTCTGTTCTGTAGTTTCAAAGGTCAGGGATTTTTTTCTAGTGTAAAATACCCCACCAGGAAGGACATTTTGCTGTCAAAAATCTGTCTTTTCTTGGTCTTTCAGACACTGGAAGGAGAACAGTGTTTGTGTCAGTCCTCTGGCTTCTGTTATGCCTCTCATAGCACAGATTTCAAATCAGATTTTGTTGATTTTTAGGATGTAGAGGAAGCACAGGACACCAGATAGCATGAGTTTAGTTTTCTGCTCCGTTTGGGGTTTTTTTTGCCATGACTCTGAATAAGTCAGTCAAATCATGCCATATCTTAGCACCTGCCATATGAAAAAACAACAGACAGTCCCCACTCCAGGAAGGGGCTATGGACAATTCTAGGAATACTTTAAGTGTCTATAATCTCTAGTAATTGAAACATTATTACTTAATGACAGTCTACCTGCCTCATTTATTGGCAGTATTAAGAGACCAGAAATACAGCTTCCACAGCTACAATTATTGTATAACACAGTGCTCCACCCCAAAGGCTTCTGCTTTTTTCACTGATTTTCACTGCTAAGCAGCCTGTAAGGCTTTTGTCTAATGGAAGCTGCAGAATCCAAGAAGTAATCATGATGTCAAATGGGAACCATTTCCTTTGGAAACCTGTAGATGGATTTTGTTAAGGAATATTTTAAACCCAAGCTGTTTCAAATAAGGCAACGCATAGAGTAATACACAAAACCTCAACCATTATTTTGAAATCTAGATGAATGGTGTTAAACCCAATCATATTCTGAAAAGAGAGCACTTACGGTATTGCATTGGAGGCCACTGAACATGGGAGGAAAGAAATGAAGAAACAAGAGGAATATTAGTTCTTAAAAGGATGGAAATGCTAAGAAGGTTGCTCTTTTTCCTCTGGCTAAGTAATAGAGAGGAGGCTGTCTAATCTTGCAAAGAAGAAAAGCCTGAAATATCTTGAGAGGCAATGGTGCCTTTTTAATGTATACAGCAAGCTGATAGCCAAAGGCAACAGAATAAACAGTAAAAGGGAAGAGCAGAAATCTGAGATTTGGTGTGAACCGACACCTAAAAGTTAGGGAGCCTGCGGGTACATGGTTTAACCAGTCCACTAAGGATTTTTTCCCCGTAGAACCTCAGATGCCAAACTAAATTAGCACACATAACAACAAACTGTGGACGTTGTCTTTAGGCACGTATTTTGCCCACTGCGAATGCAAATTAAGATGACTCGCCTTAATTCCTTTCTGCTGCTGGCTAAGCTACATTAAAACGCAAATTCCTTTGTGTTTTCTGCAGGCACATCACCACTTGTTCCTGGAGCAGGGCTACGTGAGCCATGAGTCTCAGGCCTGTGATAGAGCCATCAGTCACAGAATCCCATAATCACTTTAGTACACTCTCTAGTTCTGGAGGAGCGCCTGGTACCACGTGGGGCTTAGCCCAATGGTCAATGCTCCATGTGCTTGGAAGAGATTCATTTTCCTGCAGGTCCAACTGGCTGTGCCTAACTTCAGAAAAACATCACAGGGTTTCTCCTGGTTTCTGTGTGTAGGAAACAGCCCTTAATGGAACAGTCTCCAGTATTACTGGGAGCAGCAAAGTTGACATGTACGTGGTTTGGCAAGACTTCCTCTTGTCTAATTGAGTCTGGGATTTGCTTTAACACCTGCTGCTCTTTTTACAGTGCCAATTTATACCTCAGTAGGAATGTTTCCATATAATGCAGTTGTTTAAGGTAGTATTTTAATTTTGCAGGGCTTATCTGTCTGCTGCTCAGGTCATGCAACTATTTTGGATGTTGATCGGCTCAAATCTATAGTATCCACTAAATTATTCTAATATATAATTATTTCATAATCTCAGCTTTGTTTCTTTTAATAGCACCACTTTCCACATCATCATTTGAAAAGTTAAAAATCAAAACCGTAGAAAAGGCATTGATTAGGTTATTTTTTACTTGCATGTATACTCTTAAGACCTCATTTTGCTGGGATTATTTTAAAAGATTATTTAAAGATTTACGGATTAGGAATAGTCTGCCTGAAAAAGTCTAGCATAATTAAAAGGCAATTATGTAAATGCAAGTGCTGAGCTTCCCACTAACCACATGTTATGGTCTGAATGCATCAACTTAAATACTTCTGGCTGTCCTAGAACTGGAAAGTCTTGGCTGAAGTGTAGCTTTGTTTGTTTAATGGAGATGGTGTACAAAATTAATGTTTTCAGTGAGAGGGCTTTAAAAGTGAATAAAAAGCTCTATAAGATACTGAGTTCCTGTAGATGTTAGACATAGAGGTACTGAACTCAGCAGGCATTGATTTCGCAACTATGCATGGAAAAAACAAGGGAAGGGAAACAATGCATTGCTTCTTTTTCCAGTTGCTGGGATTCAGTATCAACAACTGAAGGATCCATCTGCCATTTTTCTGTTTATATTGTATCTCTAGGATGTCTTTATTGTGCTTTAATGAAAACTTGTCAGTATTGAGGGAACTACATGTTTAAAGACACAATTTAGTCTCTGGGACTACCCAGAGTGCAAGGGACTTGTTTTTCAGAGTGGCTGCTGGATGCCTATTATTTTTTTTCCTCACAGTTGGCCTCATGCCATGCTCCCAAAAGAAATTTGTATTGACCTTCAGCACAAACTAGCAGCTGTAATCAAACAGTAGCCCTGAGCTGTGATTCAGTGCAGTGCAGAAATCAAGGGCCTGCCTTTCTTTAGTGTCTAGCTTAGGGATTTCATTTCTTCTAGAGTCAGGAGTCAAAGGATTGTGAGAGATTGACCAAACCGTGCAAGAGTTTCTAGAAGTCTCTCTCTCTCCCTCTTTTAATTAATAAAAAAGGGGACTTGGGATGAAAATGGTGATTTTGTAAAGTATCTGAAGTTATGTGGAAGTGATAGGGAATGAACCTGGTCTGCATTTAGCAGCTGAGAAGCTTGCATTTCTGAGCCAGTGTGTTCTTGACAACGTGTTAGAGAAGAACTGGACAATCTTGTTAAACAAGACCCTATCACAGGTCATTATGATTGTTACTGATACAAGACAGACCACAGGCCCGAAACACAATCCTGCACCATCAATAATCCAATTTCTCTGAAGACTACCATGACTGAATGTAAAGCACTCCTACTAGGAGTTTTTGATGAAAGGCTATTTACAATCTCTGCCAGTTTGCTGCAACTTATACTCAGGCAACAAGACTTGAGTGAAAGTCCTAATAAATATGGAGATTCATACTAAACCAGGCAGTACTTTCAATCAGAGCCACCAGAACAAGGTAGTTTTATTTGCTCAAGCTAGATTTCTTATCAGTCCCTCTTAGCTTCACCTTTAGACCTTAAAAACTGGGGGGAAAGTAGGTCAGAATGAAAATGTAATTTAAAGCACTTAAAGAAATATTGTTCTCTTCCTTATTTTCTGACATGACAGACCCTTATCAGTGTAGATACAAAAGGTCCTTCCCATATATCTTTCGCATCTACCAAGGAATTAACTTCATGCAATGATCCTTTTTACTCAACCTGCTTGAGACATGGGCTGTACAGCACCTCTCAGGTGAAAAGCATTACACACAAAAACCCTATCAAATCAAAGAGATGGAGTAAAATAAAAGAAACTGCTGTCAAACCTGTAAGTACCCTTTCCACAAAAAACTTAAATGTGGCTATCAAAGCAGATCATATAGTCATTATTATTGCCTCTTTTAAACGAGCTCTCTTTTTGGTTGCTGTTTCATTTAATTGAGGTGGTTTTCTATTTTTTTCTGTGTGGTTTTTTTCTTTTCCTGTGAAGCAGGACCTCTAACACTGATGCTGTAGAGACATTTACTTCTGCAATAATAAGGAAATAAGTAACAATTGACTTTACAGTTAGAGAGCTCTAAGGGGCTGTATTTAGAGAGATGTCATTTTTGGACAGTAAAATTGAGAGTACTGTAGCTGATCAGAAGCACTCAAGTAAAAAATGTTTTCACAGTGTTTTTTTCTTTTACAGTCATCTATAAATTCCTAAACACAAGAAAGGCCGGGGGGGTTCTGAAATATACTGTTTCAAACTTCTTTGTTGATTTTACTTTCTCCGATTTTTTTCCTTCTCTTCTTGTATTTCCTTAGAAAGCACTGGGGTATTCTGACCACAAGGAAGACATCAGACATTCCAGATGGTGTCTCAAAAAAGCAAATACATATAAACATCTTCTATGCAGAAGCTTATCAGGGGATACATGTTAACTTTTAACAGGGATTGGAAGGGACTTCGAGAAATCATCTAGTCCAATGCCCCTTCCAGAGCAGGAACACCCAGATCAGGTCACGCAGGAACGCGTCCAGGCGGGTTTTAATAGCACTAGAGAAGGAAACCCCACTCCCTCTCTGGGCAGCCCCGCATCTTTTCAGGCGGAGGCTGGGAGCAATGGAGATCGTGCTTAACTCCTCACAAGCGGTGCCCACCGCCCTTGTTCATTACAGGGAGCGCCCACCCCCCGCTTCATTACCGTTGAAAGGCGGCTTTGCTGCGGGGGAGCGAGCGCTGCGTTCGCTCGCGCCCCCGCCCCGTTTCAATCTGCCGCCGGGAGCAGCGGCTCCGCCCCGCGCTCCCTCACTCGGCACCGCCTCCCGGAGCTGCCGGGGAGTGGCCCGGCCTCGCTGCTTCCTGCGGCTGCCGGAAGTCTTTCGAACGGGCTTCTTGTTGGCTCTGTGGTGCCGAGTTTTCCTTCTCCAGCACGGAGAACAAACAATTTAATGACAGCTACGTACAAAAGCTCCAAGAAGGAATCAAACCTCTTGAAGAAGCAAGAGCGGGCAGTCTATGGGTCACAAAGCCAGTCCTATCCAGGAAGACCTCTCTCAGGCTCAGAAGAGCAGCATTCCCATGAGATGATCCTGCAGGTCTCTGAGCTCTTGCAGTGCCTTGGCATGGTCAGCTGGATCCTGCTCCAGGTGCTGGAAGAGGTTGTGCAGCTTAGCTTCCAGGGATTCTGGGGGCAAGATGACGTCTTCAGCCATCTCCATGTTGCCAAAGAAGTGGTCAATGCATTTGTTTTCCAAGCAGTTGCGCAGGTAGCACATCACATCCTGCCCCTGCATCAGGAATTCCCTCCTGCCCCAGTGCAACAGGAGTGTGTTGTTAAGGAGGTGCATCGTGACCATCAAGGCATGGGAGGAAATGCCTGTTNCAGAAGAGCAGCATTCCCATGAGATGATCCTGCAGGTCTCTGAGCTCTTGCAGTGCCTTGGCATGGTCAGCTGGATCCTGCTCCAGGTGCTGGAAGAGGTTGTGCAGCTTAGCTTCTAGGGATTCTGGGGGCAAGATGACGTCTTCAGCCATCTCCATGTTGCCAAAGAAGTGGTCAATGCATTTGTTTTCCAAGCAGTTGCGCAGGTAGCACATCACATCCTGCCCCTGCATCAGGAATTCCCTCCTGCCCCAGTGCAACAGGAGTGTGTTGTTAAGGAGGTGCATCGTGACCATCAAGGCATGGGAGGAAATGCCTGTTCCCTCCAGGCAGCTGGCACAGAGCTGCAGGCATTCCAGGTGGAAGGCATCCTGTGGGGCCTGCCTGGCCATGTGGCTGAAGTACTTCCTTTCTGCCATGGTGTAGCTTTCCACCCATGTGGTACTTGGGATGAGGTCGGCCTCTGTAGCCTGGCTGGTCAGGAAGATGTCTGAGTTGCCTTGCTGTACCCCAAACAGCAGCTCAATGAAGAGGGACCTCCTGGAGGATTCTGTCAGTTGCATCTTCCAGGAGCAGCTGGAAGGCAGCACCTCCAATGGGTAGAAAGAGGTCAGAAGCATCTGGTGCCAGGCTGAGCTGGAACCATTGGGCAGCTTTCTCCACATCCAAGTAGGAGCTGGTGCACAGGGTGTCAGGCTTCATTCTTCTCAGCATTTTCTCACCTTTTGGCCTCTGCAGCACGTATGCTCCAGCTCCATGTAAATGCAGCTCTTTGCCAGCTCCTGCCTCAACATAGAAGGTGAACCAGTGGCAGGGTTTTGAGGGGCATAAGCAGATGGTAAACAGCATCCTGCCCATGGGGACTCCAACCTTCAGAGGCACTGCCCATGCTGAAAGCTGGCTGTGGCACCGGAGAGAATCTCTTTGAGAAATGCTCTCAGAAGACAGCGAGGAGTTTGTCGACCAGCTCTTCCACCTCTGCACAGGCAGCCTGATGTGGTTTGTGATACTCCCAACCAGATCCTCCTCCTTGTCAAAATGTTGTCCTTCATGTTCTTCCTCCTCCTGCCCTGTGGTGCTGCCAGAGTTTTCCTCTTGGTGGCTGCTCTGTGTCTGACAGCTCCTGTTCCTGAGCCACCACCACCAGAGCATGAAGAGCAGTTCTGGCACTGTGGCAACCACCCAGAGCTGCCACCGTAGCAAGGTATCAAAACTCAGGGGTCTCCAGGGAAAGTTGCTCTGATCTTGCTTCATCTCTTCCCACTTCTCCTGCACCCAGACAGACAGTCACCTGGATCAGCTGGTGCCGCTCGTGCTGTTGGATGTGTCCATGCTTGCCCTTCCACAGCTCATTGCTGCCCAGCAGCAGGAGCATTGAGAAACCCATCATAAAGAAGTGGAGGACCTTTGTTGAAGCCATAGCCTGTAGCAGTAGAAAAGGGGTTCAGTGGGGCTTGGAGGGAAGGAGCTGGCAGCAGGAGGAGCAGGGACAGGAGCCCCAGGGATCTGGGGCCAGGTAGGAGAGAGGCCAAGGCAGCAGGGAGGCAGCAAGGCCTGTGCCTAGCCCCTGGCAGTGGATGCAGGCCAGGCCACCGGCACTTCTGCCAGCGGCTGGGCCCTTGGTGCCAGGAGAGAAACCAACCCCCACAGGGGCTGGTGTTTCTGCCCTGCTCCTGGTCCAGCCCAGCCTCAACCCACAAGTCACAGAATCACAAAATGTCAGGGACTGGAAAGGACCTGAAAAGGTCACCTAGTCCAATCCCTCTGCAGGAGCAGGAACACTCAGATCAGGTCACACAGGAACACATCCTGGCAGGTTTTGAATATCTCTAGAGAAGGAGACTCCACACACTCTCTGGGCAGCCTGTTCCACTATGAAAGTTACTTCTTTTATTTATGTGTAACCTCCTGTGTTCCAGCTTGCATCCATTGCCCCTTGTCCTGTCGTTAATTGACACTGAGAAGAGCCTGGCTCCATCCTCCTGACACTCACCCTTTACATATCTCTAAACATTAATGAGGTCACTTTTCAGTCTCCTCCAAGCTAAAGAGATCCAACTCCCTCAGCCTTTCCTCATGAGGGAGAAGCTCCAATCCCTTCATCATCTTCATGACTCCCTGTCCTTCTTCAACTGAGGCCTTGGAACTGGACACAGTACTTCAGATGTGGTCTCACCAGGGCAGAGTAGAGGGGGAGGAGAGCCTCTCTCATCCTATTGACTATGGCCTTTTTAATACACGTCAAGATGCCATTGGCCTTCTTGGCCACAAGGGCACATTGCTGGCTCATGGTCATCCTGCTGTCTGCCAGGGTCCCCCATGTCCCTTTCCCCTACACTGCTCTCTAAATGTTCAGTTCCCAACTTATATATGGGGTTGGTTTTGCCCCTATGTAGGACCCTACACTTGCCCGTTATATTTCATTACATTTCTCCCCACCAAACCATCACCTATGCACCTGGTTATGTCTTCAAAAAAGGTTATCACATTGGTAAAGCATGACTTCCCCTTGTTGAATCCATGCTGACTGCCCCTAATGACCTGCTTATCCTTGATGTGCCTGGAGACAGAGCCAAGGATAAGTTGCTGCATTACTTTTCCAGGGATGGAGGCAGGCAGCTCCACATGAACAGAATAAGCTACAAAAATAATTGCAGAAGGCAAAAGAAACTTTGCAAGAATTTCTAACCAAGCCTAACCAGGACACAGAAGCAACAGCATTTCATTTTGAAGACATTTACTAGGTTTTCTCTTGAAAGTCTTCCATCACTCAGATGATTTCAAACACCCACAGAACATCATTCTAATGAGAAAGGGAATTAAAGCAGAAGTGCACCACTCCATCCTCTGGTCTAAAAGAAAATACTGAATTCCTGCTGTGATATTGAGGTGACTTATCTCAATTAAAGAAACAAACAACATTGTGGTAAAAGGAGGAAGGCTCCTTCTTAATGCCAGTTTAACAAGGAAATAATCAAAGAAATAGACATCGGGAGAAAAATAACATGATTTATTTTTATTACAAGCACAAAATACAATACACTATAATTTTTTGTGAAGGTTGGCTTCTTACTAAGGGTAGTATTTTAAGCATTCTACAAAGGCTTAAACAAATGAACAGAATTATTAAGCAAACAGATATGTTTAGATTTTAGAAAATTATGAACTGTATTTTAGAGACCCCTGAGTAAATGCTGAGTAAATGAGAGAGTGTGACATCTTGATCTAATTCCTGAAAAAAAAAATCCTCTTTCAGCCAAATTTGCCTTTTAGGCTATATATATATTCTCCAAGACACAGTGTGGTTTGTCCTCTTGAAGGGAGAGGTTAGGCTACAAGGAATGATGGTTTGTGAAAATCATCCTGCTCTGGAACATAAAATGCAGAGGCCAAAAGAAAAGCGTGGGGACAGAATAACCTGTGGAAAAGGACAGAGCAAAATCACAAACTCATATGCTTGTGCCTCAGATTTTTTTTGAGGGGCAGATTATTTTGCAAATTGCTTAATCAAAATAGGCATAGACAAAACTGATCAATTTTTTTGCCAGGCATGTTTTCATCATGTCGAAATGACTTGTTCTCTCTTCAAAAATGTGCTGTTAAAAACAAGGAAAATTAATAAAGCAGTCACTGTGTGTGGCTTGCAGAGCAACTCAACACCCTGCATTAGGGGGTTTGCCAGGGAAAGAAGTAAATCTGGGATCTTGACTAATTAGGGTCTTAGAGGTGAAATGGAACAAGGATCAGATGAATGTATAGTTATACAATAGGAAAAGAAAATGCAACCATGTGAATCACTATCCCTTCTGGATGTTAAAATATCTCTGCTTGGTTTCAAAGGGTTTGTCAGGTGGATGTGTCTGATCTTTGGCTACCAGCTGTGATCTAACACCCCTTGAAGGTGGAGCTATTATTTTTACCAGATATTTTCACAAAGAAATGTACTTTCTGAAAGGAGGTGATAGCAATAAGGCTGTCTCTGAAATGTTTGAGGCTGCTATGCATTTTGTTTAAAAGTCAAAAGTGGTTAATTTTTGAAAGACAGGAAAAAAAAAAAAAAGCACAGTTTCTGGTGTATTGCTGTATTCTTTCTTCTTGACCAAACAAAAGCCCAGTGCAGAATGCAGGTTAACTCTGAGAGATTTCAACACTCTCTTCCCTCTGCTTGTTACTAAAATAAATAATTTCTTGGCATATATTGAAAAAAAACCAAAAATCATTGTTGTTTCATTGAATCTTGCATTGAATTACATCTGCCACAATCCAATTTCAGGCTAGGAAGTTGCTCTCAGCACAGCTGTGCTATGGCCTTTTCTGGATGATGTGCAGCACCAGCCACATCATCCAAAGAGTATTTCTTTGTTTGCTATGAGAAAGTGTTGACATAAAATTACATGAGATGCAATCCATTTGGGTTTCCTAAGCAATCTCTTGGCTCCTTGCATTCCTCACTGAATTTCAAACTCACCCTTCTCAGTTTTGAAGTCATCTGTGGATACTAATCATTGATCCAATGGAAGGGGTTTCTCTTTGGGTTTTGTTAAAGAAGAGGGATTGAGCTGGGAGTCCATAGCAGTCATCCCCTAGCAAGCTGTTTCTGAGGCAGCATTCTATACCAGCATGTGAAAGTGGGAACTTCATACTGAAGCATACAAAAGGGATGGATGGTGGGAGAGACAACAGCATCTTTGGTTGTCTTTGTTTTGGCCCTTGCTGGAGGACTTGACATTCTGCTCCTGATCCCTCCTCAAGACTTCTCACTGTCCTGCAGGGCTTCCTCCAGCTCCCAGTGAGAACCTACTGGCTCCCTGTCCCTATTTGCAGCTACAGAGACCACTCAGCCTCATTCTGTCTGCAAACCATGAAAAATTAGTAGAGTTTTACGCAGTTTTCAGTGAAAATGTTCTTGCCATCTTTCATAACAACCTGATGAGGGATATGGTTCAAAAATATTCAGTGTATATATATATAGGGATCTGGAGGCATGTTGCATTTTGAAATTAATCCTAACACCCTCTAGAAGTTAAATGGAGTGCAATTTAAAAAATTTGCCAGGCTTACCCTAAATATTATTTTCCTCTTTTTTTTTCAGTAGGGCAACAGTTCTTTTACTGAAACTTGAAATCATCTGCAGACATCTTCCTGCAGAGCAAACTTTGCTATGTCTTACTCCATGCCTTCACTAGTTGTAATTGTGCAGCACTTTGGCAGGTGGTGAGTTCATGTGCCGAGAAAAAAAAAAAAGAAAAGATAAAGATGGAGATTAATTCATGGTCTCACTAAAGGAAACAGCCTCAGAAACAGCTTGCTTCGGGACGACTGCCATGGGCTTCCAGCCTGTGTCGTACATATTTCTGATCCATCAATATTTTCCTTTACAGAGGCACCAGTGTGGGAGGACTGAAAGAAAGAGGAAATAAACAGGCTGTGTTAGTTTGTCTGGCTTTCTGGAAGGTGCTAAATTGCTCAAATGCTGCTGAGGCCTTTGTTGAACACACAGCTCTGGGGAACCAGCTCAGCCTGTGTCACTGATGGAGTGTCTCACTGTAGGTACAAAACACCCACTTTATAAATACAGCATGACAGCATTGGCACCTGTAAGTCAGGTGTCCCAGAAACTTTATGTAGTTTTTTACATTTCATGATGTTTCTTTATTTGAGATGAATTATGAAGTATTTTGTGAGTCTTCTAGATTTGTATCTTTAAGATACAGCAATCAAGTACTTTTTTTATGGCTTTCCCTCAAAACCACAAGAATCCTTAAGGCTATATTTTGTAAAAGTGTGAGTTACATGAAATTTCCATGACCCTTGGAGGTGAGGTTTTGTGAAAATCATTGAGTTACTTCAGATTCATTAGAGTTACGAGGTTTGCCAGGACCAATCTCCATAATCCTCTCCTAAACGAGAGCCTCAGGCAGGAGCCTGCAGAGGATTATAAAATACTTATTGCCTACTCAGATGATGCCAATGCTTTGAAATGCTGGGCTGACAGTTGGACATTTGGCAGCCCTGGGAAAAGCCAACAGTCACCTGTGGGAGAAGCATCTCCCACATGTGCTACTTGAGATTTGGGCTCAGCCAGCAGGTCCTCACCTGAGGCTTCCTGATACGTCTGAGCAAGAGTGTCTTTTGAGAAAGGTCTTCTCTTAGTTCTTTTTCTACTGTCTCTTTGTTACTTTCCCCCTCCTAGTTTAAAGTTCATTTTGGTGTATGTAAGGTCTTGTCCCACAGCACCAGACAATTTGAGGTTGTGTAGAATAAGTAGATGCTTTTTGTCATGTTCATCCTGAAAGGAAAACAGGAAAGATAATATATCTGTAAAGGAGATAAGTGGTACTAATGGGTGTATTTCTGTCAGTACTGTGTTGCTTGGTGACTAAAACTGTTTCTCTGAGAAATCTCTCAGTGCCTTTCTCTTGGGTAGCAAACAAGCAAAGTGACAGGCTGTGAAACCCAAGGTGCTGTTCACTTTCATTAGGATTGCTTTTCTGTTACACCTTATTTGAGAACAACTTGCTAATTCAAAGTGGCATGGGAAGAGCTGTAGACTGTTTCCTCACATGTCTAAAGTAGAATTTGGGAGCTTATTTTTGTTTTGCTCTTCCTCAAAAATTTTGGACCTGTTAAGTAGAGATTCACAAGTCATTGCTGGTCTGCTCTGTGGGCATGCATGAATCCTGCAGCCACTCCACTAGCTGTATCTTGTCTTTATCCCAGTTAATCCCAAGCACAGATACAGGCTGGGTGGAGAGTGGCTTGAGTGCAGCTCTAAAGAGAAAGACTTGGGAGTGTCAGTTGACGACAAACTCAGTGTGAGCCAGCGGTGTGCACTTGCAGCCAAGAAGGCCAACCAAATCCTGGGTTGCAACAAGAGGAGTGTGACCAGCAGGTCAAGAGAGGTGATTTTGCCCCTCTACTCAGCACTGGTGAAACTCCACCTGGAGTATTGTGTCCAGTTCTGGAGCCCTCAACAGAACAAGGTCATTTAGCTACTGGAGCGGGTCCAGAGGAAGGCCATAAAGATGGTCAAAGGGCTGGAGCAACTGCCCTATGAAGACAGGCTGAAGGAGTTGGGGAGCAGAGGCAATGGATGTAAATTGGAATGGGTAGATTTAGACTTGACATAAGAAAGAAATTCTTTACAGTGAGGGTGGCGAGACACTGGAACAGGTTGCCCAGAGAGGTTGTGGACATCCCCTCTCTGGAGGTGTTCAAGACCAGGCTGGACATGGCACTGAGCAGCGTGATCTAGTGGGAGGTATCCCTGCCTTTGGCAGGGGGGTTGGAATTTGATGATCTTTAAGGTCCCTTCGAACCTGAAGTATTCTCTGATTCTATGATTAATCTAAGCAATCAATCAAACCATGCTTTTAAACTGAGTTGCTTCCAGCCGCATGGCAAAGGTAAGGCATTACCATCTTCTTACAGTAGCAAAGCCTCCCTAATAAGGCGCAAAGGATAAAACCGAAGCTTTCCAGTGTCTCTTTTCAGTGTCAGATTTTGCTTTTTCAGTTTGGCTGCAGCCCAGCCCCTGAACTGGCCGTGGATCTCAGTTCACATTGCCCAGCACCTAATTGTCACACATTGTAAAAGGCTGCCACCAAGGTGAAGGCAGTGGACCCCCCAGCTTCACTCCCTGGACACAGCTCCTACCAGACATGCTGACATGGATGAGAAACCTTGAGATGCCTTTGCCTGGGAAAGGCTAAACCACAACCTGTGGAAGACCTAATAGGTAGTCCTACTTGCAGTCATTCGAAACATCATGGAAGTAATTGCCACTTACACTCCCTGAAGTTTTCCTTTGGACACCAGCACTGCAATGGATGCTCTTGTGATGCAAACACAAGTGGTGGTGGCCGCAACAAGTGCAATATGGCGTTTCTCTTAGCAGGTATCTGAGTGATACTGTAAGCATACAATTTTTAGTAAAAAATCTTGCAATCAGCAGTGGCAAGGCTCCTATTTAGTTTAAAACTGGGAAAACATCTGGTTGCAAACTTGATGTTATGGAAAATAAGAATCTGTGATCAACAGAAATCAAAACTGTTTTGATGAAAAAAATACAGAGTTCATGACAGTTAACTAAACTGAATGCTTCTGAATTTCCATCCAATTTAAAATGAAAATGTCTGTTTAATCAAGAAAATATTTGGAGAAAAAATTCTCAACCATCTGTATTGAAGACTCTTTGATGACAGGTTCTTTCCTGAAGAGCTAGTCTTCACATCAAGCTGTGCTGGAATAAGATATTCAGAACCAGAAGCAATCCAGATAAGATTGCTTCTGGGTGGTACCATGTGTGAATATTCATGCTCAGTAAGAGCCTTACACTTGCCAGCACAGATCTTGTTTTAACTCCACAATTAATGAAGCAGGGACAGGAATAGATGGGCCAGCAATGTGATTTTCTCAGGAGTCACCTCCATCCATGGAAATTAGGAAAGCAGACTTCAAAATGATGTCTCTTTAATGGTGAGGGGTTAAAACAAGATGACACAAGAGGACTACACAAAGTTTAAGGGAAGATATTTCATTTCCTTTATATGAGAAAGCAGACTTAGCTTCATCTCTCTTCCTATATATTGGTGAGATGGAGCTTTAGAGAGAATTTAAGCCCTGTAACAACTCTCTGGGCTCCTCTGGAAGACCTCCCTTTCTTCAAAAATCTCTCTTTGGTCTCTATTCTGTGTTAGAAACAAAGATACCCTACTCAATGCCATCCTCTCCCTTTCCTACACTGTTCCTTGCTCCCCCTGGCTTCATCTATTCCTCTAAGAAATGGCTCTGATACTGGCAGTGTTAGCAAGGGCAGCCCAATGTAGCTCCTGCTTCTGAAAAGGCAAATGTGTTCTCAGCCACATCCCAAACAGTTGAATAAGTCTCTCTGACATGATCTACACTTCTCACCACCTGGAGTGAAGGATGGAGTGTAAAACCTGATGGCATCGTCTGCCTCCAGGAAGTGTCAGGCTGAATGGCTCCAGTCCATAAGCAGGCCAGTCTCCATGATGGCTGCCTCTCCAGCCTATCCTAGCAAAGAGCCAGTGATCATCTGCTCTCTTAAGGGCTGGGTTGTGGGGTTCTGACTGTTTTGAGAGTGCTTCCAAACATGTTCAGTACAGCTTCTCCTGGGGCATAGAAAAATAGATTCATAGTGTTTCAGAAATGTAAATAGAGATGTCCCCTCCGTGTGTAATCCATAGCACCACCATGCAAGTCCTCCAGAATATATTATGTCAAAGAGAAACATATGGTTTACATTATTTACTTTCTGTTTGGTAGATGTTGGCCCGGACCAGAGCATATTGCTATTTTGACATGCAAGCCTATCACCTGCCCCTTAAACTTACCCCTCTCCCCTCCAAAAATTGCCTGTGATAGTCATGAGTGCAAGAAACTAGATATGTGCTGTTACTTTTCTCTCTTAGAACATTTTCTGCTCTGATTTTATTTTGTTAGCCTCTTTTTACATTTAATTTGGCATCTTACCAATTGAAATGATGCTCTATTTATGCTTTTTAGCAAATGGTTTTGGCTCTGAATTCTTAATACTTCATTCATGGATATTTGTTCTTGGATTCAGTAAATCTCCAGCTTGCTTGCTTTGTAACTTCCAAATGAGTGTATATCTGGAGGCGTATTCGATCTTGGTCTCTTTTTTTAAAAAAGTCAAATATCATCCACATTTTTAATATTCAGTTTTTCATGCATCTGAACCATTGACTTGCCAGAGTGCATTGTGGCTCATGAACTGAGGAGAATATCTCCTCTGCGTGGGAGAATATGTGTGTCTGTATTTCTCTCTAAGCATTTGTGTGTGTTGCTCTTCACATCTGTAATTTTCTATATAAACCCAATCTCTCTAAGGAAAGAATCTGATATCTGCAAAAGAATTTGCAGATGTGCAAAGCCAAATACATTGAAGAAAATCACTAAAAGCCCTAAATAAGCTTTTATTACTGAGAGAAACAACCCCTTCTGCAAATAGATAGACATGAAGGTCTCTTCTGTCATCAGATCATCTGCATGCAGGAAATCCAGCACCCTTCTAATTTTGAATCATGCCTTTTGTAGAAGTGATTTTGTTAACCCATGGGGTATGCAAGAAAGCAGCCTGCAGGAAAACTCAGGACTGAAATACTAGAACTAAACCTGCCTCCTTTGCTCATCTTTAAAGGCAACTTTTTCCCTTAATATTCCTCTTTGATACAGGACAGCTGCTGCTACAACTCTACTTGAGTATGAAGTTTTAGAATTTCAAGAATTATAATAGTAAAAAGTTACTGGGAGAAAATTGAAAATACCAGAAATAGGGACTTCTGAAATTTTCTTTGAAAGCTGGTCCCAATTCACCATATAGACAGCATGATTCTGCATGGCATCTTTGCTTTCTTGTGAAGTAATATTAAAATTGGATAGTGCTTATTAATTGCATCCTCTCGGTAGTACTTTTGACCTTGTGTGGTTTATAATTTAAAATCCTAATCCTAATCCTATGCATGCAAAATTCCTCATTTTCAATCCTAAATTATCACATCCTAGTAACAAACTGATTATGTTGTGTTCACCTTCAAAAAGCAGCTAGGCTCTGCCCATGCCATTGAGGGCATTTGACTGTAGAAAACTATCCTTATAGACCTCTTTTACTGTTTCAGACTAAATAGACCTCATTTATATTGTCTATCTCTCTGGGTCGTGTTTCCTCAACCTCTTTTTACCCATGTTGCTTTCCTTTGGATGTTCTCCATTTTGTCTAAATGTCCATTAATGTGAAATGTCTAAAATTATTCCCTACTGCAATGCCCTACTCATGAGGGCATTGAAATAAATACAACCCAGGTCTTGCACATTTAGCAAAAGGAGGGGGAAAAGGTCCAGTGAAGGTTATAAAGAACAGAGAGACCAACTTCCCTGAGCTTCAAATTGGTACCATCCCAGAGCCTATTTTGGAATTGCTCTACCTTTTTAACAGCAGTGTGCTGTTAAAAAGCACATTTGTCCTTTGGCCTACAAAAATTCTCAGAGCCTGATCTTCAGGCTGGCCTCATAGTCAGCTCCTCTTCACTGCTTTTTACAGAGTCTGCCTTTTTCTCGCTGGCATATCTTGCATGTATCTGTGCTGAATTTGATCTGATTAATTATAGTCCTGCTCTCTCCTACATAAATATCATCTACCAAAGACAGAGAAATGAATTTTTCTTTCCGTGGACCAATTGTTTCCCTGTCACACATTTGAGATATCATTTTAAATCTCAGTTGTGAGCTCAGTGAAGATGCTGAAAAATGAAGACTGTCCAATAGGGGCATGTAAATATTCTGTGTAATTATGATGTGCAAAACAAAGATCTACAGGTCTGGCCATCTGTTTTGATTTGTCTGACTAGGACAAGTGTCCCACAATAAGCCCATGTTTAATGCTTGGATGTGGTCTCTGGCTTGTCAATGCTCACATATGTTTGGAGGGCATGGTGCCCATTATGCTAAGCACTTGGCACTGCTTTGGCCATGGAGGGGCTTGTGCAGGAGGTCCAAACAGGCTTTCTGGATTGCATCTGTTCTTCTGCATCTCCCACTGATGTGTTCTCTGGCCTTGCCAGAACAGCTGCCACATGTCTAATGTATGCCTCATGTCTGCTGAAAGGCCTCTTTGCCAAGGAAAACCAGTAAGGAGCAGGGAGAGATTTGGAAAGCAAGATGAGACAACTGGCTTTCTTGGGCTGGGCTACTGGGAGCTCAGTTGAGTGAATTAAACTCAAAAGCACCCTCCCCAAAAGCACTGGAGCTGTAACAGGCTTGATAGCCCAGGCTGAGTGTGGGAAGAGCAGAGTTTTCAGAGACCCATATTGTCCTATTGGATTTATACCTAAAAAGTAAGTCCCAAGGGCATTTCTGCACATCCAGCCTCTGCTCTAAGCAAGTATTTATTATGAGATTGATTTTGTCATCCTAGATATCACCTGAGCTAGAGCTAGTACACTTACAAATGTAAAATAACCACAAGGGATCTTAAAATGGACCATCAAGAATGTCATCTTTTCTCTACCCCATAACCATGTGTGAATAAGACCAATGAACTCAGGGCACTGTTGGCCAGAAAGTTTTGCCTTCTGGTTGCCAGCAGCTCAGGCAGTCCTTGAGTCAGAAGTACTTTCTTCATATTTCATAGCTCTCAGAGGATTTCAACACACAAATTTTTAGAGTTGCTTTTGAATCCAAGTCAGTCTAAATAACCAGTTTTCCAGGGCAAGGAGTCCCACTGCTGAAGTACATGGTGCATGAAGAATGACTGCAGTCCACCTATATCCAAGACAGCAGAGAGGAGAAAGAATGTGTTTGTTTATTCCTTGGTGCCTAAACGCACCATTTGTTTCTCAGAGTGCTGTTTCCCAGCAGTACCTGAAATGTACAGATGCTGTAAACTCAGAAACCCTCCACTCCACAGAGGTTATTGGTCTTACTTGATCTATGCCTTGTGTATCCTTGCCTACAAAGTGATTCAACTTCAGAAGACAGAAGAACAAAACTACTTCTTTCACTCCTCTCTCCATGTCCAGTGATCAAGCCCAGGTCAGGAAAAAAGTGAGTTCAAATACAAACAGACTGAGGAGAGCTAATTCTTGGTCAGGTTCCACTTGGAAAGGCTGGAACTTCTCTCACTGCTTTCCCCAGGAAGAGTGAAAAAGATGCTTTCCTTCTGCAGTCAACGTGAGTCTCAAGCCCAACATTATCAGGAACTCAGTTAAATTAAGGAATCTCTCCTGGTGCCGTAATTAAAATAATAACTACAGTGATTGATTATTTGTGTGTCAGTGGTGCTTTTCAGGCCCAGCTGTGCACCCAGTGAGACAAGAACCTACAAGTACAGAATAAGAAGGCAAAGAATACTGCAAAAAGTACATAATCACTACTGGGTTTGTTCCAGAAGCACTTCAGGTTTCCATCTGCAGCTACAGAGCTGTTCTCCTGGATGTGGCTTTTGCTTGTCAGTAGAAGCATTTCTGGTTTTTTACACACTACCTCTGTAAGAACTGTAAGGTCATACAGGTTTATGACAAACTCAGAAATTCACCCCAGGTTTGAATATCAATATTGCTGTGTTTGCTTAGAAACCATGGTCAGGTGAAAAATTAATTTCAGTTCGTCTTTGCTGATAAAGAAGAGAGAAGTGATAGCAAGATAAAAGCTGGTTTAGATATGAGATGTTATTAGACATTCTGTTTACTGTCCACAGCCTATCTAGGCCAGAAAGGATATAATACATGCATTAAAATGAAAGGATTTTGACAGTTTAGTGATGATATTTCTCCAAGTAACATACCTTGACTTAGCTGAAGGTCTCTCTGACTGGAGCATCTGGCATAGATTTATCACAAAGTTTAGATTTGGCCTCAAAGCAGGAGGTGTTAACCTGATAGCTTAACTTTGATGAAGATGGTATGATTTGAAGAGCAGGCACTATGGCCACAAAAAAGGCTGAATTGAGAGGAGGCTGAATTTGCTGAACAGCTATCACCTTCAACTGGTTTTTAATGGCCCCTTTGACTAGCTGCTGAGTTGGAAAGCTCAGGCTATGCCTGCACAGAAGCTTTTATATCCATCAAAGGTGCTTATTTGTTTCTTATTTGTTTGAACTAGAAATTACTGGCCTTGGAGATTGATGCTAAAAAGTCTGAGCAATCTTCAATAATTTGAGGATTATTGTAAGGGAGAAGATAAGACTGAGATGAAAAGCAGGCCACTCAAACATCAGTATCATATGAATGGCACAAAGACCCTTTTTCTGTAAGACTGGGAATTTGATGATCGCTGTCCCAGTATTCTGTCTTTAGCCAACTCCTACCCTGCCTAGTCAGATCACAAATTCATCACTTAGACAGTTATTCTGTGCTTCATTTATTCTTCCCCGCCTTTGCTTTTCTTCTTTTTGTCAAATCTTGATTTAACAAGAGGTTCCATTGATCGAGGATTGACAAAGAAATTGTTAAAAGACCAAACCCTGTAAGCAATCAACATAACCAGCTCCAGAACCAGTCTGAACAAAAGACAAGTAATGGGAGTTTGTTTTGTAAATGAAGGTAAATGTTTTCCAATGAAGTTTACAAATAGGAATCCAGGGAACAAGGAGAGATAATAATAGTTAAAAAAAAAATAATGCAATTATGTTCTGTATTTCTTGTATTAGAAGCAATTTCAGTTATTGTACGGATTAAGTTCGCTCCTGAGGCATACACAGAAATGCCAGGAATTTAGTCCTATCCTTCCCAGGTTACTGTCAAGTTTAGGGAGATACACTTACTGGGGAAAAGTAAGGGCTAAACCAGATGTGAACACTGGGTTCCTTATTACTCTAAAATTTGTTTCTTGTATTCCTTGTACTATTCATTTCAAAGGAAATCCCTTTTTTTTGTATTTAGCTGTCTGCTACAAGTATTTTCCGTTTGATTTCTATGAATTACTCATCATCTGCAGATTGTGTCCAAGCCATCCATCACTAATATCATGCTATTGAAGGTCATACTCTGGTCCAACAGTTACAAATCTGTGTGCTACTACTGGAGAGGCATCAAATGCCTGGTTGAATGAAGATGAATACAAAATCCTTGCTTGGAAATATTTCATAACAGGGGTTTCAAATGTATTCTTTGTCTCTCAAATTTATTTGGTGAATGCATTCATGGAAAGATGGAGAAGAAATTGAGAAGTAGATAAAGAGCTTCGTCCTCAAGCCTCTGGGTGCTATAAATTCAAGTACTGTTTCTACAAACTTCCCATGTTACATTAGGCAAGCCAGCAATTTTAACCATTCTAAAGCTTCAATTCCCACTTCAAATGAGAAGGTATAATAAAAGAAGATGTTGGGAGGAAAACTTCCCTATCTTATCTATAAGTAAATTCAGCCATGTGAAGAAGCCTCCATGAAGAGGAACTTTCCATTTTTTTCAGGGAAAGAAAAATTTATGAAGAACCAAACCAAAATAAAATTTGCTAATATTGCTCCCAGGGTTAGATTTGAGATAATTTTTAATAAGAAAAAGAATGTAAATGTGATATGATTCAAAGAAGTTGACGTTCACTTGCAAGTGTACTGAGAAGGGAAAGTATTTTAATAAGATGAAACACAGAATTCCTTTCTGGTCTAAAATATTTTGCCTAAAATGTTATATTAGAGACAGTTCAAGTCTCTGTAACTTCTTTAGGAAGAGCAATAGAAGCTTCTCCATCTCTCATAACCTAGGTCTCTTAACAGTCAAAATACATGGATTTCTCTGATTCCTGAATAATCCCACATCAGTGGAGGCACTTGGCTTGACATGTTTCCTGATTCACTAGATCCACCTTCTCCCATCACAGTCTTCCCATAAGCTGGTTTTGTTGTTCTGTTTCTACTTCTTGTCCACTGCTGGGTAAAAATTAAACAATAAGCTCTTCTCATCAAGAGGACAGTATGTATGAAGGGAAAGTATTTATTTCACTGTCTTTATTCCATGCCAGAAGAAGTAAAATAATAACAACAGGGTTTTTTTAAACTAGATTCTACTCAGGATTTATGGACATTCTCTGAGACAATTAACAGAATGCCATTATAGCTCTAATCACTTGATCAATTAGCCTATACTGTTCCAAAGCATAGCTGAAAGTGCAAAAAGGCATTGTTTAATCACAGAGAGTGAGAGTTTCTTAGTCCAGCCCTTTTTACATCCCCTGGACTAAATTCCCATTGGCGACTGGGCTGATGAGTTTTAGCCCTACTTGCTCTCATTCCACTTTGTATTTAGGGCAATCAACCTGCAAGGGTCATGTCACAGATACCAGATCAGGGCCCTGAGACTTTTCTTCTGCATCCATTATAAAATTTCAGGAAAATGCTTGATTTCATTACTGGTACATTTCCTCAGCAGATAAACTGGATCTGCCACCCTCTGCTTCATTTTCTGCCTAAACCAAATTTTGAATGAAGAGGTGAGATAAAATGGATTTTCATGGGAATCTAAGAGAAAAATCACCTCGTCATTCATCTTCACTGTTTGTGCTCTGGTCAGTGGGATAGTGTAAAGACAGAGCTGTTATTTCACACTGCAGTCCCTCCTTCCTCTTCTTTAGCTTGTCAGCAGCACTATTGCACCTGGACCTGGACCAAGCCCTGACATACAGAACAGGTTTTTTGGAAGTTCCTGGGACATACCAAAGGCAGAAAAAAAGCAGGTGAAAGACAGAGGAGGAGAGGAAGAGGAATAGGTTAAAAAGAGCCACGAGGAAGCTCAGAAGCAGGAATATGTGGAGAAATACTTAGGATGGGCCAACATGAGGGGCAAAAAGAGAAGATGGAACTGGAAGGTTGGGATTTGAATCCCAGGTCATACTCTGTCCGTGGCCTCTGGCATTCCATGTAGTTAGGTGGAGCTGATGTTCTGCACAGGGCTGGTTGGAATCATCTCATCCAAGTTACTTGATATTGCTGCATTTCAGACCCCTCTCAGTCTTATGCAAGTGGTGTCAATGTGAGTGCAGCCCAGGCCTAGCTGGTGACAGCATAAATACAGCACGTAGGGAGGAAGTTACAGATAAAATCTGTAAATTAGGAAGGAGTTCAGAGTGGTGCTGTAGGACTCTCAGGAAACATCTAATCTTTGTATTTCCTCTTTTATTGTCACTATTATTCCTCCTGAGTGGGCTAATGACAGGATGAATTAAAAAGAATGAGGTGCTTTGAGAGTGGAGTCATTATCAAAATCAAAGTTTGCTTGTTTAAAATACTGTGTAACAACTGTGAAAGTCTCCTCTGCCCTTGTTTACATCCAGCATAGATTTATTGGCAGTTGTCCTTTCATTGTTGAAGCTATATTCAATTTTACCAGCAACAATGTATTGTGATTGGAGTGAATTGAATTTTCTTTTCCATTCAAAAATGATTAGATGTACAATGTAGAACTGAATAATAAGCACCCATCCATAAATGTTTTGCCTGTGGTTATACAGCATTGTGTGCCTTCATTAGTACTGTATGCTGAAGATATGACAGAAACTCAATAGGGTTGAGCTAAATGGTCACTTCTGCTTAGTTATGTCAGATACCATACTAACATTAAAACCTTGGAGTAGAATACTCAGATTCCAAATATGGGTTCCTGAGTAAAAATACATCACTCTTCCTGTTAGTAAAATCAATGAAAATCAAATTAGAAAAATTAGCAGTATTCCATTTTCTTGTTCTACAGATCTCCAAACAGAATATAGGTCCACTGCTAAATGAAAGGTTATTAAGTGAAAATTAGGTGGTTAGAGGTAGAGACCAGAGGTGATATGAATCTCATAAAATTCAGTGAGACTTTTCAAATTTTTTTTTTCTTGTAGAATAATCCAGTTTCCAGAAAGGATCAAGGCAATGCTTCCAGGTTTGCACAGTCTTCAGTATTATATTATTTCCTATCCCAGTCTGTCAAAATGCACAGCTAAACAGATGAGCTATATCAGAGCTGAGAAAAGGAAGTTGAGAGAAAAAGGAGAGTCCTGAGACTCCAGAATTTCTTCCCATCCACACACACACCCCATCACAGCATTACTCTGCCTTTTTCTTATTCCTGCTGTCAAGCCTCTGAAAGATAAAACAGCATTAGAGCCAGAGAAGTCTGGAAAGGAAATGAGTCTGCTCACTTTATTACTCTTGATTAGCAGCAAATTATTTTCCTAACATTTACTTTCCCTTCATTTATTTAGGAGTGATTACACACAACTAGCATTTAAAAACATCAGGTTTTTATTTACCATTGTAATTGCTTCTGTAGTTTTTCTGAATTCTGAAACAAACCATTCCTGACACAAAATTAAACTATGAGCCTTGTATCTTCTTCTTGTTCAAGTACATTCTCCAAAACAGTATACAGAAAGATGCAGGAGTTTCTCATTTACTCTATTGATGTCATCTGGCCTCAAAGGCCAGATATTCCCATATCTAGAAACCTAAAGATCCTTTTCTTAATTTTCTGTTCCCTCAGAAGCTTCTTGAGTGGAGAGGTTTACTTAGTTTACCTGTCTTTGCTTCCCACAATAATACTTGAAGACCATGACTGATAAGACTCCTGTGATTCTGGCAGAGTAGGGATTGCACTGAAGTGTAGGAGCTTTTGCTCAACCATGGCTTTAACATCCCAAGCTACGTAGGCAGTGTGGTGATGTTTCATCACTTGTCAGCTCATCACTCCATGTTTTCTGAACAGGTTTTTTATTTTCTGCTTTACCTCTAATGCTGAAAAAAAACCCACACCAAACCCTACAGACTCCTGCTTTCAGCTCCTGGTGGTGGTTTGTGTCCTCCTATAAAGTCCATGGCTGTAACAAAAACTGTTTCAGAAGGAGAGTTGTCCTCAGAGCACATTCTCTGCATTCAGAATTGTTGTGTCCTTGCCTTTTTAAAATTTTCTTTCATAATTGCCATTTATGATGATCCCTTCCACACAAAAGGGTGAATCCAGACAAAGTTTTTCAGTAACAAGATGGCCATCCTTTTCAAGAAGTACCATATATCCAGGAAGAGTTCCCAGGATGTCTGTCAACACAGGTTCTTTCCAATAAAATCTAGCACTGGTGGGAGCCCCAACATCATCATTGCAAAGTGAACATGACCTGGTTAAGGTGTTTGAGCAACCTTCCTCCTCTGGGATTAGAGGATGATTTATGCCTCATTACTGTGAATAAATTTTCTACATGGGTTTCTGCATGCATGCACATTCTGCCATTTCAAATATATACAGACATAAATAAACAATTGCTTCCTTTAGGTGGAATCACAGTGTTGGGGAGTGGAAATGAGGAAAGTATCCAACTTGCATCATTCTTAGTAAGAGGTGTTTAAAAAAGAAAAAAAAAAGGCTTTTCACAGCAAACTTGTAGGTCTCTGAGGAGTTACAAGGAATAGATTTGTTAAAATCAGAATTGCCAATTTTGCACAGTTGTATTTGGAATTGTACCACATTTTTAAACAAACTTTATTAGAATTCATATCCCATTATGGAGCTGTACAGGTCTCCCTTAACAAGCATAGTCTGGCTGGAGGCAATAAATCTGTCTTTGTCACTAATGATGTTTGTATTATTTTAACACTGTTGATACTGTGAATTTGGAGCAGAGGGGGCAGGACTGTGAGCAGTCGTTTTTCAAATCCTGCTCACTTGTCCTGAATCAAAAAACACTTTACCCAGTGGATGTGTAGATGGTAGGAACACAGTGGAGCGAGTGCATGAGGGGATGTGTCCAAGAACTTCAGCCAGAGTCTGGTAATTGGAAAATCCCATTCCAGTTCCTGTGATCTTTGCCTATTTGATGTGGGAAGAAAAAGGTTCCTGGCAACAATGTTTTTCAGCAGTCTGCATCTTTGCCATGTGGTGAACGTGGTACCATGTCAGGAGTTTTTGTGGTGAGGTCATTTGATAGACAGTCCTTTTCTGAATGACTAAAGCTACTCTCATACTTTCAAATAGGAAGGAATCCTGGCCTTGGGCCAGGTCCAAGCTGTTCAGGTGCTGAGAAAGTGTTTCCAAGTTCAATTGAATCCCTTAAATACCTATCTTAAATACATTTATTTCAAGGAATTTAAGTCTAATGTTCCAGATTAGACTTCTTTTTCATGAACATGAATGCGGAATAGAACTGTTTTCCTCCAAACAGGTTTGCAGCTGTCTTTGAGATAGGCAAGTCTATTTGCCCTCCATGGAGACCATGAGGTTTGCAGCAGGACAGGGCAATTTCTGGAAAATCTGAGATGGAAACAGGACACTGATTTCCTAGTCATCCTGAGTGGAATAAAGCAAAGGTAACTGCTTTGTTACTACTTGATTTCCCCACATGGGGACCTTCCTCAGTGAAAACCTTGAAGAGCATATATATTCACACACTCAAACATATATATGTGCATGTATGCATGAAAGAGTATATCTATGTGTGTGCACATGTAGAAGAGCATACTTTATATATGTGTATATATGTAGGAAGATGATCTTCTCCCTTCAAACAGCTTGGGGATGCTCAGGAAATTGGTTGTATCCCTTTATAGAGTTGGGTTACCTGACAAATTTGCTGATTAAGGACAAGTGTGAGCAGTTTGCAGCAGTCCATGTGGCCAAGCAGATATAGTGCAGAGCTCTGCCTTTAGAAGTGATTGCCTTGACTTCCACCAATGCTGACTGAACTGAGTGCCTTTACTATAAATATTCTGCATTTTCTTACTTCATGGAATCTAGAGACAAATGTATTCTGATGTACATGGAAGCTGAGAAACCTGCTACTTGTTACAGAGACAGTAAGTTTTGTTTTCCCAAACTTTTAATGCTTTCTTTGTGTTTATTTATTGCTCACTCTTTC
Source organism: Turnix velox (assembly GCA_013400935.1). NCBI lineage: Eukaryota > Metazoa > Chordata > Aves > Charadriiformes > Turnicidae > Turnix > Turnix velox. Next base: position 65,165 of record VZTY01002575.1, on the reverse strand, counting down.
CTCTCTTCCCAGTTCGCAACAGATTCTTTCTTCTAGCTCACCCTGAGGAAAATTAATTTCCTTTTTAAAAAAAATAGTAATTTTAGCAACTGCTGTTCAAATAAGTGTGGATCATACCTACAATGATGTTACTAAAATTGGTGTGGACTCTGAGCTAATATCAGAGATGGCTTTTAAATTATAATATCATGTCTGCCCTTCTTCCCTCCCAGCAGTAGTGAGGAGCAGTATGCAAACAGGGTGATAACAGAGCTACGCTGCCCAACTCATCGCTGTCACTGAAGAGCAGAGCAAGATATGGCAGATTAGCAACTGCAGTAGGAAACATTGTAGAGTGCAAAAAGGAAGTCTGCTCCTTATGTGTATTTCTTTCTTGTGATGCTGCTATGTTTATGTGTCACATGTGTTCTTCCATGTCAATGGAGAGACTACCTGCCTGCTATTGACCTGACTCCAAAATCTTAAAGCTTAGGTACCTAAGAATAATCTTCTGTCTAAACCCTACAGCGTGACCCCAGCTGAATAATTTCCCTGGCCTGTGCTAAGATGTCACTTAACACTGAAAAATTATCTAACCCTTGTCATGGAGAACTGGTTGTTGACTCTTTCAAAGCTTCTCATGATGCTTTAGTTCTTGTGGGCTCTACATTATTGAGGTAGTAGCTAGAAGATGCAAAGATTTCTCTTCAGGCAGGAAGCTTCTTAAAGTAGAATAGTATTTAAAAATTTATAGGAAGTAGGGAAAATAGTGGTTTATAATTGGAGGGAAAGGAGTATTTGGCTAATGCTTCAGCAGACTTGACCTTTTGAACAATAGTTTTTATGTACAGTTATTGGATGGATGCCCTTTTTGAGTGAATGTGATTATCAAATTTTTTTCAGAACCTAAAGGGGAGGTGTATTGATAACTATGTAACTTAAAAATTATGTAGACATGTACAGAAGATCCTATTTAACACATTATTTTGGTGTCAAATCCACAAGATTTAATTAAGGATTCTGGTCATTGGGAGTTCTGAATAATTGCCTTCATTGTATTGAGGACATTCAAGTTCTGAGTAACAGGGGGAAAAGCAGTCACAAAAGATTAGGCAACAGTGGATAATTCTGATAAAATTTCTAACCTAACAATAACCTATACCTCTGTATGGCTCTATTTGGGTGGATTTTTGCTGCTCATTTCATAAGGATTACTTGCTGGAATAGGCTTATGAACTGTGTATATTCATAACCACACTTCTTGAATAGGGATTTCTTTGGTAGCTTCAAAAGCGAATCAAAGAATTAAAGTAAATTCACCCTTTTCACAGTTGAAAAGATTATCTTTGCTGTTACTTCATACTACTCAAATATTAGGATGGTTTGTACAGTTACCCACAATGTGTCTGAAATGGGAGACTTCATCAGTAGATGGACAACCTCTATGGACAATTGCACTAATTTTAATGACAGAGCTTAGATGAAGTCCCTGGTGTATCTTTGTTCTGTGTGTTGTCTGGGATCAGTAATGACTGCCCCAACAGACCTCTGGGGTTCAACCATCAAGATGAGTCATGAGAGAGGAATGTTGTCCCTTTTAGCAATTACCTTATTGATGGTGTTTTTTTCCTATCTGACTTAGCTCTCACAGGCATGATGAGACAGATGCACTATCCAATATTGTAGTTATGTCTCAGAAGCAAATTAACAATATGTTTTGTTCAGCTCTTGGTTTCCCAGACAGATCCTCTTCTTTGTTTTCCCATACTCTCAAAAAAGAACTGTGTGCTAACCTCTAAAGCTGAAGCCTGGGGCAGCTCCTTTACTAGTTTTTCCAACTGAATTAAGCTTTCTTCATTGCTGCTTTCCTTAAATAATGATAACTTTTAATGTAATAAACACCATTGTCATGTGAGCTTCAAGAGCCCATTCTAACATTGTTTTCTTATAATTTTCCTGGAGGGCAGAGAATCTCCCTCCACACCTTAAACTAGAAACTAAAATTATTTTTAAAAAAAGAAGCCAGCACTGATACTGAAACCTCAGAGAGGCTGGAGAGACTGTTGTATACCTGCTCTTTCTGCCACTATTGCTTTAAATAATGGGACTTGGTGATTCTAGTTCTATTTTTTTGACAAACCATTAGATTTGCCCTTTTTCTTCACCAAGCTTCTTAACAAAATTGAATTGGAAAGTGTAAATAAATAGATTTTCTGGAGAAGAGGCTCTCCTGATCTGAAGTCAGATGTTTGGGTTTTTTTAATATGGCTGCCCCAGCTGAGCCATCTTACGATCAAAGCAATCCCTCTAATTACTTCTGCAGTTAAGTGCAGTAATTCAAGTGAACACTAGTTTAGGCCTCATGTATGAAATTTAGCCAAGGTTGCAGGCAGAGGCTATCAGCAAGCAAAGTGTCAAAAGCAAGGATTTGCAAATAAAAAAGCCCTCTAGATATCTCTCAGCTGGTGTCTTTCAGATTTGTCACTGTTGATTAAGTAGTAACATCTTTTGTGGGTACCAGAGTTGCATAAATTCACATCAGACCTCTGCCACATTTCCTCATCTGAAATCAGGAACATGAGAGCTTCTGACTTCCAGAGGAGCTAACTAGGGTTTATCATGTTTGCATGTCAGTCTCTGGCTGTGATGCAGAGACCATCCCATCTTTATGTTGCCTTAAAGAGCAAGCAAGCGAAGATCAGTTTATGTGCCTTATTGGATGATGAACAATAGTTATAGTCACTTCACAAAATATTAGGTCTTCTCACATTGTCCAGCCTTAAAGAGATGAACAGTATGACATGAGTGAGCAGAGCTTTTTTTCATGATCCTCCACAGCAAGTAGGAGAAAGCTGGCAGAATTGATTCATATTCCAGTTATAAAAGCTGCTGTTTTGATGAGCAGATAAGACTTTTTTGGGTATTTTTTGGAAATGGTTCTCAGCAGGCACAAGGCTGCCAGGTTTTGAGAGTGAACTGGATGCCTACTTGCACTTGATGCCCTAAAGGAATGTAACCCACCTGCTGTTGTTGAAGTTTGGAGCACAAGAACCATGACAAATGGTGCACAATGAAAAAATACCATAATGAAAGAGAGGGGAGGAAAAAGATGACCCACAGTAAATGAGGAAAAAACAAAAGGTTAATTTTTTCTGGCAGTTATTGCTTAACTTGTTCTTTTTTTAGTGTGTGACTTTAAAAGTATTGCTCAGAAATGGACTGAGAATTTAAGAGAATTCTCTACAGCTTTGGAAAAAATGAGAAAGGGGAAACCACAATTCCTGGCACTAACGGACTACTAATTTGTGTCTGTAGTAGTTAATTAAATTGACCTTAACTAAATTTTTTTCCTGCTGAAATTATGGAACAGTCTGTAATTCTGCTAACTGGGCTTAAAAGTATTTGTAAATATTCTTGCATTTGTAAATACTCTTATTTTGAATCAAAGGACCACCTGAGCTTAATTGTTACATAGGTTTGGTGTAGCTAAACACACAGATGGCAGAGGTTACTTGCATGGAAGATGATAATGTGATTAACTTTGCCATCTGTGAGCCCTTCATCATGATCACCTCTCCACAGACGAAATACTCCGACAACCATTTAATCCTGAGTCAAGTTGGAGAAGCCAGAATTGGAGTCTCAAGCCTGTGTGGTCAGTTCAGCAGAATGATTGAGAAACAGATTTTGGCTTTTAGTTACCCAGACTGTCATGGTTGTCTGTTCCTTCCTGGCTCCCTGAGGAGTAGTATGCACCACTGTGTAAGGAGTATATCTTTGCCCAGTGACTTGTGTATGAAGTAAAGACAGGTTAATTTAAATCTCATCAATATAGGGTTGGGGTTTTTTGTAATTAGAAGAGATGCCTCCACCAAGATTAGACCTGACTTAAGTAGAAAAAATATCCCTTGAAGTCTTTTCTTGCCAATTTCCTTGAACAGCACAAGCTACATTTTTCCTTCCTGCATCAGGCCAGAGAGAATCAAACACTTAAGAATGTTATCTTTCTCTCTCCTTCAATAACTAAGTTTGTCCCAAATAGAGCTGCAAGGCCCTGAGTGACTCATCTGAGCCAGTGTACCTCCTAATTAAATAATCTACAGCCCAGATGGCAAATCCAGCTTCCAGGAGACTCATGGACTGAAATTCACTTATCCCTAACTTTTAGTTAAAAAAAATATTGAATGATTTTTCAGAGTGTTACTGTACTGGATTATCTTCAGATGTACTAAATGGATAGAGTGGTCACTCCTTTTGGAACATGAAAGGATTACTGATTTTATACAAAGATAGAGGACTGCAACTGTAGATGCCTATTTGAGATTACTTACACAATTTGCGAGCTTTGTTGCAAAACCTGGATGTAGGATTCTTCATGGTCCATCATTTCTCAGTATTAATTGAAGAACTTGTGATGTAAAAACTGTTTGAATTTCTTGAACTGCTTTGGTATGACAACATACCTGAATTTTGTATACACAATAGCAAATTTCTCTTCTGCTTTGATAGGGTTTTTTGCCATGTTTTTGAAATATGTGTACACCACTTTATCTCTTAATAGCTGTAGGTCATAACAAAAAGGCTTTATTTGAAATGAAAATTAAAGCATCCAGGTAGTTAGTTTTCTCTCAACAGAAACAAAGGTAAAAACGATTTACACATTTTCAGTTAATTATCTCAAAAAAAAAATTAAAAATTGAAGCTCAAAGCTGTTCTAAGGAGTTTAGTCTTTAATCACTTTACTGTTCTTTTTTAATTAGGTGGCAAGATTTCAGCTGACAGCTTTCTAGTATAGCCAGTAGGGAGGCTGCAACAATTGCTTAACCATCAAACTGTGGGAAAAGATATTTCTGAGAATTCCTTTCCAAACAAAATTTGCTAAAATGGACCAAAGCTTTGTTTTCAAGCACTGCCTGCCAGGAATCACCTTCCTGGCCTGAGTCTACAACACTAGCTGGCACTGTCTTCTGCTGACACAGTCAGACCTGAGTCTGGATTGCCATTTTGGGACACCACATGATGTAAAGTGTATTATGAAGCTCCCCAGCACATTCTCTAATCTCTGTTCCCTTCTCAGCAGGTTCAGATCAGCTGTGTTACCAAGGCTAGAGAGCTTTCCATTGCAGTCTTTCCAATCCACTTTGTCTAGAAAGCATCACAGTGATGTTGCAAGTGGTCTTACTGGATACATGTGCACTTTTCATTGCAGTTGTGAATGATTGGAAGAGACATAATCAGCACTGCTTATACTGTAAAATTGCTGAAGATTTTAGCAGAGGCATGATTGGTCCACTAAAAAATGTCCTTGTAGATGTGTAGTTTCTGTGGAAAGTTTGACTATGCTGGGCTCTGCTAGGGAAGTCTGAATGCAGCCCATCTTACTCTGAACATCAGGTTTGTCTCTCATAGAGGTTTTATGGCTGTCTGAAATCACCTTTCTTTTCCAAAGCTACCGCTGCTTTTGCTCTCAAGAACTTCTGTCACTGAGAATTATGGAGCTCCTCCAGGTTACAAAGACAGTTCATTAAATAGGTAGCAACAATTAGCTGTGTCAATTCTCCACACAGTGAGCTTATTTTTATTCTCCATTATAATATACATACAAAAATGCTGAATTAATGTATTTGATACTGTCTGCTACATTCTAAACAGCAAATTTACCAGCATGCTAGCAGAGGAGATTAAACTGGTTTGTGTTTACTTATCCTATCTGAGAACTGAATATGCTGCAGTAACAAGCAGTGTATCAAAATATCAAATTTACATTCAAGCTCTTTCAGTTTCCAAAACAAGGCACCAGCTATAAAAAACAGTGGTGTCCTGCAGTCCATCATTGCAATACAGCCAAAGCTCCTAGGTATGAAGAGCATCTTTCTCCAAGGCATTAAGTGAAATGAAAGTATTACAGACTATTAATTACAGTACAATTAGCTGAGACATCTTAATTGTGAATCATTTTGCTTAAATACAAGCAACAAAGACTTAATTGGCAGCCTGCCGTTTCAGGGAAATGAAATCTAGCTCTAGAAATCATATCAAAGCTAAGGCACCTGTGAAAGTCTGAGAGCAGTTTAGAGCTACACACTGTACATTTATACTGGGTACCTACACATTCATGATTCTCTGTGGCAGCTGGCACTGAGAAAAAAGTCTATTTGACTCTTCTTTCTCATGTGTTTCCCCCCCATAGTATCACTGATGAAGAACGCAGTGAAGAACAGCCACAGTGGCCAAGCAAGTTCTCTGTCCTGCATGAAAGGTTATGTTTGGAACTAAGGTGTAAGGAAGACTCGGAGTCCTGCTGCACCTTTTCTCCAGGCTAACTTAAAGCGTGTGTCTGCATCCAAACACTGAGTGAATAGAAATTCTGAGGTACAGTGGTGATATGACCATTGTCTTGGATTCCAACTAGAGAAGTGAGAAAAGTTCCTTAAGACAGGTACTTGTATCTGGACATGACTGATGTTAGTAAGTCAATACCACATGACAAACTTTCAACAGACTGCCTTTAGAACTAGAAATCAGGATCTCAGCCTTTTGGGTGATACATCCACTGATGCAATCTTTCAAATAGGAAAAAAATAGAGACTGCTGCAAACCTGATATCTAAAAGAAAATACATTTAGCAGCCTTTGTAACTTATCAAACATGGAAATGTATCCACACTGCAGGGAATTCATTGCTGTAGTACAAACACAGCTAGCGTCTGTCTATAATCCTATTAAAGTAACAATCTCTGCTCATGCTGCTATCATTCATATCATACTGAAATTGCGTTTAGAAAGACTGAAAATGAAATAACTGCCACTTTTTCATTTTTTCCACCTCTCTTCCATGTGTTCAGGAAACACATTGCTTTTCTCTTTTAAGGTCATCAAAGATTTTTGAGGTCTGTTTTTGAGCAACTCTGATTTTCTATTCTCTGACTAAATGTTGCTGTCATTTAACATGCCCACAATGTCTCCACTAGAGAAGCAAAACCCTTCTGACATTTTAAGAAATTAGGATGGACTGTGCTGCTGGGTTCTAATCCATGCTAACTTCCTACAGCAGGGCTTGCTTTCAAGCTTGTGAATCAAGACCACAGTGGCTTTACTTCCGATTGAAACAGCTGCCCAGGAGCAAGGTGGGGAAGGAGATCAAATCATGTCTGTAGGAGTCCTTTTGTATGTAGACCCAAAGCCTCTCTTTAATTGGTGTCTTCAGCTTGAAGTCATAGCTGAACTGAGATCAGTAGAAGACAGTGCTCTGTCTCATTTCCTTGAATTCACAACACAGCAGAATTTGGCAGATTTTCAGGAAATTACTTTGTCAAGTACCTAGAAGGAACTGGTTAGCTATGATCTCAGAGATCTTAGGGAGCATCATAAGGATGAAATTTATTTGACATCACCTCACTGTTTCTGCTAGCAGTTCATGAAAGACATAAAGGGCAAAATGCATAAAGCAGATCTCTCTAAGCCACATTCAAAATCCTTGAGAGGCAGAGGAGAGAAACAGACATTTCTAAGATGTGGTTCACCGTTCACCCAAATTTTGAGTTTTGCCTTCTTTTTCCTTCAGCAATTAGCATGGAAGCCTATTACCTCAGAGGTAGGCATCCAGAGCTCTATGGATGAAATCCAAGCACAAGAAGTTTCTCAAGAGTAATAGTCTCATTTGTACTACAGAGTATTCTGTGCTTCCTCAGGGTGCAGGAAGCTTTCATTTGACATAAGCATGCATCCAAAATGGATATCCTTGGCTGTGCAGTCTCTCCCACTTCACTTATGTGAGAGAATGGCTGATGTGACCTTGTGGTAAATTGCATAAACTGCTATGGCTGAAAACAAATGAATTTCAAGGCTTCATATGCTGGTAAATCTACCATATCCTTAGTCACATTGTTCAATGATTCCAGTGTTGCAAGACAGGTCATGCTTTATTTGTTAAAATCCATATCACCAATTTCTAATCAGCCTCTGCTAGCTAGATTATGGCAGTGTCTATTGTCAGCAGTTTCTCTGTACAGGGTTTCAAAAATCAAAGCCAAAATTGTCATGGTGAAGCACTGTCTTTAAACAGCTTGAAAAGGAATAGTCAATGCCATTTTACCATCTGATGCTCTGTGGTGGGTCTACTTTGATTTCTGTTTAAACAAAATATTTACTTAGGTCAGATCTAAAAGGGTCAGTACATAAAATATCTCTTTTCATGTCATTTAACAAGTAGTTGTCACTCCACAAATTCTTTTCCAAGTCACACTGGAGAGTATTTGCCCCACAGACACACTTGAAGGCAGACAGATTGTGTGAGGTTGGCTTTTTTTTAAAAGCAAATTATCTCATTAAGTGGACAGTTGCAATTATTCGCTGTGTATTGTGACTTGCAAATGAGTCTTGTGAAGTCCATTTAGAAACAAGTTCTCCATAAATAAATGGATTAAGAGGGCTAATGAAATATGCCTTGCTTTAGAAAATGCTGCTCTCTCTTTCAGCAAGAGCTTTGTAGTGGTATGAATCTTGATAAATGATCCCTGTCTCTGCACGTAGAGAGAAAATCAGTGTCATACCATACACAGCAGAGTTGCAAAAGGCTTGGACTTGTGCCTACAGATGTGTCTTACCAGTATCTCTTGCTCTTCTCACAGTTCAGAGCCTTGGAGCTTTGACACTTGACATTAACATCCAGGTTAGTCTTTGACTTATTACAGCTTGGAGGATGTAGCATGGTGGAGGATTGTTCTAGATGTGAGAGTTTCACTTGATGCAAAGACAGAGAACTAATTCAGAGTGGCAAAGGACTGCAGGATTATGCCTTGTGGAATCCTGATCCCTCCAGTGAGTTTGTGAGATATCCCCAGGTGGTTTGGTGACTGGTCAGTATGGGTGACTGAGTTACCCAAACTTGCTATTGACATCAGGAAGTTTAGAGACAAAGGACAGCCCATAAAGACAGTGTTCCAGGGGAAGTGTAGCTCTGTGTGTGTGTAGCTGATTGATCAGGTACCATCCAAGTCTGAGAAGGAAAGCTGATCCTTTACTTGGATCCAGCTGCTTGTGAGGAGCAGCACCACACAGCATGGATCAGAGACCCGGCCATCAGGTATCTCTGGGAGCTGGCACCAAATCCCTCTAAGACCTTCTGTGAGGTCTTGCCTGTTCTCTTTTTCAGCTTCTTTCTTCCTCTGATAATAGTTACATTTATACTCCTTAGCACACTGCCCGGAGGGTTACTCAGTGCTTGTATTGGAAAGTGTTTGGAGACCCACCAACACAAGGAACTAGGAAGTAAAGAAGTACAGTTAAAAAATGAAATGGTTAAAAATGGTCTTCAAATGTTGAGCTGCCTCAGGGAAACAAGAGTTCCCTTCAGCTCCATTTGGAATGATGTTGAGTAGAGGGAATTTTATTCTTTCAAATGTATGTGCATTTATAATGCATAAAAATGTAGTTAAATGCAGGCCACGGTGTGACTGAAGAGCGAATATTAAACATAAACGGGTTGCTTCACATCTGGAAGGAAAGCAAATCAGCATTGCTTCCCCACAGGGTGAAACTGAAATATGAGCCTTGCAATGCTGTTCATGGGCCAGGGAGAAATAAAATAGAGAGCTGAAAATCAGTATGAGGTAAAATATGCCATTAAAGTATGAGATGAAATGGGGACAGAAAAGTAGAAATGCAGGTGCAGGAGGAAAAAGAAGAAAATTTGTCATCTTTTTGGACAGGATTGAGAGAGTTTTGTGTGATGGCCTAATGAATGCTTTTAGGAGCAGGTATGTGTCAGTGGATAAAACACTAATTCAGGGGGAGTTTTGTATGATCTTCAACAATTTCCACCTCTTTCTTCTTCTTCTGTTTTCTCTTATGGATTTTTGTGTGCTTTCACATTTTAGATGAGGACTTATCAGAGGTAAGAAAAGTCTCTTCCATGAGCTGGCATTGCAGGACCTAAATCCAACCCTAATCCAATCACAAACTAGTTTTGAAAATGTGGCTTCCTTACACTAAGAACATGAAGTCTCACAACCAGGTAGCAAATGCCTGTGTGTAGGTGCACTTATTATAACCACAGCTTGCATAGTCCTTTTCAACCTTTTTAATTTTCCACGGAAAACTTCCCTGGGCACACCTGTTATATCCAGCAGGAAGCATTAATGCATTCACTGAATGGGTCACAGTCCAGTGTTAGAGACCATAGAGTCAGCACTCATTACCTGATGATTAATTCTGCTTTCATTTGAAGGTATATTGTTACAAGGTGAATCTATTTAATCCTTCCTTTATTTTCCTACTTTGACTTATGAAGTTTTCCCTTATATAATACACAGTTAGAAAAGCAAAACTGACACCTATCTTTTAAAAAAGAAGGCAGAAGCACCAAAATAAATGTATGAAGTGCCTCTGAATTTGTCCCTATGTGTGCTTAAGTCTCCATTTGCTGATGCTTATTCATCATCATGAGGTGCTAATCTCCAGTCCCTCAATTTCTTTTTGGTTTCAGACAGTTACAAGAAAGAACCAGAAAATGTTGTCTGTCATCTAGCCCACCAACCATTGTGAAGAGTGAAAATCTAAATAAGCATCCTCACCATAGGTTATTGTCAGGAGGCACACATCAGGTCAGCATCTTGTGTGTCAGCATCCAGAAACTAGGTAGATTTGGAATTGCCTTGCTCTTGCCCATAGGGAGTTGTTTCCTTTTCTGAAAGTGGAGTGGCTGAATGGGGTTGGAAAGGACCTCAATATGTGATGACAATAAACAAGAATACAAATCTTTACACCCAGTGGCTGAATTTAACTTTCATACACCCATCAGAGAAGGCTTGTGAGTCTTTTGGATAGGATTGGCCTAATTAAAGTGAATGTTTTGGAAGGAAGATAGAGTGGGAGATGTTTATCAAGGAGTTCATTTGGGGCACATAATGCTGTCAGACTTTTTGGTTTTAGTCGCTCAGCACTCTTGCAGTTTGCAGGAGGATAGGGTGACTTATTAAAGTTTTCCTGGAGAAGGAATAGAGAGAATAGTCTGTGGAGAAGTCTGGGATTAGGTACTGTAGAGTTGTGCTGTGCTTTTTTTCTTTGAAACATCTCAGCTCTTGAAGCTTCAGTCCTGGAATGATTGCACTTCTCAAAAATGTGTTTTGCTTGGGTTCTCTATCACATTGCAATCATCTTTCCCCTCAGTCAAGCAAACAACACTACATCTGTGTTTTCTGTCATGAAGCTTTTGTTAACAGAAATTAAATGAGGCAGAAGGAACTGTCACAGTTCTGTTGTGGGCTCTGGGAATTCTCTCCTGCTGCCCCAGCAAATGGCTGCACCAGTAGATTAAACAAGGCTAAAGAACATTTCCAGGCCTGGCCTTGACATAGGTGATCTAGGGCTCTCCAGAGATATTTCTAGTTTTGGGGGAGATGATAAATTGTAAATTGGACTTAGCAATTTTGGATACAGTATCCTATTTCTGTAGGGGAAGAGAATTTAGTAGTATTGTTTAAAATGTTGTTTGATGCTGTCTGAAGTGCCACATAAGGGGTATGTTAATTTAATATTATAGAAATTGTACCTGTGTCCCCTCCTGTTTTTTTCAAGAGTGAGACTGCAGACCATCTGCTTTATTCCATTCATTTTGTTTCCCAGTTTCTAAGAACTTGCCACTCAGTTCATTTTTTTCTTCTTCATATATCTAATTTACAAGTTTGAGCCTCAGTTTTGTGATTGGTCTCACCTTTGAGGTGATCAAGCAAACACCCACATGTGATAGTTCTCCATGGACTATGGTAACAAACTTGCACCAGGGTTGAATTTCAATCTGAATAGTTCAGCCACACTGTATTCAAGCTACCAGCTGGATCATCTGAATTCAGTCCAGACACTGTGAGACATTCCTGAATTTTGTTCTCCTTTTGATTAAAAACTGCTGTGAGAAGGATCTTTTCAGGTATAGAATAGCATCTGTAGTTATCAATGCATTATGATTTTGGTCACTGAGCATTTCTGATGAAAAGTTTGCTCTAGCATAAGTGTTTTTCAATGTGTCTGTTTCTCCAATCACCTTTCCTCTTTGAGGCTGAACAATGTGCATTTCCTCATTTTGCTAGAAGTGGGCTATTTCCTGAGCCTCAGTCATAATTTCTGGATCAGCTAATAAACCTTTTTTATTTCTTCTCTAAAAATGCTGTGTATTAGAGAATTGTTGAGTTGTGAAATGTTAGCTTCAATTAGTTATTGTTAACTTTTACTGAGAAGGGAGATAGCTAGTTCATATACTGTGTCCATTTTCAGAATCAGACTGTTTTGTCTGCAAGTTCCCTAAGTTTCTTCAGCATGGACTCCAATTAAGAAACTGAATGCAGTATAAACTAATTGAGACTGACCCAGCTGCCTTTTAGCACTTCAATGAGCTGCTGCAGATTGCAAGGGGGATTGAAGTTTCCCCTGAGTCCATTCACACCAAATAAAGTAGAATATACATATGCTGGGATCTCCCTAGAAGTTCTTCAAGAGGGGGGATTAGAGAATATGGTTAACCAATTCAAGCAAAGCAGTGAGAATACCTTCCACTACTAATGGTAATTCCTGTGAGATTAAGAGCATTTAATGTGGATTTTCTTGAGGGAAATTATTTTCAAGGACAGTTCCTTGAGTGTCTCCAGTATTGGCCTGAATGCACTCATTGCTCTCCAGGTTTCTCAGGAGCATCTATCCCCTATAGCCAATTCCTCACAGGATTATACCCAGGAGGTGTGATTCACCTCACCTAACTTTAGCTGAGATTATCTCTACTGTGCTGTGCTAGTTATTATAACTTCTTTACAGTCAGTGGAGAGAAAGAAATACACATCTGGAATCCATCTAATTTCTAAATGTCTGTTTTACAGTCAANCAGCCTGTCATCATAGGGGAGGTTATTCTTATTCTTATTCTGAGAGGAGTTGGGATGATTAGTTCAGATTCAAGAGTCCACTTTGTAGGTGTTCGTTTTCAGATAGATACAGGTTATGCTATAATTCTCAAACTGGTAATTCAGAATCAGTGACTGATCTTAGCTCCCCTACCTCTTACTCCAGCTCTGTCTTTTCCACTGAATAACACTAATACAAAACAATCCAAATGTTCTGAATCGAAAAAGGAGTTTCTAGAAAGGTTTTTTTATGTATAAATTTATATGGCAACGTGAACTTACTTTTTGCTTCCCTTCCTGAAAGCCCTATAATGGAACAACAGGCAGTCCTATAGATCATAGTTGGGATAGGTTGTGTCAGGAGCCCAATTACACTGATGAGCACAGTTAAACCACAAATAGCTAGTGCGTAGGTGTTGCTGACTTCTAGTATGTGTGCCTTGGCATTCCTGAGTTGCTTTGGGATGCTTCTATGGATGTAAACTATCAGGAAGGAGAATTTATTTCCCCTAATGTGCACAGGTGGGTTGTGAGCTCTAGATCTCCCATCACTGTGGCAATTAGTTGACTCTGCTGATGCATACACACTCCCAGTAAGCCTCTGTCAGCAAAAGTGCTCAGTTTTGTATTCCTAGCTTTGATTGCTTGAGCAAGATTTGGAAGATCAGTACCACCTTACTGAAAGGGCCAGTCTGAGCTCTGGAAAGAAGATGGCTAGTGATGGAGACTGGAACTGGTTTATCATGGCTTTTAGCTTTTGCCTGTGGGGCATCTCTTCTGGTAGCCAAAAAGCTTTCCATAATTGTTTCACTTACTCCTTCATTTAACTGCCTGCCTGTTTCAATTATTTGAGCTTGCAAGCAGCTCAGATTGGCCTGAAGATATATTGCTGGGTGATGTGAACACCTCGCCCTCTGCCAAGAGGAGACCTTTGCTTTAATTCCCTCCTGACCCTGCAGTTTCTTTTCCTCTGAGCAGCAGGAATTCCCACTCCAGTTTCCATCTACTTTCACCACCAATTGCAAGGCCTCTGGATTTTATTTGAACTGCAAGTTCCTGAAGATATTTTACAACAGTATCACAGCTTGACCCACTGCTAGAGGAGCCTCTATAATTTTCTGGATGCAGCAGCCTCTGCAGCATCCTTGGGATTGCCAGGTATGATCACATCACCAGTATATCTTACCCAGCAATTTTAGGGTCTTTTTTTTTCTTAGTAAAACCAGCAATACAGGAGCTACAGAAAGGTATAAATCTCAGGTAATACACAGTTTCATTGCCCATTGCTGAATTCCTGTTATATCTCCTGATCTCACCTTTACTTAGCTCATCCAGCTGTCTCTCTGAGTATCATTCTTAGCACTGCAGTATCACCTTCAATACTTCTAAAAAACACTTGTGGCCTTTATGAAATGGGATATTTCAGCAGGAGACAGTCTCCTTTGCAACACCTAAACAAGATGGAAGGTATTGCTGGGCTGTCCCTTGAATATCCTGCAGCACCAAGATCTTGATCACTGGAGATTTCTAGAAGACCCAGTGGAGGATATCTCTCTTACCAGCTTTATGTAGTAACTTGTGAATGGTACTTTGAACTGCAGTCTTCTAAAATCCATACTCATTCAAGGATACCCTCCTTTTCCCTCTGCATTATGCATCAGACAGGATAGTGGAAAGAGAGAGCACAAGGGGGAGCTTCTCTTTTATAGAGGAAAGCACAAGTAGACAAAGACATACACAGGGGCAAGAAAATATTTATTCCACAGTCAGTCTTTTTACTTGTTGAAACATAAAGATCCCTCTGGGAAAGAAAGCAAAATATAAATGTACCCAAGAGATGCCAAGAGAAAGGTGCAAAGAGAGAGTATAGTCATTAACTTCTGTCTGTCTTCCAGATGAGACAAAATCTCTGCCATCCCATAGGTCCCCCAGTTACACTTTCAGTTTTGGTCACTTCCTCGAAGGCAGATCACTTATGGGTTGGTTGGTTTGTTTGTTTTCCCTTGTGGAGATAGAACTTTGATCATAAAATGGAATTAAAACAGTTTTGATTTCAGGTTTCTTCAGCTATGGAAAGAGATTTAAAAATTGGCAGTGTAAGCTGGAAAGGCAGAAGAATCACTTTCCTTGAGAATAGTTTAAAGTTGTCCTTTCTCCCTTTATTCCACCCTTTCCACCAGTACAGTCTTGTTACATATTGCAGCAGAAAAACTGATGAGGGCTAAAGAGATTTAAAATCATTACAGTAATGGGTGCAGTGGGTGTGTTCTTGGGGAAATAAATACAGTTCAAGAGGCAGGAAAACAAAGATGATTGGATGAAGTCAATTTAAAGTGAGAAATGTACCTTCATGCCAGAAGAAATAGAAGATGCTGGAAAAAACAAGCAGTTGGGGAATATGTGGCTCTAGGAAATAAATAGATTTGTCTCTCTGGAGGCCTGACGGTGCTCCATCTTACAAAACTGTATGAGTAAGTGTACTGGTGTCAACAGAGGCTAGATTAATTGTGAACAGAATTGGGAACTACTGTGTAAATAAGGATAGCTGCACTGGAGTCATGAACTCAAGTAAGAACCTGTCGTTCAAAAACTGATTTAGTTTCAAAAGTCATTACTCTGCTATGGGTAGAGTCCACTGTAGGAGGATTAGATTAAGTCATTCAGACTCCTAGTGGCCATCTATCTACATCAGAAATCCTGCCACCTTCCTTGTTTGTCATTACATCAGCTAATCCATTAAAGATATTAGGGAAATCAGACTGCAGAAATCAAACCTTGTTGTCTCTCAACTGTTAAACCAGCCTGTACAGACTTTTGGTTTTCACCTGATGATGGTCAAAAGGATTTTCTCAAGAGTTGTTGCTTAGCAATATTCACTGACAGAATATTTCTTTTGAATTTTAAACCATTTTTCTCACATCCAGCCAACTTTCCTTTCTAGCTTAATCCGATAATGATTATAATTTCATAATCTTATAATGCAGCCATACAATATTTATGCTGTGCGGCAAGAGGCAAGAATGATCACAGCCTTCTCAAGAGACAGCGCAGAACATGCAACCTCTAGGCAAAAGATTAAGGTTTGACAGCTCTTTTCACTGAAGTCTACCACCTTCAGAAACAGTTCCAGCTACACCCACCCACAGCCTATTCCCTCAGCTTTCCCACATTTGCCAGAACTGTTTTATTCTGTGTCCTTTAGGGTGCAATACAGGAAACGGAATTCTGAGACAGAATTAATCTTGACACTGAAAAATGGCAAGCTGTGGTCTCTCAACTTATCTGTGCAGAATTTGATGCTCACCTGACCTTTGGTGGATTGGTTCTGATGATTAGAAAAGCCATAAGCATTGGAAAGGTGCTTTCTGCCTGCTTTGAGAACTGAATCAGTTCAGCAGGGACCACATGAATTGCCACAGTGAAGGAAAAATAATCAGAAGGCAGGCCACCATCTGCCAAGTATCAAACTCTGTTTAAAACAGGTCATCACACCTTGATTTGAAAATTCTTACAATTTGATAGGGATTCCCAAGTATTCAGAGGGTGGTAGGCTCAGGCCTTAGCATAGTAGATTCATTACAAGACTTCTCTATACTTCAGTCCTAAAAAGTGCCCTCTCTCTTTTCCCTGTGTTCTGCGAATGTCCGTAACTTGGAAAATAAGGCAAACTGCAACCAAAACAAATACCTTTTCCCACTCTCCTAGTGTCTCATTTCAGCTAAACAACCAATAACTTGTTCTGACTGGTGTTAACTAATTAAAAGTGGCTCACAAGAACTCATACAATTACACTCATCATTACAGTTGGAAGGAAATTGTTTCTGTCTCCTTAGTAATGTGAGGGTTAATGCATTCTTCCCTAAAATCAATACCTTTTTTTTCTCACACTGTTAGTCTTGAAGGGGCTGCTGGTTATTTTTCTGCTTCACTAAGAACTAAATAGTAGTTCTATTTTTTAAAATTCCCTTTTTCTGGATTCTTCTTATCCTAGAGTTTCATTTCTAATTTATTTTAAAAGCAAAATTTTGTGACTCTTCATTTTTAGAGATATTTGAATTCTAAAGTTTCAGAGCCAGATTCAAACAGAGAAGAACCACTGTTCTGATGTTTGAAATTATCTCATTGTCCATTTCACTGTTTTTCAGAGCTTTTGAAAGGTTTCTAATACTTTTAGAACCACCAGGCTAGGCAGCAAAAGCTTTTACTTGTCTGCAGCTTTCATTGTTAGAAAAATTGCCCTGGCCTTTCTATCTGCTAGTTAGCTGTGGGATACTCTCCTGTAAAGACCTGGTTGAAGTTGCCCCATTTCTTTGCTTTAAAGTAAAGAGAAAGAGGGACAAGACTAGGTGCAAATAGAGGCAAGCACAGGCATTACATGCTAGTCTGGCAGGCAGGCAGACCTGCACAGTGTCAGCTTGAGTAAGGTGATAATCCAGTTAGCAGGGTTTTTACAAGATGTTTAAATATTGATAAGAGAAATTTCTGTGATTCCTTCAGCTGCCTATGTCAGTAGATACATGTCTTGTTAGATGTGTGATTACCAATAAGTAACATGTAATTCCACTGCTCTTAAAAATCCCCACAAGGTACCTTATGCAACAAGGATGAATTTTGATTTCTTTTTTCTTTTTTATTCCCTTTACTTATTTCCTCTTTTCACCCACTTTCCAAATACTGGTTCAATGTCGTTTCACATAAGAAGTTAATCTCCTTTCCAATATATTAATTACCTAAATTGTCATACATGTTCCCACATATTTGGTCAAGAAAAAGGAAATCTTCTGTTGTTTAGCAGGAACAAAAGAATAGGTGAATCTTGCTGTGAGGGGAGGCCTTTGGACCAGATCTATAAATATCTTCTGCCATTTGTCAGTCATTTGTACTTGCCAATGGTCTGGCTGATTGGACCACAGGGAGAGTCATCAATACCTGATCAAACTAATGCTTCAGGAGCCTATATTTTGTTTATGGTTGGTAGAAGGAGACCTCGTTCCAGGCATAGTCTTTTTAAAGACTCATTCAAAACAAAGTCTTGAAACTCCTGGAGTGGCATCCTTAATACTGAATGCCATAAGCAAAAAGCTGTGCATTTACCTCATATAGGACAGATTTAAAATGGATGTCCTCAAAGCCTTATATTCCCATTGCTTCCTAAGCCTAGGATTTAGTAATTTCAGGAGGCTGTTCATTCACCTGAACCCAGAGGCATAGACGTTTCTGCTCCAAAAGCATGAGGAAATAAGAATGCAATAAGTCTTGCTGCAGTAGCTAGGTATGGCACGATGGGAAGGAAGCAGTGCATAACTGATGGGAAAAAGTTGAGATGTTCCCTTGTACCATATGAGGAGTAACAGCTGAGCTGTGCGCTATCAACACAAATTAAAACCAGCCTCTTACTTAGTCAATTGCTTATCCAAATGAGGACAGCAAGCTATAAAGAGGATTCATTACTTGTTGGCTTGGTTGATCAGTCTCATAAGTAGCCAAAACTAACAGCCGTGTAATAATCAGAGACTTGCATTACTGGGTACATGAGCAAAAATCTGTACATGTCAGATAAAGTATAAGTATAACCAGGTTGAGCCATAACTGAAGGTAATCAGCATATGCAGAATCCAGAGCAACATATTGATTAGCAATGATGACAGCTCTTTGGTTTCATGGAGAGGCTATCCAAAAGCAAGGCCAAGGACCTTGAGGTACACTGAATGCTTTGTAGTGTCTCTGGTAAAATACCAGAATAACTTACAAGTCATGGCAATGATGTCATGGCTGCAGGCATATTTTTCCCCATTTTTTAAAAACCAGGACATTTCAATAAAAAGCAGAGTTCACCAGCTCAGTCCAATGTGAAAGAACCTATAGAAGATCTCACCAAAGTCCTTTGCCAGACCCTTTGGAAGGGCTCCACTAGGCAACTGGACTGTGCAGACCAGCTAGTAATAAACCACACAAAGAAATTAAGGCAAAAATGTTGTAACTGTAACATAGTCTCTTCCCTGTTTTATGCTGTGAGAGGGGCTAGCATGGTCCTGGGAGACACGCAAAGATCAGGGAGGTTAAAGCATAAAAAATTAGCCAGTTTGGAATTTAAGATGCAAGCCCCCTTCCCACTCACCTCCTTGCCTCTTCACTCCTCCCAACTGAAAACAAATAGAGCTGACTAAAACCAAGTTTTTTACTTATTTAAGGAATATTGTAATGTGTACTCAGAGGGAAAGGAGAAGCTGTGCTCATGCATACATCTCTGCTTGTTCCAGTCATCCTGAATATGCATCACTGCATGCTACTTATGGCAGTGTTCCCTTCCTTCTTTTAAGGGTCCAGCTGGAATGAGCAGGACACTCTCTGAGTTCCCCCTCTCATTTTTCCTTTTCTGCCCAACCTCTGACAAAAATCCCTCCCTGTTGTGGAGAGCTGCTGGAAGGGCACTGCTTTCTGAGCCTGAGCAGAGGAGCTCTCCCATGAGGGACTGCACTCTCCTTGTTGCAGGCCTCATTAATTTTTATAAATATGTAAAGGTTGAGTGTCAGGAGAGTGGAGCCAGGCTCTTCTCCATGACATCCAATCATATTTCAAGGAGTAACAGGTGCAAGCTGGAACACAGGAAGTTCCTCAGAAGTAGGAGAAAAAAATTCAGCGGTGAGGGTGACAGTACACTGAAACTTCCCAGAGAGACTGTGGAGACACTCAAAACCTTGGACACGTTCCCATGTGACATGTTCTAGGTGTTCCTGCTCTGGTGGAAAAATTGTAATAGATGATCTTTTGAGGTCCCTTCCAATCCCTGACATTCTGTGATTCTGTGACCCAGGGTACCCAGTGGACCCAGGGAAGGACAAAAGCACAGACCAGGAATCACACGTGGGAATAAGGTGCTTGGCTAACTGTGTCACAAGCCATTGCTGAGCTTTGACCCTAATGGGGAACATGGCCCTGGAGATTAAATGGGCCCTTGGGTTTTGTAAAGGCCACACAGCTACACGGGCAACATCAGGAAACCATGCAGCCTGGGGTTACCAGTGGGCTTGTGGTCTGAAGTAAAAGCTATGGGATACTTCTATATATGCTTAAAATGAGGAAAAAGGAAGGACTGAAAAGCCAGAAGCATATCTGCTCACTTTGGAAGCAGGATGAATTTATTATTATAGAAATATGACTGCAGTAAAGAATTCACATTACATTCCACCTCCTGTATCTTTATGTAACACCTTTCAGCCAGTCATACTCTAGATGCTTTCTTCTGCTGACAGACTGAGCCCTCTTAAGATGGAAATGCTTAGGTACTGCACTCTAGTTCATTGTGTTTAGGTGCTACACAAATGCATGGAAGAGTAGAAATCCAGCAGACTATATAAAAACACAGATGGGAAGGGAGGAGTGGAGAAGGGTGCTTTACAGTGTGGCACAGTGCAGTCATTGACTGACCAGAAAAAGGAGATCAGTTTTTTGAATCCCAGCCTCTCATTCTGTTGCCATTGTAAATGCTTATTCCAAAATGTGACCCACAATATGTTAAACATTTCCTTTTTTTTTTTTTTTGGTAGAGTAAGGATGAGAATTTTTTGTTTTGTAGGGCCACGTCTTCATTTGTATCCATATGTATTGACAGGTTTATACTCCCATCAGTGCTGGTCCATCAGAAGTTTGTCTCTGACATCAAATGACTGTGAGCATTATCTCTAACATGGTAGGTCCTATCATGGCTCACAGCATAACCCAGGAAAGAGACAAGAATCCTTGCAAATACCTTGTAAAACCAGGATGCTGCTGATTACATAAGTCAGCATGGAAGAACTCCGGCCTTCACACTAGGCTGGTAAAAAATTGCTTTTAATTTGAAATGCAATGCTATCCTCTCAAGGACTTAGTCTCAACACAAGCACACAATGCAGGGAGGTCCTGACTGAAGCAGCTCACTGAGAGGTGCAAACCAGAGCTGCTGCTCCAACAGTCTGGTAGTGGCAATGGTTTCCTTGTTTGTGGGCGGCTGAGTGAGCTCTAACCCAACTCTGATGGGGGTCCAGACTCTGCTGGCTATGACTGACCTGCACAGCAAAGTTAACGTTGTCTGTGGTTGGGCAATATGATGTTCTGGGCCATGCTTAAACGCTTTACTGCTAGTTATTACATTTTATTGCTGTCTTTAATGTTCTTTGAGATAGCTAAACTCATGCCTGAAAGAGGCATTTAAACTGTTTTAACGATATCTATTGCACATAATCTGCTTCACAGCAGCATCTTATGGTTTTACCCATTTCAAATGTGTTTGTTGTTGTTCCTTAATCAAGGGATTTGTACTATGACCTTTGAGCAACGACAGCCCCTGCTAGAAGACAGCTGGCAGTGCAGTGTGTGATGCAATCTATGGAGATTAAATTCATTTCATTACCTCTTAAAACAGATGACTAGGAGGCTGGAGAATCCACTGGGATTTTGGTGGATTGAATTTCTTTTTATTTTAAAAGGAAAGCTGAAACTAAGAAGTAGTAGACATATTTTTGCTCAGTGGATTAAACTCTCCACTGAATCACTTGACTGGCCTGGGTAAGAGAAGACACAGCAGTATTCTTACACCTGGGGAAGAGGTTGGTAAGGTGGGGATTGTGCAGAAAGTGGCAAGACTTGTGTTCTGATGCACTGCCAGCATAATGCAGGGTGCCATAGTCGGTGAAAGAAAATCACCAAGTCGCATAAAAAAGTCCCTCTATCTCAGGAGTTTCCGGACTGTTTCTCCAGCTTATGCTCATGTCTGAAGCTTCCTTGCAGTGCTCCACATGACAGGAACATGGCATGGCCATTATGAAAGCTTTTGCTCCTGTCTTTCTTCAGAAGGCCCTTTTACCATGATGAGAAGTACCCCTGATGTTTTGTTTTTTAGAAGAGCTCAAAGCTGCTCAAAGCTGAGAGAAATCTCTATTGAACTTTCAGGGGAAATTAAATCTCTTTGTCCAGTTGCAGCCTCCTGCCTGACCTCTAACTTTATCTGCTGAAGCACAGGGCAGACCTGAGCTGCCAGAGGATGCAGAAAACCTTTCCTAGACTGTCCTTGGGGTGAATGCTAGCATTTTTTTTCCCTTCGGACAATTTCTGTAGCATCCAGAACTCCCCAGGAAATAAAATAATGGCTTCCTTCCATTTATTAGTTTACCAAAGTCACATAATGTAATGAATATTAACAGAAAATCACATATGTGAAAATCTGCTGGCATGCACACACAGAAAAAGGAATTTCTGCTTGTCAAGATGAGAAACACGTTTGGGATGACAAGGACAACTGTATGTCAGAGAGAGTGGTGGCTGCTCTATGGGGTTTGTAATTGTAAGTGGCCTTTCTGTCTGGGGGGTCAGTGTGCTAAATTAAAACCTACAAGAAAGCATTTAATTTAGGTTAATGGGATGTTTGAATGTTAAATGGATTAAGGCAAATTATTTTGTTTTTTCTTTTAAAGAGGAATTAACCCCACTAATCTCCCAGGACAGATTCTTAGAAGGTGTAAATCAGTGTTATGGACCAAAGTCAAAGGGATTCTGTTCAGTTTTTCACTGGGTGAAGTAGGCTGTGCCATTTTACTTTTCCTGTACATGTATATGAACCATGTGCTTCTCCCACCCAAGCCCCCAATCCTATTCCCTCCTCACTTTGAGTTTAAAAATGAAATCAAGTAATTTCTTTCTCTGTTCATTTCTAGGCCATTAAATTTATCCTTCTGCTTTTTGGGTTCTATAGGTGTAATGGAAAACTTCCTTTATGCATTGGGGATTTGGGGGTGATGACCATCTATCTAGGGGGAGGAGATATCAGGAAAATATTATTCGGAATAACCAACATTTAAGGCTATGCTTTAATACAAAATAAGGAGGAAAATGTCCTTCAGCTGAGCTGTTTGAGATTTCACACTTGAAATACTTGGTGGATGGTTAGTTCCCACAGCATGAAAAATATGCAGTGGGAAAATGTTCCTACTGCTTAAAATCAAAATCATATTTTTTTCATCAAGGAAATACTTTGTTCCATCTCAGAAAGCAAAAAGCACTGCCCTCATGCTCAGAGGAGACACTTTTTAAATTTTAAATTTTGGGGAAGGGAAAGTCTTCACTGCAATAAAACAGAGTAAATGTTTAAAATGATCTTTAAATCACTGCCCCTTCACACCACATCACCAGGCAGGCTTGTTAGCTCAATGCTGTAGAATTTCAAAGGCCAGTATTTCACATCCCAGACACAGTATCTACATGGTAACTCTTGTCTTCCTTTGGGCTGAATAATTTTTATTAAAAGAATATGATACCTTCAGGATCTTTTTGCTGAAGATATTTCCACATCACAAAAATTACCAGCACTGATAGACATCGTGGATAACCTCAATAGAAAGAGCAAGGACTGAATGAGACAAGATGACAGGAAATAAAAGGTAGTTGGAACTCTTACTTGTAATGAAGGTCCTCCAGATCAGCAGTGTGGCATGGGGTTGAAGTGGCTTTAGCCTTCTGTTCCTTAAACTCTTTGTGATGAGCCCCTTAAAGTCACACACACTGGGCACATTGACAATTAGCACTTGTCAGAAAAGAAAGTCTTTTATGAGTGTTCTGCTTGGTTCACTTTACTAAAAATCATTTGAAGCTTTTCCTTTGGCCGCCCATGACCACTTTGCAACATAAGATTTCTCACTTGTATGTCAGATCAACTTGATATTGTAATACAAAGAGCAGTAAAGGCATCCATTTCTTTTCCAGTTTTACTTAATTGGTCACCATTTGCTTTTACAAGACAAATGGTTTCCAACATCAAAGGTGATTTGCCATTTCAGCTCCAGTTCATCCTATGAGTGTATAATAAAAACCAAGCTGATATCTCTCTCAGTACCACAACTAAATAGTGGAAGAGCAGCAGGGAAACATCATCTTCTATGATGTTTTCTCATCATTAAGCTTCACCACCTGGTTCAACTTGTCTGCTCTCTGGTCTCAATATAGACCACTTCTCCACCCTTGCCCTCCACCACCCTCCTACATAACAGTTCAATTTCACATTTCACTAAAACTAAAACCGACCTGAAAAGCTAATTTTAGTTTTAGGAACTTGTCTGTTAACTAAATTTTAAGGATGTCTTTAAACATAAATCTCTTTTTCCTAGCTCCGGATCTGTTCTGAAAATGTCTATCCAGAGCTTGCCAAGAGATAAATTTTAAGTGTGTGACACCAATCAGACTGAGAATCATTCAGTCTTTATTACTAATTATCATCCTGCAGAGAGGAAAAAAAATGATCTACTGCTTGACTGTCTTTGAATATGCAAAATCCCTGCTGCAAGGAATGATGTTAATTCCTAATAAACCCAGCTGAGCACATGGCTTACCTGTTCTTCTATTTTTGTACTTAAAAAAAACAATAATAATACAATGAAAACAGTAAAGTCAGCCATAAAACCTGGCATGCTTCTCCTGGAAATACAAAATAGTGGGTACTTTCTCATTGAATTGGCATAAAATGAGAGCCACAGAGCAGATGTGGGTGATGCTATCCAAAAGGTCTTAGGTTTTGATTTAGTTTGGACTGTCTCTCATAAGTAATAAAACCCTTGCTTAGCAGTTCCAGTTCAAAAACTGGAATACATTCTGAGATTTTCATCTGTGTTTTTATTATATATTGAAATCCAAAGAATTTTCTTCATGCAGATTTTCCGTTTTCCAGAAAGATTCTTCTTTATTATTCCTATTTCTTATTCATGACAGGCAAATGAAACCAGGTTCAAGAAATATCCTGGAATGAACTAGTCTGGTAGGGAGACTATCTGGAGAAAAGTGATAATATAATTTCATACCTAGGCACCTTCTGATGGCTACTGCTGGAGACAAAACTCTGACAGCCCTTGTTTTGAACAGGTACAGATGTTCCTATGTTTTCATCATACTGTTATTATGAAAGCTCTGCAAACAGAGATTAGTAGTCGCTTCCAAGGGCTTTGAAAAAGTTGAATGCAGAGATGTGTCCCAAATATTCTGCTGCCAGTCTGTCTACTGATATTGCATTCACTCCAGTCCAGGACGGAAACAGGCTTTAGTGAAAGATTTCTAGGGGCTTCAGCATTAAAAATGCCTGTGTCTTACTCACGATGCTTAATAGAAAAGGTCAGAAGCCCTCTAATACTTCTGGGTCCAAATGAACCTATCTAAGAAAGCTTGTCCCTTCTTCACACAATTAATGAACCATCTGGTGAAAGAAAATATAGATCTCTTACTCCTTCTGTCAGTCATCACTGCTCACGGCTCCTCTCTGCTTAATTTTTAGCCTCCATGTTGTTGTCCAAAATATTTACCATAATCTAATGCCCAGAGCAGAATTCAGATTAATTTGTGTGCCAGAAGAAACCTGTGGAGAGTGAGCCTGCATCTCTTGGTGCAACAGTGAATGGACAGAGTCTAAAAACTGTACTTCTTTAATCCAGGCCAATAGGTAATTCAGTTCTAATTCAGAGAATCATTGCTGGGAAACTAGCTCTTAGCTTTTGAAATATCCTTTATGCTTTGTTACCTTTCAGGTTGAAATCTAAAGCACAGCGGTAAGGAGAGAGAGAACCCTGGTATCCTTAAAATTAATCTATTGGAAATAACTATTTTCCCTGGTCTCACTTGACCTGTCTTGTTAGCATCTATTATATTCTCCCTGCTTTTCTCCCCTCGAGCCTCCAGATCCACAGAAGAGAACAGAGAATGGCAAGACTGCAGCTATTTATAATAATAATCCATTCCCAGGCTCCACTGCAGTAGTTTTAATCATCTACTATTGTCAGGCATCAAGATCAAAAAGATTTGAGATTTGATTTGTTTGGGTTATAAAGAAGCCCTGAATACCAAAGCACTGCTGCTTAAACTCCAAGACACAGCCTCCATGTGAAGTAGAATGAACTGGCATTGCCCTCTCTGATCTGATTTGTAGCCATCGCAGCTCTTTAAAGTTATTTGATTTGACATCAATTAGCCGGTTTTCACTGGGGGAATTCTTTGCATTTAGTCCAATATCAATGTCATTTTCCTTCTAAAATGTGACAGGGAGCAGACTCCTTCAGCATACTCTGCAACTGACGCAAAGAATAGGGTAAGGAAGAGGAGAAACACTTCAGAAAAGGAAAGGAAAAAATAAGATGGGTGCATCTTCCCAATTATAGAGACATACATACAGAGACATATGTATGTCTCATGGAGACACATGAGACCTCCTGCTCAGCATGTGTTATCAGTAAATTTACAAGTATTATGGTCACTGTAAGGATACAGAGGACTTGAGATCTGTATGTTCCTGGAGGACAGCAACTCTGGCAGCACAAAAAGCATTTGTGGAGTTTTCCTCTTAGCTTTGTTTCATCTTTCTGTATTCTGGCTAGGACTTCGAACAGCGTCTAACAATATATAGAGTTAGTATGGCAAACTGCTGGTAAATGTGTTACCCATACAATATTCTGAACCTAGACAGATAAAGAACTTGTTCCCAAGAGAAAAGAGAGGTGGCGGATTTGTAAGTGTTTGAGCTCGTCTAAGGAGTAGACATCAAAGAAGGCGACCTATTTTGCCAAGTGCTGTGATGTAACACAACTGGTTGTATTCCCTGCATGTAGCTGGATGCAGCAAGAAGATGGACACTGCATATATTAACAGAGAGAGAGCAGAAAGAGTAAAATGTTCCTCTGCACATGGAGGAACAGAGGAATTTTGATGGAATAAACATGGTCTCACAAAACTAGCAGCTGAGACAATTGCAAGTCTCCATGTGTGGAGATGCAAAAATGAGACATGAATAAAGAGGAACAAAATTTGGCAATGTTAGAAATTAATACTTTGCGAGTGCTGGTCTTTTTAGAGGAAGGTATTCAGTGGCTTTTTATTTTTTCTCTTAAAAAGGAAATACTGGAGAAAGTTGCCTCTGAGATGTGTATTGTAGTGATTTCTATCTACATGACCATCCAGCTGCAGTATTTCTGTACTGCACATGCAAATCCCAGCAAGGTAACAGTATTCCACAGTTTATATCCCTCCTCAGGGTGTTGAAAAATGTAGTTACTGATTTCTTCCTGTTTGTAATGTAAAATTTTGAAAGAAGATGGAGGAATACTGTGATACACACTGAACTATAAGTAAAACATTTTTTTTGTTGTCTCATAAGTAAATAGATCAGATCTGCCACTGAATGACAGCTTTTATTAGGAATGTCACACATAGGCTTACACAAGGACACTGCAAAAGGCAAAGGTGGCTCAATTGTGGTTTTATGGGAAAAAAAATCCCAAAAATATCAGTCACAGTTAAAAGCATTTTCTCAAGCTAAAGTGACATCAAACTTCAAATGAATTACTGCTTCTGAATCCTTGAAGCATATCCACTTAAAGCCACCTAGGTATGGATGCATTGGTGGCATTTCAAAACTTTCCAGACATTTGTGCCTTTTGGGAAAGGGCATTTTGATGCTGCCAAGCACATTCAAGATTCAGATCTCATCTATATATTTATAGTAAAGCAGTGTAATATTTCTCTTTTGGGAGGGGGCAATGCCCCAGTCCTGAGCACTGTGAAAGTTTTTGGACAAGAAACTCTCTCTAAATTGTTAATCACAGCTCTGTCCCTAAATGATACATGTACACAGAAGAGTTTCATGGGATTGCCAGATACATAATGACCATTTCACATAAAAGGCCTTTTCTAATCCTAGAAGTATGAAATCCAGCTCCAATTAATGCACATACCATTTCCCAGCACTCATAAATACATTAGGCTGCATTGTTCCATGGCAGAGGTTCAAATAAGCAGTACAAAATTTGCTGGTATCATACATTTGCATCCCTGTGTTTCTAAAGAGAAATGGTCTCCATTCTGTTAATCACAAATGAGCCGCAATAGAGAATGAATGTCTATGATGAGACTTCCATCATTGTGATTCAACAAAAGGACAAAAATATCTACTCACTTGCCCAGCCTGTACAGCTGTGCCAGTTATTGCAAGAAGGATGCTTGTTGGTGGGAAAACCACAGCCACATAGAAAGTCTTTCTGAAAATAAGCCTAAAATTTTTCATGGGGTCAACTCCCACCACGTACAGTTCCAATTTCTCCTCAATCAAGCATGTTATAGAATGTTACACCATATGCAAGGCAGCTCATCAGGAGGACACACATTTTATGACAGAAAAGTAAAAGATGGTAAGGCTCATTTCCAAAATCACTTTCTCATGACGGATAGGTAAGACCTTGAGATGGCAACTGAAGGCTGCAGTGAGAGAGGGTAAAGATTGAGGCGATTTTGCATTTGCCTTTAACTCTCTCTCACAAGAACTCTTCAGACTTGTCCTATTTTCCTTTCTCTGTTGCAGCAAGGAATGAAAAACTTTGCAGAAATTCCCCTCTGTACTCTGTCCCTGAGCTCTTGCTGGTCTCTGAAAACATGGCTAGGCACACATCTGCAGGAGTTTGAAGGCACCGCCTTTTGCCAGAGCTACCATTTCTGTGCCGTGCACGTGGGACAGGGACATTTTCCAGCGCAGTAGCTTCATTTGGAAATGTCCTGGACTTTTGCTGAGAATGATTTCTTTTTTCTAGGTTTTGTCTAGGAACTTGTCTCATGTACCTTTCTCTTCCTGAAAAAAAAGACTGAAGTGGACCGTGTTTATTTTGGAAGAGAGATAATGGAGTTGTTAATTTGTGCTCGTAATTGTTCACAATTAAAACATTTTTGCCTTTTTTTTTTCTTATTTACATATCAGATCCAATTACAAACGCAAATTACTAATCTGAATTTTTATTACCCATTACTCAGACATGAATAACAATGAAACTGAAGCAGCAGAAGGGTCAGAGGAGGCTGTATAACCTAGCAGGAGGTAAATCAATACTTGATAAATTCCATACCAAGCCTCATCCTGCATTGACAAACCTGTACAATCAGCAGTAGACTAAAGTCAGTGGAATATGGAGGAAGCTGCAATCACAGCTCTGATGGCAGGCCATCATTACAGAGTGTTTAATTCAGTGACAGCTGCATTTCCCATGTTCCAGCAACACCTCTCCTCTTACCACCAAAAAAAACACCAGTTCAGCTGCACTGATGTAACTGACTGGTGAATCACTTTGTTCTCTGATCAGTCACTCAAGGAATTGACCCAGATGAGAGATATACCCTAACAAAAAAAACTAAAGGAAGGAATGGTTATTATAAACCATCTCAGCTCTGTGATCTTGATGGCCCCTTAAAGGATCATGATGAAAAGAATTACATGGGAGCAGAGATACATGGCCAAGGGTGGGAATGAAGTGACAAGAGAGTGGGAGATTAGGTGAAGAACAAGAGGAATGAGTGCTTAGGGGAGGAACACAGATAGTTAAAATCGGAATATCTGCCATGCTTTTATAGCCACAGCCTCTGGAGTGGGCAGACCCACAGACAAGAAGTGTCACAGCTCTCACTTCATAAAACACAGACCTTACAGGAACAATTGATTTTTCTTTTATGCATTTACACCACTGGCCAAACAAATTAAAAAATACCAAAGTCAGTTTAGGTTGCTGAAGGCGTTTCTAGCTGCATTCCCCTCACTACAGAAAAACTCATTGTCTATAAAAAACACTTAGTTTTCCAGGTTTATTGCAAAGATTAATTAGCAAATTTAAAGATTTCTATTCCCCAAAGTAATAGAATCTTTACAAAAGTTTTGAATCAGCACAGCAGGGCTCCTATCAATTTATTTTCACTTTTTGCTTTTTTTGATGAATATTATTCACTCAGAACACCCTGAATTTCTGAATTGATTCAGGCTCAAGCGGCTCATCTGAAAATGTTTCTGCCAGCTCAAGACATAGCATACTGATGAACTGTGAATAAGTATCACCTGAACTGAGAAATGAAATATTGGGTATAAAGCCCCATCACAAGTATGTGCAAAGGTGTGTGAAGTGTTCTAAGAGATGAAATGCTTATCCCTGATTAATCCAGGGGTTAATTCATCGGGCTTTAGATTTTTGGACTGTATTGAAGACAGCTTGTCTTGTACTGAGTTAACCCATTTATCTGTCCATGATCTAAGAAGACTAAGAAGACTGAGACTATCAGTACTGAAATCCAGATCTCTTGAGTCTTATTTCTATATTTGGATACTGGAAGACTATCCTTCTTTGTAAGTAACCGGTTATTTTTAAAGGCTCTTAATAACAGAGGATAACAGCAAGAAGATTCAGGGGGAAATCATAAACCTCGTTGGTATGACAGCAGTAGCATTAGCATGATACAGTTTTCCAAGGCAAAAATACCATCACTTCATCACAATGATTAACAGACTTGAGCTTCATCTTTCTTACTCGGGAATTACTTCAGTAGTATCCTACCATGAAAACAAGCCATGGATGTGTTCTAACATTTCATTTTTATGTTATTTCTTTTGGATTGATATATTCCTGTCTCCAAAAATTTAGTTTACTGATTTTTGCCAAATTACATTGACAGAGAATTGGAACCAATCCTGGTTTAGTTTGGGTGTTTATGATCTAAGAAGACTAAGAAGTTGCTGAGACATTGGAAGGCTTTTCCTGAAACATTTATTTGATAACTTCAACATGTATGACCTCATTCAAGAGTTTTGATTCTGATGTTGAGAGTGCAAGGATTTTCCTCTGATTCAGTCCCAGACTTGATGAAGGAGAGAAAGGCAGGGTGGATACAGTTTTCAACGTGAAACAGACAGAGGCATGGGAGAGCTCTGTGTGACTTTTTTCCTGGGTGCATGAGGAAAAGGGAGTGAACACCAGGAGATCTCATTCCCCCCACGCAAACTTGAGCTCTTCAAGTCTTTCTGTTTCCAGTGAAATGAGAAAAGGCTTTTACAGGAGCGAGCTGTCAGACTGGCAGGAGAAGAGCTGTGACACTGGCAGTCAGTTAAGGGTGCAAGTAAGAAGTTTCTGGTCAGGCCTGACTCTTGTTCAGCATGTTTTGGGTCATGGAGAAAGACCATCCACTTCAACCTTTTCCCTTCTCTATCCCACTTTATTTAAACAGCAAGCCCAGGCTTATTATTAGACTGTGTTTCTTGCTTGTAACCCGTGTCCAGGAAATGGTATTGGAGATTATGAGATATGGAGGTGTTCTCTCAATATTTGCATTTTATAATTGTTTCTCCAAAGAACTGGGCATGTGTGACTTCTCTGATGGGGCTGTGGTCACCTACCCTGTGACTTGAGACAAATGACAAATATTAATCAAGTTCATGCCAGTTTCTTCAGTGGATCATTTACTCTCTCAGAATGAGTGATTGTAAGGAGCTGGCAACGAGGGAGAAAGATGGGAGAAGTTTGCACAGCAAGATGGGAGCAAAAATGCTCTCTGAAAACATGTGTCTGTTTTCAAATACAGTGGACCTGTCCTTCAAAGTCAGATGACTCCAGCTTTATGTCACTGTAATCAAAAGTAGACTCCAGCTTATAATCCTCTGAAATTCAGCTGAAGCTGTGCGGTCTGCAAACTGGAGGAGGAGAGCAGAAAGATACCTTTTGTACTCCAGATCCACTCCTGATGTTAATGGGGATCACGGGGATGTGCTATCTGATCTCTTTAATGGGAGCTCTGTCTTACTTCACAGGACAAAGATGAAAAGCATAGAGAAGCGCTGGAGGGGACAGAAAATTTTCTGGGTATTGTACTACATTAGAAAGAAATTCAGGTAGTGTCTTAAAAAGCTGATGTTCAGCTGTTGATGCTGTTGCTCATCCATCACAGATGAAAAGTAAAGCAGATTCTCTTAAAATGGATTTCTGACAACTTTCCTTGGCAATGGAGTAGAAACATCTGTCCTACTGCAGACCTGAACAGTTATTACTTGCTATGATGTAGAAGTTGGAGACTGTTACTTCTTGAATCAGCATGAAACAGAGATGGATTTGTTACTCTCAGAAGCTCTGCTGGTCTCTGTTAAGCAAGAGCCTGGTTCAGTCCATCTGACAGTGGCAAGTTACACGAGTTGGAAATGGTCAGGGTGTGACCCTTAACCAGTACAACCTCTCTGTCTGTAGGTGCATTTTTAGTGAGATGCTTTTTTCTATTGCTATGTTAATGTAAAGCCCTGCTTTTACAGCAACACAAAGCATCTCAGCTTACAGCAGTTTGGCCACCATAACTCCAGCAAAGTATATTTCCCTTAGAAAGAGATTACAGAGACACAAGCTAGGTAAAAAAGTCTGAGATATTTTATTTATACAGTGTAGCTGAGGACACTGAGGCATAGATAGATAAAGTAGGTTGCTTCAGATATTCAAAAAGATGTGAAGTCTTTTAAAGTGCCGGTACAACAGGGGATTCATTAACAAGGCACCTCATGAACTTCCCAGAGCTATCAAAACTGGGGTCACAGGTAATCAGGGTGATGGTGAAAAAAGAGGCAGTCCCCCTCTGGTTACTCTCAGAAATGGAACATTCCAGCTTAAAACGGAGTCCTTCAAGCCTCAAGGAGTGAAAAAACTGTAACTGTTTTTCTACTCAGCTGTCAACAGCACCTTATTAGCACTGAGCAAATAACTTGTGTGGTTTGACAAACCACATCTCTTTTTCTTTCCTCCAGCTTGTGGTGATTTCCTCAGCCTTATGCATTATTCATATAAGAGAATCCCCAGAGGGTTTTGCGTCCAAGGTTTGATGGCCAAGAGCTCTCTGTCTGAACTGAGTTGAGGAGCAGATACTGGCTGGGCACAATGGAGCACATGACAATGGGTTCATCTCCCTGACTGGCTGAGGTGTAAGGTTATTTGGATTTTAGTGATTCCTTCCTGGGGTGTTTTCCTCTCAGAAAAAAGATGTAGGGGACAGAAGAGCAGATGGAAGTTTGTTGGGTTTTTTTTTATTTTATGCTCTCAATCTTTTCCTAAACCCACTCTCCTGTGGGATCTGCCTGTGTCCAGTCTCATGCTTGTGTCTCCATTTATCTATCTGTCCATTTTTAAATGCTTCTAAAATTAATTTACAGTGTACATATTTAAAAATAGTCACTTATGAGATACATCATCCTAAATCCATGCTGTGCATGTCAGTCACATCAAAGCAGAGCTGATTTGATCCCACAGGGATTTGTTCAGTGCATGTAAGTGTGGTCTCTGATGGAGGAGAGAGAACCACAGAGCCCAGAGTTCAAGGATTCATAGTGCTTGGTGGGAATAATTCCCACAACTGAAACTGACCCAGATGGTGGATTATTTTAATGCTGAGAAGAGTAGGTCTGAGGATGATGCAGGTTAAATACACCACCTGGATGCATGAATGAATGAAAGAACCTTAGGGATTTGCTTGTAGAGTCAATGTTCTTCATATACTGAAAAAGGGCCAGGAGCTATTCAGTAGCTTATGGCGTTGTTGCCTTTGGAATGTGGATTTGAATCCATTCCTCTGAGCTACTCTTAAAATTCAGACATGGCTGGAAGTCACAAGTACTTCAATCTGTTCGTATGGATGTTTAATTCTGGAGAGCTGAGCATTATAATCATTAGAGAAGCCAGGTCTGGCCACCTCCTGAAGCTACTCAGTGGAAGCCATGTACACCAGCTGCGTCCACCCACTCCAGCAACATGGGTTAAAATGATTCAGTGTTAAAAGACCATCTAAGCACTGCTCTGCTCTCCAATTCATTACGCTGTGAACTGTTTGCTCCCATCCAGCATTAACCACATGAGCCTATTGGCAAGAAGTAAGGACCACCAGTTTTTCTGCATAATATGGTGATCCTGAAAGCAGTTCTATACTTGTCAACGGGTGTCTGTTTCTGTGCACATACTTAGGGCACAGAATCACTCTGACACCATGTCACCAAAGGACAGCAATTTTAGTCCCTAAAGTCTCCTTTCAAAGTACTTGAAAGTTTTGTGCCTGCCCATTTTATGTAGGCAAGGTGAGTTCATGGTGAGGAAGATGGATATGAGTAGATGCCACATTTTAGAATTTCTCAGCTGTTAAAATAAGCTCCCCACCATTTTAAAGTTTGCTAAATAGGGAGTGGAAGATAGTAGCTTATGCCAATACTATGAAAAGTTAAGGTCAAAGCTGTACTTTTTTGAAGCAAGACAAATCATTATTATCACTGTTACTATGACTATTATTATTAATTATTATCATGAGGTCTTAACTTCTCACTATGGCTTCTTCATCCTCCTTGAATAGTCTTTTGTCTGTTTGTTAAAAACCACTCCTGAAAGAGAATATTGGGTGACAATGAAAAACTTTTAATACATCAAAGCTCCACCTTGAGGTTTCAACCCACCAGTTCATTACCTCCAACATCTCCTAGGAAGAATATCAGAGCAGGACAAGCAAATAGCAATACTTCCTTTGTGGACTCTCCCAGGCCACAGTAAGGCACTGCTTATTAAAGCACAAATGGCCTTTTTGTATTTAATAGTTCTGATGGATTTTCTGCCACAGTGCTATTTAATATTATGAGAATCACTAATATTCACTCTTCATTCCCACTTCCACTGTCACTCTGACAGAATTATTTTGTACTTGCACCTTTGCAGCTGCACAGTCTTCAGAGGAAATACAGCTTTTTCTTTAAATATGTAGAAAGTAGCTAGCACTTTTCAATGGGGAATAACAAAAGTTTGCTTTCCTCTACCCAGGTCAGCCTTCTGGCACTATCCAAGCAGCCTCAGTGTATGTGGAACACATTCGCACCACCAGAGTAGGAAAACAAAAATTTGGCAGGCTGCAATATAGCCTTCTCATTATAGCAGGCTGCAACCTGGAGCTGAGAGAAGGCTCAGAGAAGTCCTCAGCTGTGTGTATCACCACTTCAGTCTAAATGGTGCCCTCTTTAAAATGTGTAGCCAAGAGTTGATCTGCACTGATTGCTGGTTGTAGCCATGCTTCCTGCCTCCTGAAATTATTTTGCCTTCAGGAGCTGAAAGACCTTTTCATCATCAGAGTATGGTCAGAACAGGGATATCTTCAAGCAAACTGGGTGTTCTGCCTCAGAGAGTAAGAACTGAGCTGCTTCCAGATGCATTATAACAGCTAAACACCCAGACTGAATGAGTTTTTAACTGAGCCAGCACAGACACCTCATTCATGAGCTGTGGAAGCTGCCTCTGGAAAAAAAAACCTTTTCTGGGAGGGTGAGAGGGCCAGTGGTAGACAGGAGCAGCGTGAGAATGTGTTTCATTGCTGAGACCATCATCCCAGAGGAAGCCATCTTCACACTTAAGCATTCCCTAACCAAAAGTCAGACTGGGGGGTTGACTGACTTAGATATGTAACACACCCCAACAAAGGAGCTAGCAGGATCTTTTAATGAAACACGGTCAGATGTACATATAAAACGCCTATTTTGTAGCTGTTTCTTGTAGATTTTCTAGTTTATATTTTCCCTAACTCTAATTTGAAACTTAAGTCCCTAAGTAGAATTACATTATCATACTACCTCAGTAGCACATGTTTTTTCCTGTCTCTTGTCTGCATGATCTTTTTTCTGGCACCTTATCCCACAAATCTCAACAAATTGAATCCAGGAGGGCACCTGCTGTTGTATTGTGCTCCATCAAGTCTTTTTTCCAGTCTCAATTATTTGCTGTTAAACTACTAATTTGTTGAACAGTTTCTGTTCATCTCCCTGTTCAGCAGCAAACCTCCTTATGGTGACAAATCACTTGTCTAATGTTCCTGAGCTTTGAATTTTTAGCTCTAAGATGGGAATGAGGAGAGTCTCTTCCTTCCTTTGCCAGGCTTTTCAGTTAAAAAGTATGCTGTTTGAGACAGGGACTTACTCTGTGTACACATAGGGACCATGCATTGCAACCAGCTGTCCTAAATCATAAATATTATAGCAAGGATTACCTGCTAATACCATTACATACAATTAGATATTCCTTCCTCAAAGGAAAAGCACTCCAGTTTCAAGAAATACAGTTAAATAGGAGGCATTACTACAATGAAAAGTTTTTTTGAAACTACAATTTGTCACTGATGTCATATTTTTCTACTACAATCTATTCTTGGGAACTAGAAATGCTTTGCAAAAAGAGTCTTGGTAAGAGTGTATCTGCCTAGGACCTGTTTGTGATCACCACTGGCTAAAGATTTAAAAGCACACAAAAGGTATGTAACCAAGGCTTCAACAAAGGCAAGATTCCCATATCTCATTCTCCTTCATGAGTTTCAGAAGGAACAAACTCAGAAGAATAAAGAAAACAAAAAGAAACACCAAGAACAGAAAGGATAGAACTGCCGGCTTGGAAGATGGCTGCTTTGTGGTTGTTGTGTGCTGTGTTGTGTTATAGCTGAAAATGAAGAAATTACAGAGTAAAGTAGATGAGGTTTGTGTTTATAGCAGTGTACAGAAATTTAAGCTAATTAGCTTTGTCTGGGCATGCCATTAATTTTAAACTGTCGCTTCCAGCAACATGGTTCGAAGTCTAGAAATGAGGCACAGAGAGCAAGGACATTTTGCAGCTGCATGAACAGAAAAAGCTACTTCCTAATTTCCTGTGATCAGAGCTGTGACTTGAGCATTCTTCTTCATTCTCTCCTAGGAGCTGAAGTAGCAAAATCTAGCAGCAAAGTGGGGAACCAGAATCATAGTGAATCATGAAATGGAGTGAAGGAAAGCTCAGATTGATACAGGCTGGTGAAGCAAGGAGCAGTTAGCAAAATCTAAACTCAGCAACAGATCAGATCAGCTTAAATCAGGTCTTATTGTCCAGCAAAACTTAAAACAAGAAGCTATGATGCAATGTTGTTTTAGGAGGGTAGAGGTGTTTGCAATTCTCTTCCCAAAGGGAAGGACAGTTAATAATTTTTGGTGTGGTTAAAATTTAAGAGTTAGTTATTGCTATTTTACTTATCTTTCTTTATGGAATTTATTCATTTATTTTTCTTTCTCTTACAGTTTCCATTTGTTTACTCATTCATATGACATGTTAACAAGTAAATTATCTGACTGCGTATCAAAAAACTTGACATACTTTTCTTATGCTTCTCAGAGTAAATTAGTGCAACCTCCCGTTCTCCAAACAGGCAGGTAGCTCAGATTGCTGTGACCATGTCCACTCAGGATCTGAATACCTTACAGGGATAGAGCCTCCATAGCCTCTTAGGGCAACCTGTTTCAGTGCTTGACCCTTACAATATCTTTGCAGAAGTTTCATACGTAAGCATCTTACAGTAAAAGAATTTAAGTCTGCCCATTTCTTGTTTTCTCTGGTCAAATATTACCTTCATGCTCTTAAAATGTCCTCTGTTAGCTGAAGTATATTAATTTAGTGTTCAATAATAGAGAAGACAGTTTTCTTCTAAGTTCTTAATTCCTATCTGATGTTTGTAATCTTTTTACCTTCATTATGATTTCTACGTACTGAGATTGGTGGTCTTTCAAGGGAAGAGGGGGACAGCTTGCTGCCAAGGCATGAAATCCTCTGCCCACCCACAAATGCTCCATCTGCCCTGTGGCACTGTTCACATAAATAGAACATGCTATGAATAATATAAATATCTTGCTATGAATATCTCATTATTCATCTTCTCTTTTTGCTTTCCACTTAATTGATTTCATAAAAAATCCTTGGTTCCTTTCTTTCTTTATTTTGGATGGACTTATTATCAACGGTACATAATCGTAATTATGGCAAATTACTTCATTGTATATGAGATGGACCCTTTCTTGAAAATGCTACTTATATTCAAAATCTATCTTTATTTACAGGCTGCACATATCTACATTAGTCATTAATGAACCACAAGTGTTCATTAAGAAGCCAAGATCTGGTTAAGCCTCCAGAGCCTGGACACTTATTGCTCCCTGTGCTCAGTGATTTCCTCAGAGACTGATTCTTCAGGATGAGATGGGACTATTCAGGCTGTTCAGAGTTCAAAAACTATGACATTGCTTGGTGTTACTAGTTGATAGATAATTAAGCAACAAAAACATGTGTGCTTAGATGAAGCATATTTTCTTCAAAGGCATCCTTCACAAGAAGGTAGTGAATCTTCATTTCCCATGTTAGCATTCCTCTAATACTTGATCATACTACTTATATTTGCACCTTTTTTTTTCAGCTTCTGTTTGTCTGAACTTATTAATCTTAAGCTTGTATACACTGATTTAAGAAGTTGAAATAGCTAATAGGTTCATTCCATCACCAGCTTTCATTTGTAGTGTCATCTCTGCAAAAGTAGTCTATGAACTGTGTTCTTCAGGAGAGCTAGGTATGTCTTATAATGTGAGAAGTTTGCTTCCTCAAAAGCCATGCATAATGGTTATTTCATGGCTGTTTTGATGGTTTTTGTCAAGGAAAAAAAAACCAAAATGAATAAAATACTCTTTATCATTTGGTGTTGATAAGAAGATAGCTACTTTTGTTATAATTATTTTTATAAATTTCTAAAAACGAGCTTCACTGCCATGTCCATCTCCTCTTCTTCTTTCTATATGTTCTGCATGCTACCAGCAGTTTCTGGAGGGTTTTCACTGAAAGTATAGGCTTTCTTCTGCAGTGTCTGCATCATTTTTTGAAGAATCATAGACTTGTTTGAATGCTCTTTGAAGTTTCTCAAATACAACCATCAAGAATGATGTTTAGACATTTAACACAGCAATAACACACAGCTGCAGTGACTGTACCTTGGTCTGGAAAGCAACAGAAGTTTGTCAGTTCAGATGAAGGAGGAAACTGTTTCCATGATAATGCTTCTGCTCCTAGAGATGTCTTGCTTCCAATAGCCTGGATATCTCTGCTGGGTGACTGTGCAAGTTTAATGCTTTTCATTGTGAATCTATACAGCTTAGTAGTCCCACACCAGGGATGTAAGAAAGGCCTCGCCACTGTCTGTGAAAAGAAGGTGAAAACTTCTTCCCTAATAACACCATCAGTGATTGTTAATCTCTTGTGTTAACCCATCTTGACATTCTTGAGGATGTGTTGGCTCCCCTGGTATAAAGAGTTACCTAAAATAGGAAATACTTAGATCTCTGTGAATCACTGTTAACCACTGACTTGAAAGGCTTAGCTGTCATTTCTCCCTGCTGCTGAAATGAGTTTTCTCACACTGTCTTTAACCGTTTATTCCTCCATCTCTCTGAGCAAACCAATTATTCTACTATCTCTCTTTCTGGAGATTAAGCACTTTCAAGCCTTCAGAACCACCAAGAAGGTGAGCTTTTGTTGTTGCTGTTTGGATTCTTTGTAAATAAAGATTTACTGCCTGTCCATTATAATAGGCTGGTTCTTAAATAACTGTCACCAAGGACTGGAACTCACATGTAACTCTGGGTGTAAGAGACATGTAAGTTCCATTGATAATTCATTGTTTTTTCAGGGTTCATTTTCACTCCCCAATTAAATAGCAAACGCTTTTCCAACTTAGAGACTAAGGATATCAAGAAAATCCATTCCGGCAGAAATTCTTTTCCTTTGCATGTGCTTTTGTCTAGGTAGGGGTGCTGCTACAGAAAACTCTTATCTCAGGGTTTGCAGGAAAATAACGTGGACTAAGCAGGATAAAATTTTGTTTTAACTGAGGCAAACCTATAACAGTGAGGTTATTACTCATGTCCCTGGGATAATCATAGAATCATAGAATCATAGAATGGTTTGGGTTGGAAGGGACCTTAAAGATCATCTAGTTCCAACTCCCCTGCCATGGGCAGGGACATCCTGCACTAGATCAGGTTGCTTGATGTCTCATCCAGCCTGGCCTTGGATGTCTCCAGGGATGGGGCCTCCACAACCTCTCTGGGCAACCCGTTCCAGTGTCTCACTCTCTCATGGTGAACACTCAAATCCTT